>QAPG01000108.1:0-332254 GCA_004366825.1 Colletotrichum spinosum | reverse complement strand
GGGGGGGGGGGGGGGGGGGGGACGAGTGTGGCGGTCACGATGCACGTTGCAAAAAGAAGGGGGGTTGGAGTAGGCACCCATTTGCTGGGTGGCTCGGAAGGTGAGCTGCGTGATCTAGACCTGGCGGCGAGGCAGGAAGAGGACATGGCAAGAGGTTGAGGTTCTCGTGACTGCTTGTTCGCTCTACGCATACATACACTGGCAGGTGCAGATCTGGGGGAAAGAGCAAGGGGGGTGGGTGTTGACCCCAGAGTCGTCATGCAGGTTGAGGCGGCGGGTTCGGGCTTGGGATGGGATCACAGCATGGGGTTTGGTATGCTCGTGATGGGCGAGGAGGTGGAAATTGAGTAATGTTGGCGATCGTCGGCACCTCCGCCAATGTCAGATTGGAACGAAGTTGTCATGACGCGCGACGGCAGCGCACGCCTGAGGCTACCTGCCACTGAGTGTGTGCAAGTATGGCAGGACGCTTTGGAGGCGAAGAATGATCAGGGTTCACCATTGGACTGGCGTGGTCTGGAACCCCTCGATAGAGGGGCAAAACCTGGGGAAGCTCTCGGCCACTCTGAGTGGCTGGCCCGGTTCGTGGTGTGGTGTGACAGAGACAGAAACCCAAGCCACCCACCCACCCAAGCTTCTGGCAGGTTCGGGGGGGGAAGTGAAAGTGCTACGGACGATGTGTGCGCCAAGCTAGAGACACAGACGAACGTGTTTTGATGGGCGTAGCCTGCGACCCAGGGCACAGTCGAGCGCCCTCTCGGCCCCTTTTCCGTGACTAATATCCTGCGCCAGAGGTGCCGGTGCGCGTGACACGAGTTACGTGATGGCATGCGGCTGGCTGTAACAGTGTTACTAAATGCAAAGGGTGCCGCCAGCCACATCGGGTCGGGCAGGTCATGAGTGTCATTGATATTGCGCAATTAGAGAGGCAGATGGAGCCATGATCCCAACCATTTTTTCTTGAACTTTGCGACTCTGCAACTCTGTGACTAAACGAAATCCTATGCCCAAAGTAGAGAGAACGTTTATCAATGTTTGGTGACTGGCACGCGTGACCAGCTCGACGGCCGGTCTCGCCATGAGCAGCGGCCATCGGTCTCGGCTGAGACATTTGGCCAGAGTGTACTCCGTACGGAGAACAGACGAAAGGAAACGCGGAGGATCTTCGTTGTTCGCTGATTCGTTATTCGGCGTCCTTCTATTTTCTTCAGCTGTTGCAGCTAATGCTTCGGAGGATTAGCTGCGGTGGTGCTGGGGCTGGTGCAGGCGCAGGTACCGAGGGAATGGCATGAGACGGTTGGCTTCGGTCCATCGACTTCAGATTTTTTTCTCACATTTTTTCCTGCAATCTTTTCCTGGTCTCTTTCAACCCTAGCAGGTTTCTTGATTATTTTTCCTCAACACTAACTATCCGTAGAGAGCCCTCTTTTCGGGCCGCTAAACGGGTGGATAATCTGGGGCGACCACGCGGCTCCTGTAAGGCAGGCAGCACAAATTTTCTGTAAGCAGCCCACCACAGGGGTCGCTGGGCAAGTGCTGGGATCTTCCCGTTCATTCGCGTTTAGCTTCTTGTGACGGGTGTGGGAGGTTGTCGATCTCCCTGGGCCGAGACTCGAGAGTCGACGAGACTCGCGCAGCGCGATGCAGGTGCAGATCCAGGCTGGGTCAAGGTAGTATACGTTACATGAGCTTACCATCTCGTACTTGTAGATCGGGGGGGGGTCTGATGCACGGTTGCTACCTACTCATTTCATTTGTACTGTAGTGAGGCCTGCGAGCAATTTGAAGTCCGTCCGCATGCTGGCAAGTGTTCAGCTCACAGGCTGCGCATGGTCAGATGATCGCATCTTGGAGCACGCGGCTGTATTGGGACAGGGTTGTGCAACGTGTCCATGGCCAAGCTCTGTTGCCCCTGGCCCCGGGCTCTCTGCCTCGTTCAACTCATCAGTTGCTTTTGGCTTGGCTTTTTCGCCGTCGCAAGTTGAGTCACTGACTTCTACTGGGCAGACTTGCTCGGCAAGGCCGCGTCCGACGACCGGACCGGGTGTCTCGGGGGTGCTGGCGGGAGCGACATCGCAATTCGGGTTGCTCGCTCTCGTTCGCTTTGAATCGGCCTCGGTGTTTGCGTGGCATTGTGTATGACAAAGCCGGCCGCCGAGCCGAGGAGATGCTGCTGCCCACGGAAGTGCATCCGACGAGGTGCTAGCGACTCTTTCAAGATGGCGTGTGTGCGGAGTATATTTTACAGTACGACAGTGGCTGCCTATACGTAGTCCGCAGAGGTATTGTCGGACTCGAAAAAGAATGGGATCTGCATAAGATACGCAACTGACTTTGCAGCCCTTTTGCGCAACGCAAGCAACGTCAAAGTAAATCTGGTACATGCATCCGTACGGACTACATGTATTACGGATACGCAGTGCGAATGTAATGACTCCGTACAGCAAGGTCGTACGTATTGGCTGTATTATGTAACGGCTAACACGTCCGTTGAGCAACGTGACTCGACGCTTGTAGCGTCTCGGCGCCAATTGCTGAAAAAGTTTTCCCAGTTTCCATTAGTCGTAGCTCGTTCTCATTACGTTTTCAAACCCGCCTTTCTTCGCCTCATCTGATCACTTGGCTTTGGCCAATACCTGGTCCCGCTTCCAGCTCTGAGCAGCCAACGGTCCCGACGCTGCTCGCATTTACATGAACCCCGTATGACGGCGCATATTTTCTCTTCTACTTGCTCCTGTGTGGGAGTTCCATTATCCACCAAGAAACAATCCTTTTCCTTGGGCCCCCTGCTCGCTCCTTCTGACCTGATGGACTGACCCCTTTGCGCAAGTCGTTTCCGTCTGTCAACCTCACGTGAGCAATGCTCTCTCCATATGTACTCCGGAACTTGTTCATTTATCCAGCATTGTGTTGATTACGCAACTGTCAAACAACGGCTTGTCCGGCAGGCCAGCTGAGCACTACTGATCCCGACAGCTCGTTGTGCCGCACGCTACGACGGAAGCCCGCAAGATGGACATTCCTTGACACACCTGGCGCATCCCGTTGAACGTTCGTTTGGAAACCCAGCCGATGATGCTATGCTCTGTTCATGGCCGACTGGTCCAACCCAACACACCCATGACATTTTCATTACCAAATACCCATCCAATCGTTGGCTGTGGTCCTCCTTCGTGTCCCCAACCTTTTCCTCTAGAGGTTCCGTCGCCATCCATCTCGTTCGTCACAGAGCCTTGACCAGTCTCCCTGGTCCTGCTCTCCCTTGACCGATTCTCTCTTGTGTGGACGAGACCCTCAATCCCCGGACCTGAACCTGCTTGCACCTAGTACAGTATACACTAGTTTTATACACCACAGTATTCCGTACTCCGCCTGGATTGGATCCAGTCGGACCTTGGGCTGGAGACATGGTCTTGGACCCGGACTATACTTGAAAGGACAGTCGGTCGTCGTCGTCTGCCGTCCGTGAGCGCGAAGCATCTCACCTGCGACCCGGAGTCTGGTTGGCGTACCGCGCCGTGCCTGGTACATGCTTCTTGTATGCACTACGAGTACATCCTGATGTGTACGGACAAGGCTCCGCCTCCATCTGGATGAAGCTGCTTTGGATGCTCATGTGACGAGGCAAGACTCCATTCCTTTGTTTTCATTACCCAATCCTTGGCCAAGAGCAACCCTTTGCCTCTTCGATTTGCTATATTAATCTGCGGGCCGCTCACACACGCCCGGTTACTCGCGCCAGTACAAGCCACCACTACCTTACTGTGCATGATCAGAGACGTCGTCCGGAACTCTCATTGCCTGATCGGAACCTCTCGCGATCCTTGATACATACCTACGACACCGTACGGATACACGCTCGCAATTTGCCCCTGTCCGTTGTCATCGTCCTCGCCGTCGTCGTCTTCTTCCGCGTCGCCAACGTAGTCTCTCCCATACACATCACCTCAGCTATTGCGCGGAGCACGTCTTTCCTTGTGCCACGCACCATTCTTCTTTCTGCACCCATCCCCAGTCTCGTTTCCCCCAAAGCTCCCTTGGTCTTGTCCACAAGTAACCGTACAGGACGGTTGAGGTTGGACCACCTGAACACGCCAAACCACCATCTTCCCCGCATCACAGCAACTTCTTGTTACCTAAAAGCCCCCGTCTTTGACTAATAGAAAAGCCCCTTGGCTTGTTCTATTGACGGTCCCGCGCCCCTGGTCTTGTGCTTTTGCAGCTCCCCGAGTTACTTGCGGTTTGCCCTGCGGCAGCACGACAATCAGCGCCTTTCTCTCTTTTCACCACCACCCCCCAAGCTTGACAGCTCGACAAGAAAGAACCACCAGCGGCAGCGTTTGCGTCGAGAGTGAGGGAGCGAGTGTGCGCGTGTGCACCCCTTAGAAGCGGTAGTCTTGTCTGCCGCGTTGGTGGTGTGTCGTGCAAACAATTGAAACAATTAGCCAAGCGCCCCGGACGGGCCTTCAAGGTCAAAGTAAAGTTCCTGCAGCCATGGCTACAGCTACCGCTGCTCCACGACCTTTCCTTTCGCAAACCTCGTCCCAGACTCAGACTCAGGACCAGGACCACACCCCCCCAGGCCCTCCTCCTACAGGCCACGGCCAGAATCAGTCCCATCAGACTACATACAAAATGGACAGCCCGGAGCCGCACCGACCTGCTACCCCAGAAAAGAACGGCCGGTCATCCTTCTCATCCATCCGCGAAAACGATTCCGACTTGGCCCAGACATTCACCTCTTCCAAAGTCTCTTCCTACGCACAGAAAGCCAACGAGACCGCCGTGTCCGACTCTTCTGCTTCTCCATCTCCCCTAGCCTCACCGTCCCTAGACATGGGTGAAGTCCAGTTCCTCCCTCCCGTCACCCACCCCAACAGCAGACTCCATGGCGGCTGGTTCCCTGCCACCAGCTTCAAGGGCTGGAAGCAGATCAACGTCAAGGGAAAGACGGCCAGCAGGAGCTTCAGCGACCTTCAGGCTCTGCACATGGCATGGAGCACTCCTCCGGCGGCACCCAAGAGCAGGGACAGGCACCATGGCGGTCGCGCGCCCATGGAGCGGTTGCCCATTGAGCTTCTAGGTAAGATCGAGAGCTTCATAAGAGAGGGCGACCCGGATGGCTGACCAGCTGCAGGATCCATCATCGAGCTGCTCGTTCTCGATATCCCTCCCCCCTATGGCACCGCGCGTCGCAACGTCGACCTAATGGCGCTGCTGTTGACGTCGAGGACGCTCCACGCGGCGACCCTGAACACGCTGTACAAGCACATCACCATTCCTCACTCGAGAATATTCCGAAAGTTTCTTTCCAACGTCACCATCTACCCTTCTTTGGGCACCATTGTGCGGCGCATGGACTTTAGCCACTTCAACAACGCGACCCTGTTCGAGTCTGCCAGCGAGCGCAAGGGCACTCGGAACTTGACGTCGGAGACGTTGGTGCAGTCTTTGGAGTTGACGCCCCATCTGCAGGAGTTCCTGGCCATGGAGCACATCGACGACGATCTCGGGCCCGAGGTACTGCAAAAGCTCTTCTTCGGCCTCCCTCGCCTGCGAGCGTTGGACTTTGCCGGGTGCACCTCTCCCGCGTTCAAGACCGCCTTCACCTCTCTGGTCGATATGCAGTGGCCCGAGCTGCTGACCGTCACCCGACTGTCCTTCCACAAGTGCTTGACGCTCCCGTCGTCTCTGTTTGAGAAGATACTGCCGCGCCTCGTCAACGTCACGCACCTGGACCTCGCCCAGACCAAGATCACAGACCGGGCGCTCCAGTCCATTCCGGTTACGGCCAAGATCACCCACCTCAACATCGCCAAGTGCACACTACTCACGGCGCACAGTGTCATTGAGTTCCTGGCGAGCCACCCGGCGGTGAAGGACCTCGTGTACCTGAGCGTGGCCACCGATGCTCGGAGCCACCAGCTGTTCGACGTCGAGGACATTGGCCAGCTCATCCCGGTGCTGCCAAAGACGCTCAAATCCCTGAGCCTCAAGGGTAGCCGCATGGACGATGCCCACATCGGCTTGCTGCGGCCATTGACCAAGCACCTCGAGGAGTTGGCCGTCGGGCGCAACATGGACGTCAATGCCGCCGCTAAGCTGCTGGAACCGGCGGACCCCGAACAGGAGGAAGAGCCCCACACGATCCGCTACCTCGATCTGTCGGACCTCTGGGGAAGCGAGCTGGACCTCGTCGAGCTGCTTTCGGGTCGAAACACCCTGCTTAAGCCGAGCTCGGCGCCGCTCGAGGTGGTGGAGGTCTCGGAGCAATCGTTCAAGAGCCTATCGCGGAACAAGACGCTCGAGCGCATCGGCTGGTCTCTGAAGGAGATCGGAAGCCGATGCTGGATGGTCCGCCTGCAGGACCACCGCAGCGACAGCGATCGCGGTTACCGATGGTGGAAGATGGGCGCCGACAACTGGGGCATGCGCAAGATCCCGGTCGCACGCGCCGAAGTCGGGGGTATGTACGGGTCCTTCATGTTTGGACGCAAGCTCTAATGACTGCATCGCAATGGCGACTTTTTTCCGTACGACAATAAGCGATCATTGGCATTGGTAGCTGTCACTTGTATTTTCCAGTTTTTTTCTTTTTCTTGTTTCCTTTTTCTTTTTTTCCTCCTTTTTTCGCATCAATCATCATCGGCCGGAGTCGGATACCAAAAAACCAAAAGCGGCTATTGCTTGCTTGATTTCTTTGCTCTTGGGGGATTCTGGTGTATTTGGCGCCGGTCACGACACGCGGTAGCTGCGGGCATACGCAAACACAAAAAAAGGGGGAGATTTCTGAATGATACCAGACGAAAAGCAGACCAGGAAGCAAGTAAGCGGTTACGACGAATGACTGGCGGATGTACATTATGGACACTGAGAGGGCGTAATCCCTAATCTCTTGAGATACCTTACACTTGACAACGTCTCGGTGCCATTGTGAGCATTATACGCGATGTATTGAACAAGCAAACTCGTGCAACACCAGCTACAATCTCGTGGTGCACACGTCGAGTCGGGGAGCATGGAGATAATGGCATGGTGTGCAAGTAAGGTGGTGCGTACCTGCAGGGGCATACATCATCGTGCCGTCACCCGAAGCAGGCCCTGTCGTCACCCGAAGCAGGCCCTGTAAGCTCATCCCTGCTCCGGACACAGCTCCTGTGCTTGACTTCTGTCGCCTGTACTTTTGCGACACCTTAGGTAAGCCCGCATCTCTTGGCAAACCTTGACCGTCCCAACCCGTGTCCTCGCGAGCAGCCTTACGCCGTGGCCCCTCCAACAACCTGTCCTTGAAAGGCCAGATAGGGTACTTTGTCAGCCTCACCTGCGCATCGCCAGGAACGATACATCGTCTTCCACGTACCTGCGTCGCCTCATAGCGTGTCCGCAAGAAAGCCGGCGACGCTACTCGCGCCATCCTGCCCGTCATGGCCTTTGGCTGGGCCGAGTAAGTCTACACTTCCACGCGCGATCCTGCCGTCCCCCAAAGCGGCAGCCACCTGACATGGACGTGGCAGAATCCGGTCCCTCCTCCTCGTCTTCGGCCCAATCCTCCTCCCCAAGGCCATCTCGGCCTACCGCTCCATCCGCGCCGCATCCTCACACCGCGCCGAGCCCGTCCCGCCGTCCCCGGCAGTGGCCCGTGTCCTCGCGGTCCTGGCCGTCCTCGTCGTCTTCTACCTGGCAAAGACGTTCGTCGCGCCCGAGAACGCCTTCCTGGTGACCCAATCGCGCCTGCAGATACCCGTCGACGTCCTCTTCACCCGCCTGGCCTCCCTCCGCCCAGAGTCGGCCCTCACGGCCGCCGACGAGCGTCTCCGCGCCCGCTTCGTCAACCTCGAGTCCCGCCTCCTCTACCTCCACCTGGGCCCCGCCGCGCTCGCAGACTGCCCCTTTTGCAAGTCGGACGAGCCCAAGTCCTACTTTTACTACGCGCTCCCCGCCATCGTCCTCCCGCACCTGCTCAACCTCGTCGTCGTCGGCGTCGTCACCTCGAGCATCTTCACGGGCCGCGACGGCGCGCGGTGGCGGTCCTACGCGACCATGGCCGCGGCGGCGCTCTGCATCGCCGACGCCAGCGTCGTCAACCAGTACAACCACTCGGCCAACGCCTCGGCCCTGCGCCTCGCCGAGGTCGACTTTTTCTACTGGAAGGCCCGCGCCGCCCGCTACGTCGCCCTCGCCCTCCTCGACGCCGCCCTCGGCGCGCTGCTGTACCTCTCCAGCACGCGCAGGGCCTTTGTCGAGCCCCCCGCCGAGGCCGAGCGCATCGAGGCCGCCGTCCGCGCGCTGGCCGGCGTCAAGAGCAGGCTCAACGCGCTGGGCATCGTCAAGAACACCACCATGAGGGACGAGGACCTGCGCCGCAGGAGCCAGGCCTACTGGTCCCACGAGGTGCGCGTCGTGCGCGACGTCATGGAGGAGCGCGAGGTCGTCGAGGGCGTCAACAACGCGCTCGAGAACCGCATCAACATCCAGAGCATCACGGCCGACGCCGAGACGTACGCGGAGGGTGTCTTTTATCCCCTCGAGCAGGAGCTTGAAGCCGCGCAGCAGCAGCAGCAGCAGCAGTAGACGACAGATAGAAGCCAGGTCCATACAAGCCCACCCGTAGAATGACAATGAGCACGTTCAGTTTCCCAATGCAAAGGACAGCAAGAAGTGAGCCCTCGGAAGAGAAATCATTGTGTGTTTGTTTAGTACGCCTCGCGGGCTGGTAATCTGTCAAGAAAGAAACATTTCCTAATCCACACACCGGCCCTTGCCTCGCCGACTCCCGTCTCTCCCATCGTAAACCAAGGTCCTTTTTGGATGAAACGGGAGAGACACCTCTAACGAGAACGGCGACGACGACGACGACGATTGACGATGCAAAAGATGCCCGCTCGCCACGAATGCCTTTGCCCCTTTACCCTTTTGGCGCTACCAAGCGCTCTTCTCACGCCGGGTTGTTTTCCCTTTCCTGTTTCTTATATAACATTGGTGTCTTCGTTGGAGTCTGTATAGCATACCACGACCTTGGACGGCACCTTCGTTGCAGCCGGCGAGGAGTGATGCCCAAAAACCACCGGTCCTGCCCTGTCCCGTGCTCATTCGCTCGACGACCATCCCAGCCACGACGACACGCTCTATCCGCCGCGCGTGTCGGGTCTCGTCGCCGCGCTGCTCGCGCTGTCCTTGCGGTCGCGCGCGTCGTTCTGCTCCAAGCCCTCCTCCGCGCTGCGCTCGAGGAACCCCGCCCACAGGTCGGCCAGGGATTCCTTGTTAGCCGACGTGGGCGTCTCGGAAAAGAACTCGGCGCTGAGCGACGGGGTGCTCGGGGTGCGGTGGAACGGCGATGCCGGCAGCCGCAGGTTGCTCGTCGATGTTCCTGGACGCGCGAGGCCGGCTTGCTCGCGCTGCTCGTCGTTCCAGTTCAGGTAGCCGGCCATGACTTGGAGAATCTGGAAGCGTTTGGGATCGGAACGGTCTGTGGTCAAGAAGTGGATGAGGTGGTTCGTCACGACTTGTCTGGGACGTGTTAGCGACAGCGGGCCTAAATAGACGGCAACCGTGAAAAACTCACCTGTCGACATTGTCTTCGGGCTTGGTCTTCTTCAGGTACCGCAGAGCCTTGGTGAGATGGTCGTTGAGCACAATGGCCTCGTGACGCAGCTTGCCGATGAGCAGGTTCTTCTCCTTGACCTCCTTCTCGAACGGCGCCGTCCTCTCCAGCTCCTTCGTCAGATTCTCCTTGGCGGTCTCGGCCTCGGTCGCCCTGACGTCGGCTTCCTGCACCTGTTTCTTAAGAACTGCGAGTTGCTCCTCGGACGTCTCAACCATTTCTCGCAGCTCTCTCTTGCGTGCTTCCTGGATCTCGCGCAATGCCTTCTGCACGTTGTCGATGATTTGCGACTGCTGGTCGCGCTCCGCTGTGACGGTTTCGTAGCCTTCCTGGAGGGAGACAATCTGCTCCTCCAGCTCTGACACCTTCTCCGCCAGGCTCTCCTTGACGGACCGCTCCTCCATCGCAATGACCTCCCACTCGCCCATGGCGTTTGTTGTCGTCTCGACCTCCTCCTTGAGGCTCGACATCAGCCTCATCAGCTCCTCGCGCTCCTTGACCCAATTCTGCTGCGACAGGTTGGAGCGACTGCGCAGACTCGTCGCCTCGCGAGACGTGTCCTGCAGCTCTTCCCTCAGCTTGGCCACCTCGTCTTCGGAAGCCTTTGCGCTGTTCTGCAGCTCGTCGTTCTGGGCCTCGAGCTCCTCGATGCGCTCCTTGGCCTCTTCGAGTTCGGCGCGATCGCGCTTCAAGCGCTCGCCCAGGGTGGACTTGAGGTGGTTGACTCGCTCGAGTAGCGACTGGTACTGCTCCTCTGCTTGTTCTTTCGCAGAAGACGTCTCCTCCAACTCGGACTTGAGATTCGTGACGGTCTCGCTGTGTGTCTCTTGGATGTTTTCCAGCTGCTTCCTCAGTTGCTCAACTTCGGTACGCAGGGCTTCTCGGTCTTTGGTGAGGGCGTCTAACTTGGCCGTGGCATCGGATTGGTCTTCTGTCGCATTCTCTATCGGGGGGTTCGCGTGTCCATTGCTCGTCGGTCGCTCTGTATGGCCATTGGCTGTTGTGTCATCCTCATCCGCTACCTGCTCAGGGCTGGCGGCTTCTTCTACAGGTGCAGCGTCCTGTGGCAGTGGTCAGGATCATGGGCCAGCAGGGGATTCAAGGGAGTGTCACCTGCACCGGGGTTTCCGGTTCCTCATCGCCATCTTCTGTGGTATCGCGTTTTGGCGCGGTGCTCTCGGTTTCTATCGGATCCTTGGGCTTGTTTGCGTTCTTCTTCTTCTTGCCGCCCTTCTTCTTCCCTAGAGATAACAAGCCTCCACGTCAGCGCTGCCATCGCAACACCCTGGCCACTTGGGGTTGATTGGGACCAACCTGAAGATGGGTTTTGGACCGGGTCAGTAGAGGGAGCAGCAGCAGACATGTTGGCTTCTCTGATGCATCGGGAGGTGTCAAGAGCCCTGGGAGCTGGTGTGCGCGTGGAGATGGGGCTCTTTTGAGAGATTCGTCTGTTGGTTGAGAGGTGTCGAGTTCGAACCAGGCCAGTTTGGAGTACTTACACCACGTAAGCTGCAGTCGCAAATTAGCGAGCGTGTTCACTTCCGACACGGGCGGAAGGTGCTAATCACTCCCCAGTTCCCCACACTGGCCTGCGAGCTCCACTAATTGTGCTGATAGCGATAAAGTCTTGGCTGAAAGGACAGACAAGATGTATGTATTATTTTGGAACAGCTACTATTCTCGCAGCATTCAATAGTGACAGCTCTTAGCCAGATAGCTATATACACTTGACAGTCTACTTGAGAAGAAAAAAATGCATGCTTGTAGTGTGCATGCATAGTTGAGCAAGAATCAACAAAGACAGCTTCACAGTGTCTTGGTGTCTGCAAGCACCTAATTGACATATGAAACCACAGCCTCAAAGGTGATCAACTGACCAGCATGGGCAAGGCCTTGTCCAAAGTCACTAGCCGGTACCCAATCAGGCTGTATAGAAGGACTTCGTATTCTGGTATGCTTTGTGGTATGCTTTGATTTATGACACAAATGGTCTATAGTATTTACGAATTACATTAGGCTGATGACTGAGAAATACGACCTTGCTCTTATACCTACCTAGGTACCTAAGCCATGGTTTTTGGTACTGGGTCTGGAGGAGGAGCTTACTAAGACGGCTCTTATCTTATCGCAGAGTCAATCCTCTTCAAGAAGCGTTGCTCCAGAGGGAAATTTTCCGATTTTTGTCTTTCTTCTTCACATATTTTACCCTTCGCTGAAATATCACTCGGTCAAGCCCATTTAATCAATGACTTGGTCACTTTTGACGCTGAAGTAGAGTACAACCGCCTTTTATAATCCCGGTGCTTGCCCCAAGTTTTTTGAATGGGTGCGGCGGGTTCGCTATGCGCGTACATACTAATCCCAAAAATTACCCTTTTTGTGTGTGTGACAAACTCCTCAAGCGATAAAATGCAGTACAGTTGTAGCAGGAAAAAGCCAGCGATAATGGCAGTGAAACAGAGACATCGTGACCTGGGATATCATTAAAAACTTTTTAAGCCTTTGCCTTTTTCGCCTTTCCGCCCTTCTTCGCCTTGCTCTTGGTTGCCTTGGGCTTCTCCTCGACGGCCTTCTCCTCCTCGTCGGCGGCGGGGGCGGGCTCCTCCTTCTCGGGAGCGGCCTCGATGGCCTTGGTCTCTTCGGGTGCGTCAATGACCATGGGCTCCGGGGGCGGCGCGACGGCCTCCTTCAGCTTGGGCGCCTCAAAGTCGTAGCCCAGCGCCTTGAGCTTCTCGGCTCTCTCGAGGCGCTTCTTCTCCTCCCTGGAGACCTTGTGCGTCCAGTCGGACTCGGTCTTCTTCTCGGCAATCTTGCTCGCGGCCATCTTGTTCCACGGGATCTTCTTGAAGCGCTTGTTGGCGCCCTTCCACAGGTCCGCATGCACCGAGTCCCTCGGGACGGCCTTGACCTTGAGGATGTGGCCGAACAGCAGGTAGCTGTCCATGGTCTTGCAGACAATCTCCGCCGTGCTCTCCTCGGCGAACTCGATAAAGGCCCAGTGCTTGCTCGCGCCCGTCTTCTTGTTGCGGGCGAGTCTCAGGCGCTTGATGGGGCCGAACTGAGAAAAGTAGCCCCTGAGCTCGTGCTCGTAGAACCCGTGGGGCAGTCTCGAGATGAAGACGACGCCCGGCTCCTCCTTGGCCCCGTTCTTCTTCTGCTTCTTGTCGAACTTGGGGACCTTTCCGACGTCCTGGCCAGTCTTGAACACGGTGCCGTCGCCGGCTGGGGCGTCCTCGGGGTCCAGGCCGGCGGCGAGGGCTTGCAGGTCGGCATCGATCTCATCGTCGGAGTCACCCTCCTCCACGGGAATCACAGAAGTCTCGGCCTCCTCAACGACATCCTCCTCGGTGGCCTCGGGCTCGGCCTCCTTGACGGGTTCGGCGGCCTTTGCGGACTTCTTGGACTTCGGGGTGGCCTTGGCGGCTTTTTGCTTCTTCGTCGCGACGGGCGAAGCCTCCTCGGGAGCAGCTACGCAACTCAACAGTCAGTCGTCGATTCATCTTGCGCGGTGCGGGGGTTGTACCTTTGCGCTTGGGAGTCTTCTCAGTCTTGTCGGCCTTGACGACCTTCTCAACCTTTTCCACCTTCTTCTCGACCTTGGTCTTCTTGGCTGCGGGCTCGACCTTTTCAACCTTCTCGACCTTTGTCGTCTTCTTTCCGGCAGGCTTCTCAGCCACGGCGACGGCTAGAATGCATTAGAGATCGGCCGACACGACTATTCATCCAGAATTGCACTCACACCTGGTTCTCTTTCTCAACTCGGGGGCCATTTTTGCGATCTGTGGTGTCCTGCTGTTGGATCCTGGCAAATCGACGGTACCCGCTATTCAAGGTCCCGTCGCAAAGGCCAAAAAAATAAAAATTTCCAGATTCTGCCAGCGAGATATGGAGGCGGTGTGGGCGAAACCCCGTTAATGCGGCGTCTCCAACCGCTCCATCCAGGGACTTTTAGCGGGACCACGGTGCTGTAGACGCGACGGAGCTGACGTTGGACAGCGACGCGGTGCGCTAACCTTAAATTGTGAAGAAGCTTTCCGCAGGCTGGTACGTTACCTACCTTACGTTAGGTAAGGTGCAAGTTGCATCCCAACCCAAACCCATATTATTCATATTGCTCAGGTATCGAGACGCACTTGTCTTGGCCGAGGCAGCTTTCGACTCTCTTCCATATTTCGTTTGGGTTTCGACTGTATTTTCGATTGTATTCTCTTCCGAGCAAGTTCGTAACCGGCCTGGAACCAAGCAATCAGCACCACCTCTCTGTCTCATCCCCGTTTGGCCTCACCAGCGCAGAAGCCGGGCTTGTTCCGTCGACACACTTGAACTTCAGTAGGAATCAATTACACAGCCTCGCTTGTCTCGATCCAACATAACATCTTCATCTGAACAGTGACCTCTCCTCAGACGAGTGTCACCTGGCCCACATACGTTCACACACGCCTGTCTCTCACACTCTGTCTATCTCGGACTCTTTTGACAACGTCGAGCATCCTTGCAGCAGTCTTCTTCCGCAAAAGAACAGACCAGAAGCTTGAGGCTTTTGCACTGCCATCCTCGCCCCTGTTTTCCAAAACACGTGCCTTCCACCCTACGGAGGCTCTTGAGCAGACATGGCCGGCAAGAATGCAGAGTTGACGCATGCTGAGATGTGGGATGACTCCGCTCTCATAGAATCCTGGAACGAAGCTCTCGAAGAGTACAAGGTGGGAGCTGGTTTCGCGTCAGATGAGACCAAGACATTGGCTGATTCTTTTGGCAGACATATCACAGCATTCACGCAAAGGGCGGCAATCTCGAGGATCTTCAGCTTCAGAAGACTTCTGGGTCACGGTATGAGGAGCCGGTCCCCCGCTTGTCACCAGCAACATCAAGAAAACTTATCTGACCTTTTTGTCCACTTCGTAGGGACGGTCCCGCCGCTGACCTGGAACCAATTGCGGTCGATCAGCCAGAAATCGTGGACGAAGCAAAGGCAGCCGACCAAACACAAAAGGTAAGCAGCAGCACGGATTAGAAACGACGCTTTCCATCCCGGAGTAAATCCAGGCGATCAGGAAAGCTTGGCGTCCGTTATGCGCTGCTTCTTGCTCGCTTACGCTTACTTGTAATGTCCAGGTTCAGCCAGAGGCAGGCGTGGCCACGACCAAAGATACTTCGGCCCAGGGCGGCAACGTTCCAGGGCCTCCGACAACAGGCCCGCAAGGTCTCCTAGGTTCAGGTATGTGCTACGGTTCGGGTCCATGACGCCTGATCGCTTGCTTATTGTTAGCCGCAAAATGGCAAAGGAATCCGGGTTGACTGATGATATTGCAGTGCAAGACGAGGGTTTGAAGCGACTTCTCATGTCTTGGTACTACGCTGGATACTACACTGGACTGTACGAAGGCCAGCAACAAGGAAGGCAATGAGGCTGAGTTGAGAGTCTTGGACTTCCGGGCTAGCAGACGGGGTGTGTGGGGAATGGGCTGAGTTCTATGGTCCTGTGCAGCGGCTACTCACGAGTTTATCTGATCGACGTGCGGGAGGTTGAGTCTGTAACGCGATCTGTTCCATCGTCTGATATGCAACGGCAGCGCAAGCTTCCTTGTCTGAGGTTTTCCATGGCATATGTCACACGAACGACAGCCAACAGTAGCCGCTGGTGATTCGTTAGTGTGCTCGACATTTAGAAGCGTCTGTGGCGTGCTTTGGGACGGAGTGATTTGTGCATTGGGACGTTGGTTGGCCCAAGTCGGGGTCGGGCGAACTTGGGGGCCTGGCCGGGCCCCTTTCCCTGAATGGAACCCTCGTGGCGACGACGAGATCATGGACGCAAGGTAATTTTGGCGCCCTCATGTCTGCGCATCCCAAGAGTTCGTTTTGTTTCACTGCGTACAGGCCCAGACTCGTTTGTTTCTCGTCGTCCGCGCAAAAGGCTTGGCCATCTCCTGCAGGTTTTTGTTCGTCAGTAATCTCAGCAAGGGGACTGCGGCTCAAGATTCGGAAGGAGGGCTGGCGAGACGCATCTGAAGAAATGGCAGTGCTAGCGTGGCCCGGGCAGGAGAGCCGTCTTCGCAATCAGTAGGTGAATGAATCGGGCAATTCTTCAGATGATTTCTTGTCGTGAGAGGTTGCGATTGGTAACCACGGGACACGCAGGCTTTGAGATGGAATCTCCTCGGCCCGTGACGCACGCGCCATGGTAATACCGTCCGAAGGAATCCAGTTTCCACATAGGTGGGACTGTGGCACACCAGCCAGCGCAGATAGGACCATGGACTTTGTGCGCCGTATACCCAACTGTTTGAGCGGCTCTCTGTCCGGTTCATGTGTGTTCTGTTGCAGCCGGA
The DNA here is from genome assembly GCA_004366825.1 of Colletotrichum spinosum. Taxonomy (NCBI): domain Eukaryota; kingdom Fungi; phylum Ascomycota; class Sordariomycetes; order Glomerellales; family Glomerellaceae; genus Colletotrichum; species Colletotrichum spinosum. The sequence continues at coordinate 316,324 of QAPG01000108.1, read as the reverse complement.
AGATACCACTTCGACCAGCCGTTGCCATGCAAGTGGTGCCGAGATATCCTCAATTTCCGGTCAAGCGCATATTTCTGACTTGGCCTTGATTGCAGACGCGTTGCTCTCAGCGTCTTACGCCTCGGTCAATAGCCGAGCAGCGCCGACGATGACAGCTCTAATGACAGGCAGCAAAAGATCTGGGGTACACAGTCGTCGGGCTGGTTCCTGACCCCGACCAAGAAATGGCCAAATGATGGCGGTGCTGGAAGGAGAGCAAGCCGATGACTAGCGTGCCGGCGAAGGAGTGTCAGGACGCTGGAGGCAAGCCTGGTCGTAGGCATGAAGTAATGACGACGGTGACAGTGGCCGACCCAGTCTACCTAGCGCATAAGACTGGACGAGCGAGGACCATGGATCAGGACGGTGGAAGACAGGGACATGCGTAGTAGTCTGGAGTTGGGATGAGGAGCGCCGGTGTGGCTGCTGACAAGGGCGGATAGATGGGCAAAGTTCGGTGGTCTGCTGCACTCTGGGCTGAATGTGACGGAGATTGGACTAGATGAAGCTGTGAACTGGTCTGGTTTTCTGGCACACTGCGTTGTGGCCGGGAGCAGAGTCCCGCGATCAGAGAAGAAGAAAAAAGAGACGAAAGACGTGTAGATGGCGGGGAGACAGGAAGAGCAGGAAGAGGGAGGAGGAAGGGGCGGCGGGCTTGTTTCAAAGCCTACAGTGGTCGTTTGAGGCGGCTGCACGCCCAGCATCAAGGTGTCTTGAGTGACGAGAGGCGAAGGTCTCGGGCCCACGCACATGCCGACTCATGCGGTTTTGGCGAAGTGTTGTTGCTGGTGGGTAGAGGAGTAAGGCAATGCCGTTCTTGCTGATGTCCAATAAGCCGAAACCCTCCGAAGGGTACCGGGATGGTCGAGGAGAAGAAGACGGCAAGCACGTTCTGGTGAGGTGATTCTGGAGGAATGGGTCGTGTCTTCCAAGGCAACTATCAATCTTGACTACCTTACATAAGGTAGGCAAAACACTTGTCTGGTAGATACATACTGAAGGGTTAGTGTAGCTAAGGTAGGAACGGCAGCTCGCCATTGGGTGCTGAGCCTATAGACAGAGCTGCATCACGCCTTCCATGTACCTACCCATTCGACGACAAGAGGGTCCTCCTGTATTCTGTACGGATACCTGCAGGAGACATGGAGAATGCCCCAGCCCAGGGGAAGGGGGTGGGACTTGTAGGTAGGTAGCTCCGGCAGCTAAAATGCCAGTTCAGGGGATCCAAAGACCTTCATTGGCCACGATAAGATTTAGTACCCCCAAGACAGCGGGAGCGTTAATTTACAGAGGGCAGACAAGCCTTCAACTGCCCTGCTGTTGGTTTAGTCCAGGTCCACGTCTAATCTATCTCGTTAGTTGACGTGCGTCTGTCGTCTGTCATTGTGCCTGCCTTATTCTCCGACCAGCACCTCCGATCAACAACCTACGAGCCCTTTCCCAACTCCAACGTCGAATGGCATAGCGACTCACAAAGAATGATCGCAGCGCCAACCCGCAAGAGGCCTCCCTCTCTCCAAGCCATGCCCAGCGCAACCGTAACATGCAAATTCCTTGGGTCGACATGGCTCGACATGGCTCGGACCCGAAGCGACGTTCGTCTTTGGAACAGCAGCCAGGGGTCCTTAGCGAGACGCCAAAACACGACTCGAGACGGTTCTGTCACAGCTCCCGCCTCTCTCACCACGCCAAGGTAGTTCGCAGCCTCCTCCTCCATCCCACGCTGCTCCAACGCTAACTCGAGTCTTCTCCTGGGCCAGACACTCTCTCGACCCCCCTCTTGCTTGCTGCAGCGTCAACCTGGCCTCGCAGCCAACTGGGACAGAGAGCACCCACCTCTCTCCATGGCGCATGCCCTCTCGCACCAGACTCGTCGTTTTTGCTGCTGTGCGGCTCCGTTCGCGGCGTCATTGGCGGTCCAGTAATGCCAACCTACAGCTTGCCACGAGGGACAGACTCTGCCTTCGCCCAGGCCTCGACCCTTGACATCCGTCCTCCGTCCGTTCCCACCCCCTGGGCATCCCAACCCTTCAACCTTACCAGACCTCCACCCGTCTCGTCTTGGCTTTTGTCTTTAATTGCTCCGACCTTGGGATGGCAATGCCGTCGCGGGCCTGTGCTTCGCGTGCTTAATCGGACGCTGAGTCCCCGAGCAACGAACCGCCCCCGCGAAGTCGTACACCCTGGCATGCTGACCCCATCTCCATCTATGTTGCCCAAGCCCCCTGTATACCAGAGTAGGGACTCCGGAGGCGTCTCTTGGCTTGGCCCTGGCAGCGCTCTCGGGCCAAAATACGGACTGGCGGAAGATTTTCCTGTCCTGTTTCGTCTACTGTGAAGTCGGGGCCTGGGAAGGGGCAGGCCCATGGACTAATGACATGGGATAATGGGCGGCACAATGCGACTTGGCTCGCTCACTCCCTCTTGATTTAAGCTCTCCGCCTCCCCCCCGATCCTCGTCCACTTTTGAAGGGTTTCTGTTTCTTGCTCCCCATCTCTTCTTCACCCACCGAGTGTATTTACACATTCTTTTTGAGCTTTCGTTCTCTTCCGGTTCCGTGTTCAACTCTTCTTCGTCACGAGCAGGCCCTCGCCATTCAGCCATTACTAAACCCCCATTTTTACTCCTACAACAGACGGGCTCCAGTAGTCTCGCTTTCGGCATATCTTCTGGGAAGAAATTCGAGAAAGAAACCCCAAAAAAAATAACAAGAGGAGGTACAGGGCCGTGTCCACCTCGACATATACCAAGCGAAAGGTTTCCTTAATCGACGACAACAGCCGTACCAACCGACAAGATGAAGCTCTCAGCCGTGTTAGCTCTATCCGCCGCCGCCCTGGCTTCCGCCAAGTCCGTACGCAACCACTACCCCGTTCGTCGCGATCGTGATGGTCAAAAGAAGGCTGGTGAAGCCAAGGGTCTTCCCCAGGGCATGAGTGGGTTTGGTGTTTCCGGCAGCCAGATCACCGAAGTCATCATCATCTGGGCGAACCCAGGAGCCGGCGCGCCCACCATCAACATCAACCAACCTGCTGGCGGTGTCCAGGCCCCTCCGGCTGCGGCTCCTCCCCCTCCGGCTGCGGCGCCGGCTGCGCCTCCCGCCGCTCCCCCTGCCGCTCCTCCAGCTGCGCCCCCGGCCGCTGGTCCCAAGACTCATCAAGTAAGTCAGACAGAGGTGCCGGCGCGGCGTGGATGTGGAAGATGGACTAACAAAGCGCCAAGGTCACCGTCGGTGGTCCCTCGGGTCTCGTTTTCGTCCCTGACCAGGTCAAGGCCAACGTGGGCGACATGGTTGTCTTCACCTTTATGAGCCAAAACCACACTGCCACGCAGTCTTCCTTCCAGACTCCTTGTGACCCCCTGCCCGGTGGTATGAACTCTGGCTTCATGGCCAACCCCAACAACTCGGTCGCGCCGGCTCCTCAGGTCGCCATGCAAGTCATGGTCTCTGATCCTCTGTGTAAGTCTTTGACATTACGGGCCTCCACGTTGAGCATCGCGCTAACATACCCAGGGTTCTACTGCGCCCAGGCCAACCACTGCGGTAAGGGCATGACTTTCTCCATCAACCCCACCGCGGAAAAGACCCAGGCCATGTTCCAGTCCCTCGCCATCCAGCAAAAGGGCAAAGGTGCCCCCAGCGCCATTACCGGAGGTACTCCTCCTGCGGCCGCCCCCCCGGCCTCACCCGCTAGCCCGTCGGCCCCCGCCGTGGCTCCTCCCGCTGCCAACCCTGCCGCTCCTCCTGCCGCCAACCCTGCTGCCGGCGGCGGCGTTCAGACCGGCACCGGTTCCATCAACGGCAACGGTGCCTGCGTCTGCGCCGTCACCTGCCAAGCTGGCTCTTTCCCGGCCGAAGCACAAGGCATCGGCGCTTTCGGTGGCATGGCAGGCTCTCTCCCCATGAACATGATGGAGGCCTAAGATGGGCGCAGGGCTAGACGCATCGTCGCGCGCCCCCCGCTTCCTTATTAGTCCCCTTTTCACCCACCCGGGAAAGAATACATGCTTTTACCCAATCCGCTGGGAACGATACCACATATCCGGAGTTGTTACACCTTGGGGACTCACGGCCTTGCTTTCCTTTTTTTCCATCATCACATGTAGATTTCCCGTTTGTTGGTTGTGAAGACAAGGTACATGCAAAGAGCAGGATATAGTCCGCAACTCGTCTCGAGCCTGGAAGGCTGAGCGGGGGATTTGAACTCTTTTGTTGTTGCGTTGGGCGACATCGCCCGTACACCTTCTCCGTCAACCCCTTGCGAGGTTGACGGGAAAGCACGAGAGGACGGGAATCCATGGAGTTTTGAGTTTAATTACAGAGTATGACTGGTTCGTATTTCCTGGATGGAAACATTGTTCGCAACCACTTAATAGGAATCAATGTATGACGAATGATCACGCTTGAACCTGTCTATCTTTGTCGTTGGTAATTTGACTTGATTTCATGGACACCGAAGGATATCTCTCTCTCTCACACACACACACACACACAGCGTAAAAACACCGGCGGGAACAGGTTTGACGCAACGTCGTGTTGCCACGACTCGTGATCTCGAGCGGTTTGATCGGCCGTCAACGTGTTTGGCCCGGACTACCTGCAGCCCGTCACAGGGCCGCTTTTTCGGCCGAGGGCCATTCGATGCTGACAGAGCGTCGGGATTGATGCCGTGCGTCCGTCTTGATTGCTTCAGTTGCAGGTACGACGGCAGTCGGCACAAGATGATGTTTTCCCTCGTCCCGGCACTGCGCTCGACGGGCAGGTGCCGAGCAGGTCTGTCGTTTGTTTCACACGGACCCACAGACTAGCACAGACTGATGTCTTTCATCCACCTGTATTGAAGACACGGCCGCGGAAAGACGTGAGATACAGATCAAGTCTTCAAGTGGGTAACGGGAGTCCCTCTCCATTGTCTGAAATTTACCATGAAGAGTAATGTAATGTGCTGTGATGTAGTGATGTCCGCCTAGAAAACACGCCGAATGCACCGTTCTCGCCGTCGGAAAATAACCTCAAAGACGCCGCCGCGTGGATTTCAAAAAATTCCTCATTTGCACGTTTTGTGCAGGCCTTCCCTCCGACCACTCCCTTTTCCATTCGCTTTTCTTTCGCGTCGTCCGCCCCCTGCGGATGGGTGTTGACGTGGCTGACTCATCTCACCCACCACACCCAATCAAAACATCCCTGGGTGTGAGATGGCGGATTCCGCTCGATGAAGACGTCGAAATGTCGCCGCGCCGAGTCCGTAGGACTCAACGAGAGAAAGACGAAGGGGGCGAAGAGGGAGTGCCGGGAAACGAAGCCGCCCGGTTACTTCTTCTTCGCGTCCTTCCCACCGCCCGCGGCGTCGGCCGCCTTCTTGGCCTCGGCTGCGCGATGCGGGTCAGCATTTCGGACTCATTCTCATCTCACTCCGCTCCCGCGACCTCCTTTATCACACATTGCATTCGCAGCAGCCGTATGTCACTTGGTGAGATTGACGACTTGCAATAAACTGCAGACGAGGCAAAGATAATGAAAGCCGAGGCAGAGAAAAAAGGCAAGGGGGAAACTCACAGGCAGCCTGCTTCTGTCTCATGATCTCGGCCGCAGACTCCTTGGCGCGCTGGAACTCGGTTCCGCTCATGTTGTTCTTCGTCTTCTGTTCCGGGTCGTCAGCACTCCGTCCGTTGCGTAATTTCTCAGTCAAATTGTTGCCGGCGGACGCCCTCCCCTTCCCGACGCCCCCTTTTGTTTCCTCCAAAATCCCGTAACGGGAATCGCAAGTCTCATCGTAGTGCCCTTCCCTCCCCTGAAGGCCGACTCGCCACATCCTCACGCCGCGCCCGCCCTCATCGCCGCACCAGGTTAAACTCGGAAGCACTCACCGAAGAAGCAGCCTTCTTCTGAGCAGCCTCGCGGGCCTTGTCGCGCTGGTTTCCACGAGTCATTTTTTTTTTTTTGTCTTTTGCAGTCGCTGATCGAACAACCGGGCGTCTTGTGTTTATAATTAGTGACCGGGGCAAGCCGAACCGCGAACGGTGTGATGCGTGGATTTATCGACGTGAGACGTGAAGAGGACGCAACAGTAAGAAAGGAGGGAAGAAAGAGAAAAAGGACAAAAGTCGGCCCTGGGACGTTTGGCTTGGGTGGCCTCTTTTTTTTTTTTTCTTTCCTCCCGTGCTCCTGCTGGTTGGTCCGCGCGCCACAGGCACAGGAGAGGCGCGAGGTTTTGCGCCCGGAGGCTGTGCCAGCCCACCAACACAGACCGTGTCCGACCTCCCGCCGCCGTGGAGTAGAGGGGACGTTGCTGACCTGCCCAATCAGAGACGCCGATTCGCACGTTGTTCTGCTTCACATGCTCCACTCGGATCCCACTGTCACTGGGCCTTTTCTGTGCGACTGCCACTGTCACTGTCACTGCCTCAGCGACCGTGGTCTGGACACGGCAACTGCGAGGACCGTATAACATTCAACGGACACTCAAGGAATAGGCGCCAACAATTACGGTGTGACATGTCACTGGACCATTGAATACACCTGCACCACTCATCACGCATCCCAAGGCTATTAATCAAGCTATTCTTGAATTCGCGATTTACATGCCCGGTTGGAGTCTGCTGTGAGGTCTGACCTGATGAGATGAGCATCTGCAATCGAGTGAGCGTCCCGTAGCATGTCTATCCCTCCACCGTCCGAAAGGTCAAATAACGCCAATTTTCATCCCTAGAGTCTCGTACACACAAGAAAACTTCCCCAGTCTGCAAAAAAAAAGGCCGCTTCTGTCCCAGAGATCCCGCGAGATGCCAAGAGTCCATGTTCACCACCGCCTTTGCCAATATTGCCCTCCCAGTCAGAATAGCCGTGAGAGTGTCGGTGTAAGTCCATGTCGAGAGCAAGAAACGTGATACGCCAATTGTGCGCAGAAAGAGAAAGAAAAGACTGCCGCCGATGCCATCATGCCCCAACGCTGGCCCTATGCAAGGCGATCATGGCCAAGAAACCAAAGCGTCGTCTTGGTCAGCCATGTCCAATGTTCGTCATGGACTGCATTCGTCGCGTCTCATGATCAGCTTCATAAATGGCATGTCGTCGAGGAAACTTAGCCCATGTCGTGAGTCTGATACGAATCGTGAACCAAGGAAATAGCATCCTCGGAGAGCGAATGTCGAGAACTGAACCGAAGAAAGAGAGGCGCAAGGAAAAGCGAAAAAGGCAAAAGGAACACAAATGAGAAGAGGAAACGTTCGTCTATGTCAATGTCCGCGTCAAGTACAAGCCTATAAAGACTCCGTCTGATCTGGTGACGGCTGCCGAGAAGCAGAATGCGATTCTTGTTTGTTGCGCTGCAAATGCCCATGGGCATTCAAGAGCTGCCCAAATCCATAGTGTACATACAAAGCAGGCCTTGCAATCAGAAGCGAGACCTGCAGTGCTTGAACGGATGTAAAGATGGTGGGAGGTTGCGGTTTATGAGTTGGTCGGGGGGTGGTTTTGGTGGTTGCACAGACAGGGAAAGGAAAGTCGTCAAGTCGTTGCTGCGTTGTCGCCATGCCGTGTGTCGAAAAGAAACCGTAGCGGAAAGCATCATGCCACCCATGAGAGTCGTTGTCGAGGGTCCGTGTCATATTTCGTTGCCTCGAGAGGCCTTCCCGTATCGACGACGCTGTTTGTACAATTACAGCCACTGAGTCTCGCCACCGTTGGCAGAAGCACCCGTGTCCGCACCGCCTCCGTTGGCACGCTGCTGACCGTTGTAGCCGTACTGCGGGACGCGCTGCTGGTTCTGAGGACCAGGGGCCGGCACGGTGACATTGCTGGCGGTGGGATAAGCAGCCTGGTTACCGCGGGGAGCGATGCCGCCGTTGACACCTCCGTTCATGCCATTGCCAAAGTTGCCGCCGGGGGCAAGCACAGAGCTGGTGTTGGACATGGCACGGTTGTGACCAGCACGGAGGGGGATCTGTCCCTGGCTAGGGTCAGCGGGAGTGACCTGGCCGCTGGAAGTGGCGCTGGAGCGGCCCTCGAAAGCCTGAATCTTGGCCTGGATGCGACGGCCGTACGGGGTCGAGCGGATGGAGGGGAGGATGGGGCGGATGACATCCACCAGACGGAACTTGCTTCGGGGAGTCGAGTACTCGAGCGCGGTCTGGATGACGTAGTTGGCATACGAGTCGCGAAGAAGACGCTCCATCTCGCCAGGGACCAGAAGCTCGTCGACGATCATGTCGCGAGAAGGATCCTGAGCGCAGCGCAGACACTTCTCAATAACGTTGGAGCTGAACTTGTGACGGGACAGCTGGCCGATCCGGCTCTGAAACATGCGCACAATGGGCTCGGTGAAGGCGGGTTCGTTGAGGTCGATGATGTACTGGACCACGTAGTTGCCAAAGGGGTCTTGGACCAAGATGGGGGCGTGCTCAGTGATCTTAGCAATGAGCCAGACCTTCTGGTCACCGGAGGCGTGATCGATGCAACGCTGGAGAACGCAGCAGCCGTGGCGGTGAGTACCGACATCGACGCAGTTGGTGCCGACGGCGTCAAAGATGAACTGGGCGTCCTGGGCGCTGAGCTTGTTGAGGCACTTCTGGATGACGTGGTTGCCGTTGAGATCCTGAATGAGCTCGACGACCTGGAAGCGCAGGGCGTTGATGATCATCTCGATCTGGGTGGGCGTGGTGACGAATTCGATCATCTTTTGCAGAGCTCGGGTGCCGTGCTGGTTCAGGGCGATGCGAACCATGTCGACAGCGGCGTTCTGAATCAGGACGGTGCGCTCGTCATCGTTGCAGTATTCCAAAAGCTTCTGGCACAAGTAGTTGCCGAAGGGGTCAGTCATAAGCTCGATGACGTGCTGGTTGGTCTCAAGCCAGATCATGTGCACCTGCTCGGGATTGCGCTCCTCGAGCTTCTTCTGCAGGTAGCGACAGCCGTGCTGGTCCTTGCAGAGGTCATAGATTTGGCCTCCGACGTTCTCAAGAGCAAGGCCATTGTAGCGGGACATGGCTTTCCACATGTTAGCAACACTGTCAAAAGAAGTGGTCGAGAGAGAGCCTACCTTCGTTGTCCATCTGGCGGCGGTGTTGGATCACACGAGCCTGGCTGTCACGCTGTTGAGGCGGCTGCTGGTAGAGCGCTCCATAGCCAGCGTAGTTCTGGGCGGGGTACATGTTGTTGTTGAGGTTCATGTTCTGCATGCCCATGGCCAGAAGAGGGACGCCGTAGGGCGAGGCCGCCGGAGGACCGGTAGACGGGGGCGGGGCGTAGCCACCCGGGTAGAAGTTGCCATAGCCGTTGTTGGGAGGGGCGGCAGCGACGTTGTTGGGACCCGGGCCACCCTGAGAAGCGTGGGGGTAGCCCTGGCCGGGAGCACCAGAAGCGCCATGAGGACCATGGGCACCAGGACCAAACGGAGCGGCGTTGGCCTGAAGAGCAGACTGGATAGAGGGGTAAGATGTAGCCTGCTCACGGGCACCGGCCATGTTGTTGTCGTTGGACAGCTCGCGGCTGTGACGGCCTGCAACAGCACCTGCAGGAATGCGACCGATGCTCGCGTTGTGGTTGTGGAAGTGCTGTTGAGCGTGGTTGTTGGTGATGGAAGCAGCAGCCGTGCTCTTGACGGTAGGCACGTCGTTGGCAGAGAAGGAGCTCTGCAGCTTGGGAGGAGTAGCCATGATGTGGGCGCCGGGAGAAACAACAGGAGGCTGGTTCTCGGAAGGAGCGTCCGGGAAGAACTTCATGTCGAGTGAGTGGCGAACGGAAGATCTAGTTCCAATGTCGCCGGGCGAAGCAGTTCCGCTGAGCGAAGACGTGTTGATAGCAGACAAGCTCTGTTGGGTGCGGTGACGGTTAATATGACCCCAGCCGTTGGAGCGCGCGTCGGGTGCAGGCGAAGGAGAGAGAGCAAGATCAAGGGCAGCGGAGGATGCAGAAAGCTACACGACGCAAACAATGTCAACACTTGAACTCGCGGATGACACGGTCTGAATCGGAAGGAGGACGGTTTGGAGATTCCTGCAAAACTCCGACCTTGACTTGACCGGGAATAAAGCAAGTAGTGGTTGGGAAACAATAGACAGACAGAACGGTGAAGGTGCAGTTGCGTTTGGCGGTGGAATTCTTCGGCCAGACCTCGAAAAGTTTTTTTTTCCTCTTCTTCTGGGAAGCTTTGGGAGGAAAGGAGGGGCGAGAGTGAAGAGGAAAATATTTTCCAGTAAGACGGACGGCGAGCAGGAGTGGGGTGAATGGAGAAGCCAACCGAGTCGAGTTGATATTCCAAGAAGGAAGGGGCAGTTGGAGTGAACGTCCGCAACTCGCGCCTTCCCTCCCATCTCGAGCCCGGATACCGAGACTCATCAACGCCACCCGGTTGTAGTTCACCTCTTGTAGTGGGTACAGGCAGTCAAGTGTACTTGCTTGCTGCCCGGATTTTTGACATGACACAGGACATGTCGGTGATTGTGATACGCGAAGCAGAACGAACAAAAAAAAGTCAGGCTTACCATTTGATCGTCGCGGCGAACGAGGGTAGGGAAGTTGTCGTCAGTGTTGCCCTGTCCGTACTTATGCTCGCCAGAAGCGTCCTCCTCACCGAAGAGGAAGCGGGCAGTGCCGGTTTGGTCGAGGTCGGCGCCGTAAAGGCCAGTGCGGGAGCGAGTAACGGGCATCGAGTAGCGGTTGTAGCTGCCGTCAGAAGAGCCAGAGTCAGCCATTGTGTGCAATGTTGATGATAATTAGTAGCCTGTATCTTGATATGTCCTGGACAAGTTGTTTCAGTTGCTGTTTGGTTAGGGGTTACCACGCTGTTTGGTTTGTAGAGAGAAACACTCTGAGCCCCAGTTGGAGAAGTTTGGTTTGGTTATATAGACACTGAGGTAGATTCGCAAGACCACAGGAAGGATCGATCAAGGGGGACTGCTGAGGAGGATCGCTGAAGAGGACTGTTGAAGAAGTATTGTTGAAGAGGACTGTTGAAGAAGGATCGTTGAAGAGGACTGTTGAAGAAGGATCGCTGAAGAAGACTGCTGAAGAAGGATCGCGGAGGAGGACTGTTGAAGAAGGATCGCGGAAGAGGACTGTGTAAGAAGGAACTGCCTCAGAAGGACCGCGTGATCGAGGGGGTAGCAGGGCTTTCCCAAAACAAAGCAAGGGAGGTACACCTGCAATCTTGAAAGTGAGGTGTGAAGCAGAAATGTTCAAAAGAAGGTTCTTTCCAAAAGGAGGGAACCTGGGATATCAGAACTGTGTTTGTGAGTGGTATGGAGTGGTTTCCAAAGGAGGAAAACCAACAATCTTCAAAGTGATAATTTCTTGAAAGGGGGTTTGGCTGTACGGGAGATGAACGACTGCAACTTAGCAGAAAACTTCTTCGCATGAGGATGAATGAGGGTAAGTAGAAGTCTCAAGACAGCTGAGGTACACAGCTGGCTTTCAGCTGCTGTGGTTGTAGGGAGGTGGGGAAAGAGAGATGCTCTGAGGTTCGGTGGTGAGGCTGGGTTTTATAGCTTGAGGCAGAGGGATGGCACAGGCTACCTTATTGCAGGAAGGAGCGACACTGTACCGCACCTTCTGATGATACAGGAGGGATAGCTCTGCTGATTACTTGTCTTTGGTGTTTTTTGAGGCTTGAGGGTAGAGAATGCTGGTTTTGGAAGGATCACAAGAGGAAGAGGGAATGCCAAGTGGTTGAAGGTTCCTCGTCACCACCAAGGAGTTGACCGACGTAGCTTGAAAATCAAAGCGAATGCAGTCTACGCTTTACGCTTTACGCTTTACGCTTTACGACAAACCGTCCTTTCAGGGTGCTTACCATATCGAGACTTACCACAACTTGTCCAAGAAACACATACACACTAGCATCGGGGGACATGGGAACTACTCACGCATTGGAAGATCGGTGGCTCGTCGGATCTTGACGAACCGCTTCCTCCTTTTCGTCCTCGTCGCTGTTTCTTCGGGAACCGGGAACGGAGCGAGACGGGAGGTGCTCGTCAAAGGTGAACCGAGACTGCATCAGGGTCGATCGGGGAGACGTGAGCTGCGATCCAGAGCGGCCCGGACGGTTGAACAGGCCGGGAGGCGAAGTGAGGCTGGACGTCGAATAACGGTTCGGACGGGAGAACATGGTAGGGAAGCCGGAGGACTCGTGGTATTCGGGAGGCGTGGTGGGCTCTGACTGATGACCGTGGCGCAAGTCATCCTGCAACTTGGCGAGCTCCATCTCCTCGCGCCGCTGGACTTGTTCGAGCTTCTGCATCTCGAGTTCGAATCTGCGCCTCTGCTCGCGGAGTCGCTCGTATTCGAGCTTCTTCTTCTCAATCTGAACTGTCGGTTAGCATGGGAGTCGGAGAATTCGCAGTGCATTCGAGTTGTCGTCGTTGTACCGCCGAAGTGTTCTCGCCGTCGGGCAAATAATGGGGAGTCTACACTAACCAGTTGGACTTTGTGCAAAGTCTGCAGGATCTTGTTAGCCAGTCCAAGTCGACAGGAAAAATCGACCGCGTCAAGTATCGCGCCAAAGAATCCTTGAGTCGGGGAGCAAACGTACGTTGTAGTCCTGGCCACCGCCGCCAAGATCAGGGCCGCGCTGGCCGGTGATGGAGGACAATGTTGGCACACGGCCCGAGTCGGTCGTGAAGCGGCGGGGCAAGGCACCGCGTCCATCATGAGCCTGGACAGGCTGGGACATACGGTTGCCGTTTCGCGGAGGTGAGACTAGCGTATTCATCGTGGAATCGTTGAGGTCGAGGTTGCTGTTGCTGTCGGGGGTGCACAGGCGACGATCGTTTTAAGCGTATGTCTTTGTGGGCGGGCTTCAAGTCGTGTGTGTCGCGAATGGCCTCGTGGAGGTAGGTTTTTCTTTCTACGTTACTGCTCGCCCAGCAAAGCCGACGGTCAGCATCAAACGCGAGTAAACGAAGCGAAACAAGCTGCTAGTGAGGGAAAAAATAGACGCGCGGTGAGAAAAGCTATCGCGGTCGCTGTCGCGCATGGGACTGAGAGCCGCGGCCCCACGACGTAGTAAAGAAACACTGAACAGCGGGTGTTGGAAACAAGGAAAATCGGAGGCGGGGTGCGGATCTGCCAGAGGCGAGGGAGGTCAAGTTCTGCAGCTGCTGGTCCAGGGTTTCCAGGGTTTCCTTTTTTTTTCCTTTCGATTTTGGCTTTCTCCAAATGGGGCGGCAGTCCGCGAAGCCTCGGAGACGAAGACAAGGAGACAAGAAAACGGACTCGGACGTCTCTGGACTGAGATAAAAGGCCGGCTTGCAACCCCAGCTGGACGAAGCTAAGCTGCGTGAGGTGAGACTGGAGTGTCTCGCCTTGCAACATGCCGTGTCTACTCTCTCTTTGCCTCTCTCTTCCCATTCTGTAATCGAAACTCGTCCTGGTTGCTTCTTCGCCATCTGCCGCGCACCCCTACCTCTGTTCGTTTCCGCCCCTGGCATTGGTGTCTGGCGTCGTCCAAGCTCTTTCTCTCTGCGGCTTGCTCTGCCTCTGTTGAGCTGAAGTAGACTTTGATCGCGCATCAAGCCTGCTGAATAGGCCGAGTAACTGACTGGGTTGGCGTCACCGAGGTGAGGGATACCGGCGGGCATCCCGTCCATCTTCTTTTTGTCATCGTATTTGCGTGGTCCTTGTCGCTGAATCGCCCCTTTGTTCTCGAACCGCCCAAGTCGCGAAGCCACACAACACTCTCGCGACAGCGACACAACGAAAAGACTCTGCGCAAAACATGGAAACAAAGTAGCAACTTACTCGGTCTTCTTCTCACCCAATCCAGTACAGAGGGTACACTCGGAGTATGGTCTCACACGTCGCGCCCTGGAGAGCCAGGAGCGGCAGGCTGGAAAGGGTCTGAGAATACACGGACACACAAGATGGTGTACAGAAAAAAGAGACTGGACAAGAAACCGATCAACGTGGGCGAAAAGCGAGGGAAATGGTTTGGAGGCATAAGAAGGTAATGTATCGTTTTTCAGATGTGGGAAAGGAGCGCACGGTCGAGAGGCGTGGCAGGCCAGCCAGCGGCCCAAGAGACCCCTGTGCCAACGACCAGGGGGGGTGAAGGGTAAGAGGGGTTGATGGGATCTGACGGGGGGCAACCCATCTGAGAGGAACCACAGACTGGACCGGGAACCACGAAGCATCAGTCTCTCTGGCTCACCCCCCTCTCTCGCTCTCTCGCTGCTTGCCTGGCCACTTACAACTTGCGCTTGGTACCTTTTCATGTGTATATACCTTACGGAGCAAGGTACGGCGTATCGGGTATCGCGTACCTTGCGTAGGTACAGTACGGGTACCCTATGTAGGTAGAAGTAGTCACTTGTCAGGGGTTGACTCCAGCTAAAAAGGCGAGGTGACTGGGTGCATTTGGGGTGGCTCAGCCTGGGCCTTGCACTTGGTGTAACGCGAACATTGTACTCCGTCAGTGACCAGAGATCCATGTGAGCCACTACTTGTAATTAGGTACCTACCTAGGTACGGAGTACTGTAGATGGCCAATTGCTTCTAGCTACTGCCACGGTTGCGTTGAACGGCCTTCCGAGCACACGCTTGACTTTGATGTCTCATCGTAGATGCCCTAATTGGACTTCTCTTGGTTCCGTCTTCTTCAACCTGCTCACCGCCTACCGTCCACAGTCGAAAGGTGGAAAATGGGGGCGGCAACAGATACTTAGACAAGGCCCGAATATGTACTCAGCCTGGATAAGGCACCTGCCATCTAATTGTTGTGCATGTGGCAGAAGCTGCGTCGTCGTATGTAGGTAATGGTGTGTGGCGTGGACGGTGCCCTGAATGCTGACGCAGAACCAAGTACCCAACTACCTAAGGTAGTATATGAATATCACAGTATGTAACTAGGGTGCTTCTTCAGCTTCATACACGGATTCATCCGTATATAGATACTTTTGGTCCCCCGTCTTTCCAGACAGGTATAATAGCCAGTGGGAGACAAGGTACGCCGCAGACAAGAACCCTGTCCAAATCCTCCCGTGCCCAGCAGGAGCAGCAGGAGCAGCAGGGCCAGCACCCACGCAGGACAGCGAATCCGTTGATATGGTTGCACTGGTCTTGATCCTCCGATAGCTTTCGGGTCAGGTACGCACATGACTGGACGCCCAGTTGTCCATGTTGCCATGCTTCAGTCTTCCATCGAACCAGCGAAACTCACCCAGAGGTGTCCCCGGACTCCCTACTCATCGCCCTGTCTCCTTGAAGAGGGGTTGGCGCACTAACAGCCATGGAAACCGCCGAGTCTAGCAGGTCGGAGGTCGGAGGACGTCCGTACTAATTAGGCCCGGTTGATTGCTTCGTTCCGCCTGCCAGTAAGGGGCTCCCAGCGCTTCCGTCCCACCAGCCAGCGCTTGTTTTGCTCGGGCGAAAGTTGACGACAAATATGGCTCTTGACAGTGCATCCAAAACTCTATCTGAAAGGAGGTCCGAGGTGCGTGATTGCCAGAAAGGACATGCATATCCTTCCACGCAGCACTGTGTAGGCCTGTCCCTCCTCCTCCTGTTGACTGAGCTGGAGCTGTGGCTATCACCGCCATCTCCGGCCTGATGCTTGACTTTGCTGAGTTGATAATCTGACAGCTAGGGCTCCAAGCCTTGGGGATACCCTGTTCGTCACCTGTCGTCGACCACACAGTACTCGCTCTCTCTGCAGAGCAACCCTTCCAAAGCCGGGACTTGCATGTCTTCCAAGGCGGTGTAGCCGCTTCCTGCACTGCATGATACTACGATTATACCATGACTGTGGGCAATCTGGACTACGTGCTGCACAGCATGCGGCTTGTCAACGTCGACACGTCTACTAATTACGTAGCGACGGTCTGTGTGTGCCACGTACGGCCTACAGCGCAACATGTCGCATTGCTTGCCGGGACTTGGATAGCCCTGCGCAGCAACGACACGCTTCCCCGGACAGATCAGAAACGCCCCTGAAAGAATCGGACGACTTTGACAGCCGCCTGTGACTTTGTAGCGTGAGGCGATCCCGTCACTGCCTACCGGTTCGGCGAGTCTCGCCCATGGCTACCGTGAGTGCTTGTGAGCAAGAACTGAAGACGACGAGCCCATGTCCGTGCCACGGCCGTCGACGATCTGCTTAATCGAGTAGGCAGACCAGGGCCGTTCGCTAACCAGCAAGATGTGCGCATGGGGGTTTAAACGTCAAGTTTCGTTTAACACCTCAAGTCATGTGTCATTGGTCTGCCGGGTCTACAACAAAGGCCCCCAGCTGGCAGTGGAGTTGATGCCGTTGCTGTCAATTGTGTGGCGTGAACTATCCCAACTCTCGTCCATTCTCAATCCGCATTTAACCGATAGTTAAAGCCCTAAAAGCGTATATTCCAAATAAAAATACTCGATGAACCAGTATGAAGTCGCAGCAACAGTCCAAGGCCCATTGATGAGCGTGGTGGTTAATCCAGCTAGTTCGCCATGTGCTCGACAACTGACATACCGCAAACTTCGTCGAACCACACAGGTTGCAACCCGCGCTGGTGTACCGGGCTTCGGAAGACAGGTACGGATACTCGGTATTCCGTAAGGTCCAGTAATTACCTTAGAGTGTCATGAACAGGCCCACTAGGGGTCCCTCCCTTGTTGGCTTTTCTTTCTCTCTCCGTGCCTGCGCAGAGTTGCTGGTCGGGAAGCAGGCACTTCCCATAGCGGGGTTCTTGGGGCGCTCGAGACCGCGCTCCAAACCGAACGCTTCTTGCACAGTAGGAAGGTTGGAGAACGAAACGCTCAAAAGGCCGAATCCAAGGTATCCTGAAAGAGTTCGACGCACATCCTAGGCAACGAGCCACTACTGATTTCTTAGTTGTTGTGTTGGCTTGACAGGGCTGCGTCTTGCAAACCGTTTCTTAAACGTGGAGCTAGCATAGTTGAATGTTGAACAGTAGGCTGACGTAGTTTCGCAGCCTCACCACGAGTGTAGCCAGCGGCAAGCACTGATGAGACATGTACAGTCTGCCCCGCGATTCGGACGCAACTGCGTAGTGTACTCCGTACTGGTACTGCATCTGATACTGATGCTAGTGGGCTGGCGAGGGTTGGAAAGTGACTTGCATCTTCCCACTTTCCATCTGTCGCCGGGAGGGGAGCGTGGTCGGGATCCATGACTGAGGGGCGAGAAATCTACGTAGTAAAGGTTTCGTCATAATCCGGCGAGGCTTTTTCTCTGTGTGGCCTTCGGTTCGCCCGTTCAGTGTTGAAAAATAGCACTGGGGAGAAAATTTGACTTGTTGGGCGGCAAGCATGGGCTTTCGTAGGCTTCTAGCGGCTCGAGTCTACACCGACTTTTAAGGCCCGCATTGAGTGGACTTGTCTGCGAGTCTGCGACAAAATAGGCGTGGGAGGCGGCATTGGCGCGGAGAATGGCTAGCCAGACTCCAGGCTCCAGGCTCCAGACTCTTGCAGACTCGGACTGCAGTGAACTTTGCAAATGAAGTTTCGAGACTGGCCTGTTCAGGTACTGGTCTTGTACCTGGACTTGTGGGGAGACATCGCTTGCCACAGCTGTTTTTGCCAGTTTTTACGTTCCCTATTCGAGGAACACGTCGAATCTGGTCACTGGAGGGTCCTGGAAACCATCCCATGTCGCTTGCAGGGTGAAAGTCGACAGATCCTAGCAGGCAGCCAGCAGACGATGGGCTAGATTGCTGGATAGTATTCTATGTGCGCCTTCCAACGCTAAATCGAGAAACACGGGCTTGACGATCAGTTAATTCGGATATTCCCTCGCCATGTTTTTTTTAACTGGCCCCTAGCCGGCGATGTTTGGTTCCTTCTGGCAATGGCGGCAAAGCCCTTGGCTCTGGCAGACTGATGTTACGATACCCCGGCACGAAGACCCTCTTCGATATCAGAGGGGTTGGACCCTCGATCCGCCGTAGAGTTCGGGACCGCAAGTCGTGACTCGCGGCGTTCGACCTCTTGCATCATAGCTGCTGGGTGGACACACGTCTAATAATAATAAAAGAAAAAACAGAGTCGGCTTGACAGTGTCCAAGACAGCCGCAATGTTGGTCAGCTCCGAGACGGCGCCACGAAAAACGATGCCAGGGGTGCTTCACGGTGAGGCACGAATGTGCCGATACTGCCCAACGCCCGTGTTTGCTTCTGAATCGCCACGGCACCCCCGCGCTGGTAAAGTACAGTACGTACAAGTAGCTGGTGTGGAAGGGACTGGAGTGCTTCTTGCAGGTACCCTTGATGTCCATCGCGGGGCTGCTTCACCAACGCGGAAGGCGATAGGGATCCAGTATCCCAAGACGAAGAGGGGCGGTTGAGGTCGTCGGCTCCTTGGAGATTCGACAAGCAACCCTTTTCCTTCGTCTGCCAACGCAACATGCAGCTGCCGCCGTCGAGGCTTCCCATCGGCTGCGGGTCGTACAAAGGGAAACTTTGTGGGGAGCAGCTCTCCGATCTTCTGCGTGCAAGTAATCGTAGGATGACGGACTCGAGGAAGGGTCCAAACAGTTTCGGAGCAGTTCCCATGGTCCCGAACAATGACGGACCTAGGGAAAAGCGACTCTGTTCCACGTCTTGGTCCTGATCTGCTGCGAACGGGTAGTGCATGTATCTGCAACGTCTGGAGCGCTTACAGCGGCAAACAGAATGGAATCAGACGATAGTCCTAATCAGCCCAGCAGGTAGGAATCAAAGTGCGCAAGACCAGACAAAAAAGGGTCCAGGCGATTGAGGTGATGTGAGGGGTAAAAGTACGAAGTAAAGAGGAAAGATGTTGGATGGCGGGGCTTGCAGCAAGTGGCCAGGAACCGCAACCGCAATCTTGCTGCAATTGACGCTTTCTGTCCTAGAAAGGCGATAGCCCCCAAACCCCCTTGCCGGCATCTTCAACCGCTTGAGGCAAGTGCCTGTTAAAAGTGTCTGACGGGAGTATCCATTCGATCGCCTGGGGTCCATCTGAAGCTGGGCAGAGAGCCTTGCAGCCAACCACGGATGATTATCATGGGCAGGTTGGCCTGCATGTAATTAACAGACTTCTCCATCAGTAACAGTCGCTTGCTGAAATTCGCTCGCTCCGCTGCCTCTACTTAGCACACAAAGAGAACCCACGGAGTATTAGTACTCAGTTGCATCGATTCGTATGCTCCGCAAAGTCTACGTTGCGTCGTCGCAAAGCGTTATCCACCCTGGCGGGAGTCGTCGTTCGAGCGTGTTAGTCATTACTACGAATGCGACGCACTGCCCAGGAAACTCTGCGTCAATCGACAGACCAGGCGACCCAAGGTCCTGGCTCCTTCCTGGTCGACCGCAACATGGGAAATGGCCAGAGACTGAGCTCAGGAGTGAAGTGATCGAGAGCTGATCAGCCAATTCCCCAACACCCGTTTACTAGGCCTGTCATGCCACTACGGAGACTGTCGTCTCGTATGCCCTTTGGCGTATGGCCTTCACCGTTGGAGCACTGTTCTGCCAAGGTCAGCCCGAGTCAACCGTAATGATTTAGTCCTGGAACGAATTGAAAAATTCGGATGAACTGCTTGATAACCTTGTCCAAGGTAAAAGGTTAAACCGTCTGTCCGTCTAGCTGCTGTCATGCAACCTCCTTGTTGTTCTCTGGCAACCTATTCGGCTAGCGACCATCAAGTTCAGCTCACCTCGGTGGCCTGTGCTTCCCTCGGTCAGCAAGGTGTACGGAGTACGGAGTACAAGCTCCAACCTGCCACACTCGTGTCCCGCCCAAGTTTCGTCAGTTTAGTCGGTGGAGTCACGTGACTCGGTAATTCTCTGTAAGCCATTAGAATCGCGACGCGTCGCAGCATGTGGGACAGCTGGCTGCACCCGGCATCGCGGGGCCAAACTTTTTTGCTGGCCGCCGCCTTCTCACAAAGTGACTCGGGCTCTGTCAGACACAGCCCAAGAGTCTTCAACAGCAGTCGATACCTCACCATCCGTCACATCATGTTTGCAGCCCGACGGTGACACTATCAATATGCAAGACGACGGCTTCGAGGCTCTCTTGGAGCCTTTCTACAACGGAAAGAAGCTCACTGACCCCATCTCGACCAAGGAAGACAAGTTCCAGCTTTTGCCTGCCTTCCTCAAGGTCAAGGGTCTCGTCAAGCAACACATTGATTCCTACAATTTTTTTGTTGAGAATGAAATAAAGGAAATTGTCCGCGCCAACCGTATCGTCAGAAGCGATGTCAACAGCTCCTTCTGGCTTGAGTATGTCACCTGGGCACCGTACTCGAACCCGGCTAACCTCCTCTCAGGTTTACTGATATCAGAGTTGACCGCCCTAGCCGCGTGGACTTCAACGACATCAGGGCCCAGAATGAAGTCACGCCCATGGAATGCCGCTTACGCGACATGACATATGCCGCCCCAATCATGGTTGACATTGCCTACATCCGCGACAAGTCCAAGATTGTGCGCAAAAACGTCCCCCTCGGTCGTCTTCCCGTCATGTTGAAAAGCTCGATTTGTAGGTTGGGCGGCGCCAACAACGCGGAAATGTCTCGCATGAACGAGTGCCCCCTGGATCCCGGCGGCTATTTTATCATCAACGGAACTGAAAAGGTCATTCTTATTCAGGAGCAGCTCAGCAAGAATCGTGTCATTGTCGAAGCCGACGAGAAGAACAACATCATCACTGCCTCTGTTACTAGTTCCACCCATGAACGCAAGTCCAAGACATACGTAACTCTAAAAAAGGACCGTATCCTCTTGACGGCGAACATCCTGGTTGAGGGCATTCCTATCGTCATTATCCTCAAGGCCTTGGGCGGGCTTTCAGACTACGAGATTATGCAACTCGTTGCAGGCGACAACGGGAAATACCAGGACGAGTTCATCACTCAATTTGAAGAAGCCACCAAAGTCGGTGTTTACACCCAGCAGCAGGCCCTCGAGTACATTGGTGCCAGAGTGAAGATGGGCAAGAGCAGAGTCCCCTTCGCTGCTCAGGTTCGAAGGAACCATGTCGAGGAGGCTCTCGACGCCCTGGCGAATCTGATTATTGCCCACGTTCCTATCGAGGGCTTGGACTTTTATCCCAAGGCGGTCTACGTCGCTTTCATGACTCGACGTGTTCTCATGGCTCAGACCAACCCCAGCCTCGTGGACGACAGAGATTTCGTCGGCAACAAACGGCTGGAACTGGCTGGCCAGCTGCTATCGCTCCTCTTTGAAGATTTGTTCAAGCAGTTCTGCGTCAACGTCAAGATGAGCATCGACAAGGTTCTGAAAAAGGACAACCGAGCAATGCCTCTGGATGCTGTGAACATGATTAGCAACCATGCCAATATGATCGGACAAGGTATCAACCGAGCCATCCAGACGGGTAACTGGACCGTCAAACGTTTCAACATGAACCGAGCCGGCGTCACCCATGTGCTCAGTCGGCTCAGCTACATCAGCGCTCTCGGAATGATGACGCGTATCAGCAGTCAGTTCGAAAAGACCAGAAAAGTCAGTGGTCCTCGTGCTCTCCAGCCCTCGCAATGGGGTATGCTGTGTACTTCTGATACGCCAGAAGGTGAAGCCTGTGGTTTGGTCAAGAACTTGGCGCTCATGACACACATTACCACCAATGTCGAGGAGGCTCCCGTGAAGCGGTGGGTATTCACCCTCGACGCCGGCGTCGAGCCGATCCGCAACTTTTCGGGTGGTGAAATGCACCGAAAGGACTCGTACATCATCCATATCAACGGTACGCCATTCGCCCTTACGAGGTATCCCAAGCGTTTCGCCGGGAAATTCAGGACAATGAGGAGACGTGGCTGGATTTCCCCCTTCGTCAGCATTCACATAAACAGCCACTTCAACGCCGTACACATTGCCACTGACGAAGGACGCATCTGTCGACCCTACATCATTGTCAAGAACGGCAAATCCAAATTGAAGGGGGAGCACCTGAGGCTCCTCCAACTCGGCAAGGCGACGTTTGACGACTTCTTGACCCACGGCATCGTCGAATACCTCGATGTCAACGAAGAAAACGACACACTGGTCGCGCTGTACGAGACGGACATTACCATGACCACCACGCACATGGAGATTGAACCCTTTACAGTCCTCGGTGCTGTCGCCGGTCTGATTCCATTCCCTCATCACAACCAGTCCCCTCGAAACACGTACCAATGCGCTATGGGTAAACAAGCTATCGGCGCCATCGCATACAACCAGTTTAACCGCATCGACACCCTGCTCTACACCCTCGTGTATCCTCAGAGGCCCATGGTCATATCCAAGACCATCCAGCTCGTCAACTACGACAAGCTCCCGGCCGGGCAGAACGCGACAGTAATTGTCATGTCGTACTCTGGATACGATATCGAGGACGCTCTGGTGCTGAACAAGTCGTCCTGTGACCGTGGTTTTGGACGCTGCCAGGTGTTCAGAAAGTACACAGCCGAACTGCAAAAGTACCCGAACGGCCGCCGTGAACGCATCGGAGACCCCGTCAACGACGAGAATGGCAGAACGGCGAAGCACGAGGCACTTGACGAAGACGGCTTGGCAGTCGTCGGCTACAAGATCAAATCGGGCGAGGTCATGATCAAGAAGGAGACGCCGCTCGACACGGGGTCTACCGGCATCGGCATGGACCGTGGTCCTAGCGAGTTCCGCGATACGTCCATCTCGTACAGGATAGCCGACCCGGCGTACATCGACAAGGTCATGGTGTCACACACGGAGAGAGAGACCATGGTGGTCAAGGTCCAGACGAGGCAGACGAGACGGCCCGAGCTGGGTGACAAGTTTTCGTCTCGTCACGGACAGAAGGGTGTTGTCGGCATCATTGTCGATCAGGAGGACCTGCCTTTCTCTGACAAGGGACTGGTTCCCGACATTATTATGAATCCCCACGGTTTCCCCTCGCGTATGACTGTCGGCAAGCTTTTGGAATGCTTGACCGGCAAAGCATCAGTTCTGGACGGGCGCAAGGACTACGGCTTCGGTGACGCGTTCCGCTCCCACCCCTTGGAACAGATGAGCGCAGCGCTGGTCGACCACGGCTTCTCTTGGGAAGGAAAGGACTACTTCACCTCTGGTATCACGGGCGAGCCGCTGGAGGCTTACATCTTCAACGGACCCATCTACTACCAACGTCTCAAGCACATGGTGCAAGACAAGATGCACTCGCGTTCGCGGGGTCCTCGGGCCATTCTCACGCGCCAGCCCACGGAAGGTCGTTCCCGCGACGGCGGTCTTCGTCTGGGAGAGATGGAGCGCGATTGTTTAATCGCCTACGGCGCATCCCAGCTGTTGTTGGAGCGTCTCATGATCAGCTCCGACGCAACACAGCTTGACATCTGTCAACAGTGTGGCCTGTTCGGCTACAAGGGCTACTGTCACACGTGCAAGAGCACGAGACAAGTTACGCAGATGACGATGCCATACGCTGCCAAGCTTCTGGTTCAGGAGTTGATCAGTATGAACGTCGGTGTGCGACTGCAACTCGAAGACGAATTCCCTCACCCGAGATAGAGAGGAGAGAGGAGAGAGGGGAGAGAAGAAGAAAGGACAGAGGAGAGAGGCGCGGCTCGTATAGCAACTACTGGTCTTTATGGTCATTGGAGTTTTTGCCTTGTTCGGCGTCGGGTCCAAAAGAATAGAGAGTATATGAGCAATGCCAGTACCACGAAGAAAAGACCACCTGCGGTGAATGGAATTGCATTCCATCCATCGGCTGTGAACCTGTTGGTCTCGAACCTGCTGTAGTCAGTCGTTGTGTGCGGCCCGGAGGTGGACCTGCCACGAGTGCGAGGTTGCGGTACCTGAGGACCTTAGTAGGCAAGTCGCGTTGAACGGCGGGGTCCGCTTACGGATACAGGTAGGTACCTTAATGGCCTGGAGCATCCGAAAGTACTTTCTGTGGGCCATCTTTGGTAGGCACCTTTCGTACCTCGATGGCTGGAGCTCCTTTCTCCGAAATATGTCGTTCGCAGGTCTTCAGTCACGACTTTCTCTTCCCCCAATTAATTTCTGACATCATTCTTGACATTTTCAACCAGCCTGGTCTGTCGTGTTCAGCCACGGCGCATCCTCACACAGCTTGCTTAAGCCTTTCGAAAATTGATGCCTCACCACTCTACTTCATAATATGCCCGCTTTCGCTTTGCGCCTTGCGACGCCTGCCGCTGGCGTTCGCGTCGCCGCAGCATCGTCTCCGACCTTTCAGCTCCCACCCCCCTATGCGTCCGTAACCGCGGCGAAGCAGCCACCGAGTGCGCTTATAGTCCCCTCCCAAGCTGTAGTTTCAGTGGTCGCAGCGGCGGCGGCATCAGCGACAGCTTCCTCGCAAGGGTCTATGCCTCCAAAGGTTCTCGCGCGCGTGCTGTCAAAGGAAACCGAGCTCCCGAAGCGATACTTCAAACCGTCGAACAGTAGTCACTCCGACAGAGGCGGAAAGCCAGGCAAGAAATCAGGTGACGATAACAAGGCGGATCTCGGTAACAGTATGTTGGGCGTTCCGAAGTTGCTTGACGGTCAAGGCTAACTCCTTCAAGCTCTGCGTATCCTCCAAGACCGGCTGCCGACCATCCTCCAGTCTCCTCTTCCGCAAGAGATTCTAGCGCCCAACATCTCGCTCCATCTCTTCCCGACGACTCACCCACACCTTCCCACCGTATCCGGTAAAGTCGCCTACACAGCCGCCCTCTGGAGTGCTCCCATCGCGTGGAATCAGCTGCCCCTCGTCGGCAACGTGCGGCTTTCGATAATCTCGGAGCGGGTGACGAAGCAGCCCCTCACGTTTGCGCCTCGGGAGCCAGGGGCCCTGCCGGAGCAGCTGGTGGTCAGGTGGTGCACGCCCGGGGAAAGGAACGGATCTGGCGGGCCCTCGCCCACGACGGCAGGCACCGCAGCAGGAAAGCGTGGCGAAGGTGGCTTCACCGGAATTTTTGTGTTCCACTTTGATTCCCAGGGGAGGATACTGAGCCACACCATTGAGACGGTCCAGACAAGCGGTGACTGGGAGAGGGGAGTCGGAGCCAAGGTTGTGGGCTTGACGGACTGGCTCCTCGGGGGGTTGAGAAGAGGCCCGGAGAACCCGATGCCGACGTTTAGTTTTGGCATCAAACGACCGTGATGTTTTTGATGATGGGATGGGCGGCAATGAAAAGCAAAACGGGCGTAACGGATACCGGCGTTTGGGCATACCCCTTTGATATCGGGCGGGCAGCATAGCAACTCCTCTCTTGCTCGTGTAAACTACCGCGCAACACTCTTAAAAGAACAGACGAACTACCAAATTTTCCTTGAGCCTCGCGATGCAACAACTAGTCTGTGTGGTCTACTAGCTCCGTGCCGCGGATTCATCCTCGTCGGCGTGTGAGGACGTGACATGCGCCAGCTCCTCCTCCCTGACGAGCAGAATCTGCGTGTTGGCCAGGCTGGACGTCGTCACGGTGGTGCCCAGCATCCAGCCGTTCCAAATCTTCTGCATGACGTTATCGGTGCTCAGCATCCGGCAGCCGCTCATGGCCTCCTCGTCGGCGGCGGTGACGGTGACGAGCAGCCTCCCGGCGCCCGCGAACCTGTCGACGACGTGCCACAGGCACCCAAAGATCTGGTCGGACCCCTGCTCGGGGTAGCGCAGCTCCTCAAAGGCGCAGGCGAGATGGCGCACGCGCTTGGCGTCGCGCCTGTCGAAAAAGTACACCATGGGCGAGTTGAAGCCGTACTGGTCGTACGCCTCGAGCTCGCCGACGAGGTAGAGCGCGTCCAGCGCGAAGTTGAACCACACCCGCGGCGGCCGCGCGATGGGCGTGTCGCTGAGCAGGGGGGATATCCGCCACCCGAAGGCGAGTTCGTAGTGCGCCAGCCCCACGGCGCGGGATTCGCGGCAGACGAGGAGGATGGCGGGGCAGGTTGTGTTGAAGGTGCTGGACGGAGACGAGAAGGAGGTCTGCCATGGTTCAGTGCGGGAGCGCCGCGAGAAGGCGAGCTGGCGCTGCGGGAGGCGGTCGTCGCGCTCGAAGCAGCACGCCGTCACGACGCGGGGGACGACGAGGTGGGACCAGATCTTGAGGCGGAGCTCGGGCGGCAGGTCGGGGAACTTGTGGAACGTTGGCGCGGGAGAGGGTCGTGCAGCGGTGGGCGGTGGTGATGGGCCGTTGCTGAAGATTGAGAATTCGAGGAAGAATTTCGCGGCTGATTTGGAGGCGCGCAGGTGTTCTTCCCTCGCGAGAGCTGTGTCTTCAGCTTCTGACGACATTCTGGGAGGGTCGATAAGCTCGCGGTTGGGGGTCCGGCGGTGTTTGTTCTAGGACTGGCTGTCTCTGGCTATGGCGAGCTTGGTCTCGAATGTTAAGAAGCGCTTCAGCATGGCACGACGTATGAGAGTGTCTACGATTCCTTGGAGGGAGGTGAGCGAGCACGTTGTGATCATGAGCTTGATGAGGTCGAGGTTGAGGTTGTAGTTGGCGGAGCGGAAGGGTCCGGGGCCGGCTTTCACAGCCCACTTTCCTGTTTGAGCCGACTTGGCCACCACCCCTTGGCATTCAGCGGCGAGTTACGTCAACCTCTCAATCCACCAGGTCCCAATCCATCAGGTTCTTGCTGTGCTGTTGATGTGCTGCTACTGGACGGGCTCCTCCATCCAGCTGTGTCTCGTTCACATTCTTCCTTTGATGGTCCAGCAGGTTTCGTGGCAAGGAGCCAGGCGACGGCAGCACTGCCCAGCGGCACTCGCCTGTTGGTGATGGGTCACGCTGCATCTGTCCCTGGTCGGAGGGGCCATTTCTGCAGCTCGTTCTGTTTGTTTGACGCTCTGGAGATGAATCGTCTGCTCCGTCGCACTCGCAGCCGCGAATCAGCAGAGGCGGTCTTCGAAGCCAAGTCCTCCGCCAGACCTGCATATGCATTCGTTGGATGATTTCAGAGCGTGGCCCAATCATGTTCTCACGACGTCCGGTTCGCAGAACCAACAAAGGCGGCAAGAGGGGTAACAAGCCAAGCTGCAGGGCTCGAGTCCAACACGGAAGGTGTTGTGCTCTTGAGGAAACAATACAGAGCAGTATATCATGCCTCTCTGCCCCTCGTGTCTTTTCTCGACCCTCTTCGTCAACCTACGGAACACTCCTGCGTACTGTTCAACAGCCAGGAGCTCGTCAAGATGGCCGAGTCTACACAGCAACCTGCACTGCAAGCCGAAGTAGGCCCGCATAACCGACGTCGACGTTCGCTCCATGCAGGCACTGACATTTAAAAGGACACTGACGACGCTTCATCCATTGGCGGCGAGGTAAAAGGGGCTGCGCAACATACGGCAGCAATATTTGGCTAATTGCAGCTAGACTTTGGATTACTCGACGGCCTCTCTGAGATCTAGCATCATTGACTATCGTAGGGAGAATGGCCGTACTTATCACAGAGTTAGTGATGGAAGTGAGTGGGCTGCGGTGGTATCAAACCCCGAGATTGATGACTGACGACAACTGGAAGAGTACTATGGACCCAACGATGAGGTGAGTATTCGAGGATAAGCAGCCGTCTCAATACTCATCTTTAACATAATCACACAGGAGGAGCAGGATCGCCTTGGTGAGAGAATTTCCGGTTCCCTCGTCGTCACTTGCCGGAGCTGACAATGTCAGATTTCTCCCACCACTTGTGGCTGCTTACTTGGGACAAGGAACTGTGCAATTGCCCCAAGAAAAACGGTGCCAGTCGTGTTTTGGATGTTGGCACCGGTACTGGGATCTGGGCCTTGGATTACGGTGAGCTCCATCCATGCTCGGATTACCGCCATCACTCTAACAAACTGTTCAACAGCGGAGGCTCATCCCGAGGCAGATGTGAGTTGTCTTCCGAAAGGAAAGATTGTTGCTGACTGTCTAGGTCACTGGAGTCGATCTCAGCCCAATTCAGCCTAACTAGTAAGTGCCTCAGGTCAAGAGCTGTGAGAACAAGAGCTAAAATTTGATGCAAGCGTCGTGCCGAACTGTCGATTCGAGGTGGACGATGTAGACAAGGAGTGGACATGGTCTGAGCCGTTCGACTTCATCTTCATCCGCTCCATGATCGGAAGCTTTAAGGACTGGCAGAGCATTGTGGCCAAAGCCTACGAGTGAGTGAAGCCACAGAAGTTCGGGAGCACGGCGTTTAATGACTGAATGATACTGAAGCAACCTCGAGCCTGGAGGGTACCTTGAGCTCCATGATAACGGCTTCCCCCTCGAATGTGACGACAATACTCTCCCCGAGGACTCCAAGGTTCTCAAGTGGACTCAGCTGCTCATCCAAGCTACCGACATAATCGGTCAGCCGGGCACCGTCGCCCCCCTCTTCAAGAAATTGCTCGAGGAAGCCGGCTTCGAAGCCGTCGAGGAACGAAGGGAAAGGTGGCCACTGAATCCATGGCCAAAAGATCCCAAGGCCAAAGAGCTAGGCCTCTGGTGTCACTCGGCGATAGTCAAAGGCGTAGATTCAATCTCGCTGGCCCTCTTCACCCGCATACTCGGCTGGTCAAAGGAAGAGACTATCGTGTTCAACGCCGAGGTTCGCAACGAAACCAAAAAGTCCTCCATCCACGGGTATTTTCCCGTGTAAGTACCATCGACAGGATGACAAAGTAGCAGAAACTGACTGTGGCTTCCAGGTACGCAGCTTGGGGGCGGAAGCCGCTGAAGGAAGCGTCGGAGGCACCCCAGCAATAGACGACAGTCTCCTGGCATCATATGAAAAAGGGTCTCATTTTTAGGAATGAAAATTGGTGTGCCTGCGCACTCTGTCAACTCTGTTACTTGCTCTATATAGCTTACGTGAAGTCCAGTGTAGGTTTTCATGTGCCACTTTTCTTGAGACATTGAAGCAGCGACCTTGTACAACACCATGATACGTCATATCCAAGTCATCAAAGTCCGCGATTCTCTGGCTGTTGTATCGCATCAACAGACTCGGGTCCCGTCAGTGTCATGAATGAGACCCTGGTATAGATAAATCAGGCATGAAGCTGCTCAGTTACTTTTGGAATGTTTCAGGGACGATCTATTCAGTACACTGTTGTACATCATTCTATGTTCATCAGTCGCAAAACGTAAAGCTTCGCACTCATGTTGTGATTTCTCCATTAAACAGCCAGCCCACAAAGAGATAAAGTCATCTTCAACTACTCTTCACGGTTGCCGGGCCCTTACTTCCACAGCAGAGGCGTCTCGCCAGACTCACGTTCCCGTGCCGAGAACCCGTCGTCCGCGTGACCCTTGCGACGAAACTTGACCATGTAGACGCCCTCGTAGACGCCCTCGTAGACGGCGTTCCGTCTCTCATCGTCTCCCTCCACGGCCTTGCCGATGTAGACGGTTCCGAGGAAAGCCGCGAACACGGTACACTGAAGAATGATCGTCAATGAAACCGAACTTTGTGTGTGCGGCCTGACGTGTCACCACTCACCACGATCATAAAGGGGCAGATGGCAACGTGAGCCCAGACGACACCCATCTTGGCGTCGTGGGTGATCGCAGCCCGCTGCTCGGCTGGCAGGTTCGCGAGGGTGGTGAAGTTCTTCACGGGCGAGCTGCCGCCGATGCCGGCCATCTTGTTGAAGATGGTGGTCATGACGGTCAGACCGAGCGTGCCCGCCGAAAGGGTAGGCTACGGGAATAAGGGAGACGATGGAGGCGATATTGTTGGGGAAGTAAGCAATCCCGTGGAGGGCGGTGGCGAAGGAGGTGCAGCACAGCAGTGCAACATCTCGGCTGCGGAACAGCTCCCAGGGAATCATGGCTTTCTGGGAGGGGAAGCGAAGGGCGAGGGTTCTTCCGAGAGACAAGTGGTACTCGCGAGCGATGAACAGGACGATGAGGACGACGCCCATGATGATGGCGACGATGACGGCCGGACCGCTCCGGGAGTACGTCGCGCCGGCCCATGTCAGACCGAGAACCAGCAGACCGAAGCCGAAGAGAAACAGAACTTGGCCGCCCACGTAGATCGTCTGGAGACGCTTCGCGAATGTCGTGCGTCGCCCGGTGTCCGTCGTCTCGTCGAGCGAGTGTATCGGCTGCGGGCCGAGGAGCTCGGAGCGGAGAACGAAGTAGATGAGGAGCATACCCGTAAAGGCGACGGGTAGGTTGATTGCGAAGCACCACCTCCAGGAAGCGCCGCTCGTGATGTAACCTAGGGCTGGTCAGGAAGTGTGTCTAACTGCAGTCCAACGGTCCCGCAACTCATCTCCGAGAACGGGACCAGATCCCCAACCCAAGACGCCGCCTAAAAAGGTAAAAATTGACCAGTTCTTTGCGTTCTCCCGCAGGGAGACCTTGTCCGCGACGATGACGCGAACGAGAACGTTCATTCCGGCGCAGGCCAGGCCCTGGAAACCACGCGCCGAGCAGGAGCACCGCGAAGGAAGACGTCGGGGCACCCGTGCACAGCGCGCTGCCGACGAGCATCGACACCAAGCATGCCTGCACAGGAACGTGCCGGCCAAAGATGTCCGTCACCTGGCCCCAGAAGGGGATGAATGCTGCCGAGGTGAGGTTGAAGGCCGCAATGATCCAGTTGAGCTGGCCGGTCTCGTCCAAGGACTTGTTGGCCGGAACGTCACCGTCGAGGTGTTGGCTTCCCACGAAAGTCGGCGGCGATCCATGGTAGAGCGCTTGCGACGATGGTCACGTCCAAGGCTTGCAGGACGTACGGGAGGACGAGGCCGAGGAAATTCTTGTCTTGAACTTGAGGGCTGCTCTGCTGAAGTGTCATAAATCCAAGTAAAACTGCAAAGAAAAGAGTGTGAATTGACTGCCGGACGATGCCTCCTGTAAGTGTGGTTATCGAAGATAGACAAATTACTGAAGAGGCTAAGTCTAGCTAATTGTTTTGTCCTATTTCTTCTTCATTTATACTTTGATTTTCTGGAACCCTTGCAGATGATGGTGTGTTTCTACAAAGGAAAGGCCAGATCCTGATGTGATGTGCAAGACCAAGTGTAGCAGGCAGAAGATGAAACTTACTATCATTAGTGACTAATCCAGGAAAGTATTTATAAGGATACCTGGTAACTTTTAGTAAAGAGGAGACATAAAGTCGTGACAGAACATACCTTAAGAGTACACATCAGAGGGTGATAGCTACCCACTCCATGTGGGACATCTACCTCTGAATTCATATCCTCTTACTCGCTAAGGGGTATACTATTGAAGGATATCTTGAAATGACGAGACTAAGTAAAGAAAATAATGAGAAGTCGTTTGGTTATATCATTTTTCACACAAGAAACAGTACTTCCAGTTTCTTTGAGACCAGGAGAATCGACTCAATAAACCGCATTACATAGTATGTCTGAAAATCATAGCTTGAACTCAACCTAGGATTTTGGTAGACTGCTCATATCCATCCATAAGCCACAAGCTAGCCAGCAGTGCAGTAGCAGTGTGACCTGTTATACACTGGCAGGGGTAGCGTGTCCTGCCTACATTAAGGTCTCATAAACTCAAACACACACTTCGAAAATCAATTTGGCAGCCGTGAAAGGGAAGGATCCCAGGGTTGCCGAACGACACCGGGGCTGTCGCGGTCTGTCCCGGCCCGTGGCCGTGAAGTGGGTCCACCGGACACCGAAACAACGGGGTTCCACGCCGGAGAATGGTCCTCGAAGCACTCTCCCAAAGTCAAGAACGGTACACGGCTGGGCTTCGGGGAAAACGTCTTCAAAGTTACCATTGATAGAAAACAAAACTAGTGGGAAGCCATCTTTCAGGTGACATCCCGCCAGAAGATTAAGGCCAGGTTGCCTCCGTTACTGGTGAAAATGCACGAAAAGATGCACCGTTAGAGTAACGCCCAGACGATGCAGGACGTGCTTCAACGCACTCCAGATGGCGGGGAAGATACGGGTGGCACAGACACGCACGAGGTTCCGCAGCGCCGGGATTTCGTCGGCAATGGGAGGAAATGACGGTACGGTCTTGCTGGGCAGCGCGACGGACCAACCAGACGGACAGGAAATGATCACGTCAAGCGTCAAGTCGTACCGGAACGGCACAGCCACTACTATGTAGGCGCACGTTACTCTGTCAGCACATGCAGGTGACTTTGGATCCGTCCGGGCGGTTTTGCTTCCCTGGACGTGACGTGGACCCGTCTTCGGCTCGCCACAGACGCTATCCACTTGATCCTGACATACCCTGGCCCAGCCCGACCACGTCGTCGTCCTTTGATCCGAACACGATGTCTGCAGAAGAGACGACATACGGAGCACTGCCGATAATATACCAAATGCCGGTGTTATTGCTTGATGCCTGATCTCGCCATCCGGGCTGCTACCTTTAAGACTGGCTGGAGGCTATAGTAGGCTACAGCAGGTATGGGGAATGATATGTTATCGGGAGAATCTTCTTGTCGCAAGAAAGGTAGCCTTCTGTCGACCCAACAGCAGCTAGTCGCACTTGGAAGCTACCTTACATGTCTGGAACAGAATCCAACCGTACGGGGGAGTGTACACTGCAGAACTCCAATTATAGGTGACCCCATGTCTGGACAGACTTTCCGTTGGTCCTGATGGACGCCTCTCGAGTTGGCCGAGGCACATGCCGGTAGGCACAGTGGGCTTTGGCGACTTGACCGAGACCTAGGGACAGAGTCGATTCTTCCCTATTACGATGCGAGTTGGGATTATCACCATTTGGACTGCTACATACAACAAGTGGTATGCTCGACAGCAGTGGATTTGGCATCTGAGCAAGGCCCCCCGCACCTCGCACCAAGGGGAAGACTGTTCCACCTCACTTCTGCCTTCGACCCCACGAAAGGACCCCTGTAGCACGCCTCGGTTCCCACTTTCTCCAATAAACTCATCAGGTGGGGGAGGGAAAGAACGCCCACCTCACCTGCTCACCTTGTCAACTTCCCCTCTTTTCTCTCTTTGCTCTGCTCTTCCTCCATGAGGCAGGCTATCGCGTGGCAGAGTACTGTGTACTTTACTATTGTACCGGCAGAATCTATTCCGACAACAGCAGCGACTTGGCTGTGACCTCATCGTCGATCTGGAATTCTTCGACTCGGTGAGGGAAGTCTATTCTGGTACTTGCGTCGTCCTACAAGTATTACCTGCCTTTGGATAGTCTTTGCGCAGCAAGTCCGATTTTCACAAGCAAATATACACACGGACAAGAGACTGATGATGACTTGGCGTCCAGGTCAGCCGCCAAGGACCACCACCCCTGACCTTCCATTTTGCCAGGTCGCATCAAGCGCGAGAATCGATCCGTCCGTCCAACCAGAGCGGCGTATTGCCACGTTCTCGATATATTCCCTTTCGCCCGAAAGCCTGCGAGAGGAAAAAGTCGCTCTCTTACACGCACACATTCGCGCACGAACGCCATCTGTACTCCTTGGCCTGTCCTCGACCCCGTGGGGTTCGCAACCTGAACCGGCCAGCCAAGCCGAATCGCATCGAATTGAATCATCTGCACCTGCTACACCTGCACCAGCACCAGCACCAGCACCTGCCGCGAGTACTTCTCTTGGTACCTCCCCACGTACCCGCGACACGCTCAAGCCAAGGTACCTTCTGCGTCTAAGTAAGGTATCTGCACCAGCGGAGTGGAGCCTGACGTCGATTTACCAGAGTCGCACATCGCCGCGATTGCATCACAGTTTCTGGGCTCTTCTCTCGTGAGGAGTCGAGTCGGCTGGAGGTTTTCGAGATCTCGACCTACGTACGCCGTCCATACCCCCGTCGCTCTCTCGACATCACATCGCCGTCGCCATAGCCGGTTACCACCTGCTTAATCAATTCTCATCAACTCGACTGGCATCCTAATCAACTCCCCTCCTAAGTGATCTTCTCCAGCATCTCCGTCTTCACCTCCATCAGCACTGCAACCGTCCAGTCTGATCACGATTCTTCATCTTTCTTCCCGTCAAATCCAGCATCTTACCGTAGCAGTCTGCCCGACCGTGCGCAACGCAGCGTAGTCATTTTCGTAGGTGAGTAGCCGATGGGATGCTTGCCGACCTGGCCGGCGCCAGTGTCTCGCATCCACAAGTGCTCGTGTCTGCCACGTTCACACGATGTCTTCATCGGGACGAGAAGGCAAAATCCACCGCCAGAGGCTGACCGTCTCCAACCAGTCCGATCCGACACGTTTATCTTTACCAGCTCTCCTTTTGCTTGAGTTAGTAATCATTGTCGCAATCACTACTGTCGCCGTCGTCCTCAGTCCACTTGGTGACCCCAGCGGCCGCACGCGACCGTTCCTCTGCCCGGTAGGTGGCATTTCTGCTCCTTTCCCCTGTCGCCGTGTCTTTATCCAGAAAGTCTCGGCAGATTGCGAAACTCCTCCATGCCCATTTCACCACATCTCGTCGGTCCTGCGGAGCGAGTTTCACAAGCAACCTGGCCCCCCCAATACCAGCCCCAACCACAACCCTAGCCCCAGTCCCAGTCCTGGCTTTGCCTAGCAGACACCATCCCTCCTCTGTTTCCCGTTTCCCGTCAGCCCAACCCAATCAAGCGCTTGACGCTGGCCCTGCGCCGTGATCCCAAGACGGTTGCACATGCCAAAAGACTCCTCGAGACAGGACCCCGGGACCCCGGAAGAACTACACACCAGCCCATCCTGGAGTCTTTCGTGGGGGGGTTCCCTTTGATCCCATTTCTCTGCCGCCTTTCCCATCTCATGTCCATGACGTTTTGGTTGCGCCTCTCTCGGCATGCTAGCGCCTGCCTCCTTGCCTAGCCGCTACCTCGATTGTCTACTCCAACATCCTTAGGCCCGTGAATATATTCCTGGTCTACCCGTCTCGTTACCGAGCTGTCTCGTCTTCCCCCTTCCCACTGTTCTCATGTTTGCCCAAAATCGTAGCATGTTCTAGTGTAATGCCATCTTATTTTCTGCAAGATTGCCACTACTTCTACCGCACGGCGCTGCGCGGATTAAATATCAGCACCAACGTCTCGCCTCTGTACGGTTAACACCTTGAGCCTTCGCTAACCAATATGCCCACTCAAGTCAGAATCTTCTCACGACCTAGGCCTCTCGGCGAAACTCTTGAAAAGTCCATAGCCTCCCTGGCTCCCCGGTCTACCCCAGATACCAACGACCCGTCGAAGAACTTGGAGACGCCAAAAACGAGAAGGAGCCACTACGACAGAGGCTCTATGGCTGTGTACAACGACAAGTCCGTTGAGGGCGGTGTCACCTTTGCCGGCCAGGACAAGCTCAAGCAGCTTCCCATCCCCGACTTGGAGACAACCATCGAGAAGTACCTCACTGCTTTGAAGCCCTTGCAGAGCCCGAGGGAGCATTCCGACACAAAGCAGGCGGTCCAGGATTTCCTCAAGCATGATGGTCCACAACTGCAGGAGAAGCTGAAGACTTACGCTGCCGACAAGTCCAGTTACATTGAACAATTTTGTACGTGTTGCGGATCGAACGGACCGAGACCGTCTGACTGTTACAGGGTACGATTCCTACTTGAACTTCGACAACCCAGTGGTTCTCAATCTCAACCCCTTCTTTCTGCTGGAAGACGACCCGACTCCTGCGAGAAATAATCAGGTAACCCGAGCAGCTTCGCTCGTGGTCTCGGCTCTGGAGTTTGTTCGAGCAGTTCGCAAAGAAGAGTTGCCCCCTGACAACATCAAGGGCCAGCCCCTTTGCATGTACCAGTACTCGAGGTTGTTTGGGACGGCGCGTGTGCCTACGGATAATGGGTGCCAGATTGAGCAGGACCCTGAGTCGAGACACATTATCGTCATGTGCCATGGGCAGTTCTACTGGTTTGACGTGCTAGACGACAACAACGACCTCATTATGAGCGAGAAGGATGTTTCCATCAACCTACAGACCATCATCGACGATGCCGCGCAAGTCCCCATCCAGGATGCGGCGAAGGGCGCTCTCGGTGTTTTGAGCACCGAAAACCGCAAGATCTGGTCAGGGCTTAGAGATGTTCTGACCAAGGAAGAGGGGTCCAATAATGCCGACTGCCTGGGGATCGTCGACTCGGCGCTGTTCGTCTTGTGTCTGGACTACACCGAGCCGGCGGACGCCGATGCTCTCTGCGGCAACATGCTTTGTGGTACCAGCCTGGTAGAGAAGGGCGTTCAGGTCGGGACTTGCACCAACAGATGGTATGACAAGCTGCAGATCATCGTTTGCAAGAACGGCAGTGCCGGCATCAACTTTGAGCACACCGGCGTAGACGGACATACGGTTTTGAGATTCGCTAGTGACGTTTACACGGACACGATACTCCGATTCGCGAGGACGATCAACGGCCAGGCCCCGACCCTGTGGGCCACCACGAGCCCAGACCCGGCGAAGCGTGATCCCGACTCCTTTGGGGAGGTCAGCACGACACCGCACAAGCTGGAGTGGGATATGAGCCCCGAACTGAGCATTGCCGTTCGCTTCGCCGAGTCCCGACTGGCCGACCTGATCGAGCAGAACGAGTTCAAAACGCTGGACTTTAAGCACTACGGCAAGAACTTCATGACCTCCATGGGCTTCTCTCCCGATGCCTTTGTGCAGATGGCTTTCCAAGCAGCATACTACGGCCTGTACGGTCGTGTGGAGTGCACGTATGAGCCCGCCATGACCAAGATTTTCCTTCACGGCCGCACAGAAGCCATCCGCAGCGTGTCGGACGAGTCGGTCAACTTTGTACAGACCTTCTGGGCGGATAACCCGGCAGAGAGCAAGGTCGAAGCCCTTCGCAAGGCGTGTCAGCGTCACACCAACATCACGAGAGAATGTGCGAAAGCGCAAGGCTGCGACCGCCACCTGTACGCGCTGTTCTGCACCTGGCAACGATCCATCGACGACGAGCTGTCCAGCAACCTCAGCTCCAACGGCTACTCCAGCCCCGTCGACGGATACTCGGAGCGCGACGCCAGTTCCGCCGTCGGGAGCCCCGGCCGCGAGTCCGTCCTCTCCCTCAACGGCGGCGAGGCCCCATCAGGACGCGCAAGGGGCGACAGCACCAACTCCCGCAACGGCAACGGCCAGGCTTCGATGCCGCACGTCTTTGCCGACGGCGGCTGGGACAAGCTCAACAACACCATCATGTCCACGTCCAACTGCGGCAACCCATCCCTGCGACATTTCGGTTTCGGCCCGACTTCCGGGGACGGCTTTGGAATCGGATACATCATCAAAGACGAGAGCATCTCCATCTGCGTTTCGAGCAAGCACCGCCAGACGAAGCGGTTCGTCGACACCCTCGAGAGCTACCTCTTGGAGGTCCGACGGATCCTCCGCATCACTTCGCGTCGCGGAACGGGCGGCAGACAGACCCGTGCCAGGGAGCTCGATCAACCGCGCCCGAAGCCCGTCAAGGGCATCAAGTCGCGCGGCCGCCTCATCACCGCCCACGACGCCATCAAGCCCTCCATCGCACGGTCTTCGACGGGAACGCAGTCGCCCACGGAAGAGAGCATCACGCTCAGCGAGGACGACGAGCTCGGCGGATGTGAGTCGTCTATTCCCTCCCCCAAAATCATCCTTTGCACATGCTGACACGTGACAGACGGCTTCTTTGACGCCGGGATGCTCCTCCAGGCTCTCAAGGCCCGCGGGGAAAACCTTGACAACGGCGAGACGAAGCCCTCGGAGCGGGCGGCCGTGCAGGCCCGACGCAGGGACATTGGCAAGAAGCTGCGGTTGATTGACTACTAGCCGCATGCACGATGCCGCGTCGAGCGTTGCGTGGGGAGGGTGGTGGGCATGCCGTGTGGCGCCACGCCGGTGCGTCGAATGCAGGTGTCGGGTCGCACGACATGTCGTGACACTAATATATGCATCGAGTATATAGAAGAGCAAAACTCTCTGGAAAGCGAATATACCATCCTTGATGAGCGTGTCTCATGTTCAGTTGTGATTTGCAACTCGGGCTAGCATGGCGAGTGATTTGAACATGTCTAATTTTTGACTTAAAAGACGAACGATGGTGACAAGTCTCAACGACCGCGCATCCACCGACCAATCAAACACAGGCTCCTCTTCCAACAGGAACTATTTAAAGAGAGATGAATGTGATGGTATAATGTACAAGAAAGACCAGAATCACTCGCGAACCCTCCCTCGCCAAAATGTCAGCATCCGAGACCGCCTGCTGTCACGTCTACGCAAGCTCATGCATCTGCCCCTTGTGACCGTCGTTGTTGGCCGGAGCCTCGTGGATGGTGGGATGCGGCTGCTGCTGCTGCTGCTGCTGCTGCTGCTGTGGGTATACAGGTGCGATGGTCTGCGTGCTGAAGCGGTTGTCCGTCACCTGCGAGACGGCGCCGGGACTCGTCGTGTCGGCGCGGTCGGGCACCATGTTCCCGTTGTAGTAGACGCCGGGCTGCTGGAAGCCACCCTGGGGAGGCGGTGTGCCGCCGTAGCTCGGGGCGTATCCCGCCCCGCCGCCGAACTTGGGGTCGTAGAAGGACTGCGTGTGCGTCGTGGCGCCGTACTGGTCGGGGGATTGCTGATGAAGAGAGGGAGATGCGTAGCCGCCGCCCTGGGCCATTTGCTGTTGAGGAGGTTGCTGTTGCTGTTGCTGCTGCTGCTGCTGCTGCTGCTGGGGGTTCTGCTTCTTCTTGCGGAGGATGAGGAAGATGCCGAGACCGATGAGGGCGATCAAGGCAATACCGCCAATGACGCCTCCCACAATGGCGCCCACGGGGGTTGATGACTTGTTTTTGGTGCCATTGTCCCCGTCGTTATCAGTTGGGCTGGAGGCAACGGGGTCGGCCGGAGAGCCCGTTGCGGTGGCGGTGAACCTTCCGGAAGCGCTTGGCGGGCGAAGGACGCTCGACGACGCGTCGTCGGTCAAAGCCAGAGGAGCCCAGGTGCGGCCTGTCTCGCCATCGTACGTGGTTTGGGCAGCTTGCGCGGTAGATATTTCGAGACTGTTGCACCAGTAGTCGAAAACGCTACCCGAGAAGGAGACGGTGTTGCAGAACGGTCTGCTGGAAGCGGTGCTGTCGACTGTCAGTTGGTAAGAACGTGGGGAGGCGACACAAGAGACCAACCACTTGAGTGTGAACTGATCCACCAGACAGCCGTCGTTGCAGAGGCTAGAGGATGAGACCTGGTTGCGATCATAACATGTGCGCCGAGCACCGCACTCCGCGGCGTCGCAACAGGCGACTCTGCCTGGGTTGCGTCCAGAAGCCGTGAAAAAGACGCAGTTGGCAGCGGATCCGCAAGTATACGCTGCGCCGGCACGGCCCGAGATGTAACCACAGGTGTTGTCCGGGGCGACGAGCACCGTTGTCGTAGTTGAAGCCTGTCGCCTCTTGAGGTCCGCGTACGCTGGTGCCTTGGTCGGCTGCGGGCTGAGCTGGTCGAGAGGGAGATTGAAGATGGTCGTGGCCTCCGGCACTTCGTAGAGTCTGGCGTTTGCGACGCTGGACAGCATCGCCAGGCCGGTAACGAATCGCAATAAGAAGCCCATGGTTATGGAGACTGGCAGCTCGTCTCAGAGGATCAGCTGTAGAATCTGTGTAAGTGACCCGAGCAGGAGATCAAGACAAGAAGAGAAAATACGGCTCGTAGAGCGGTGAGGTTGGTCGCCATTATAAGCCAGGCGCTCCTCCTTGTGTGCCCTCAGTGATTCACTTTGCCATCTGTTCCACTCAACATGCTTGGCCACCAGGTGCTGCGAACGAGCTGTGCTGGTGGAGGTAAGCCTGTTGAGCACCGACGGGGACCGGTACCGTTTGCTTGAACTTTAGACAACGAATTGCAAGTTGGTCAGCCCTAGTCTAGCTCTCTTCGAGGTCTAGCTCAGGAGCTTGGCTTGGAGAAGGCAGTCTAGGAGGGCTTTGAGGGTTCGACCGAACCAATTGCTACACGAGGAGTTCCCAGGTGGCTTGCAGGAGCTGAAGACAAGAATCGTGTTAGTGCAAATGAAGAGGCAAACGGCAGACAGCCGCCTGGGAATGTATGAAGACGTACCAGAAGAGCGGGGGTACCACGGAGACAAAGGTCGGGTCGACTGGTCGTGGTTTGAGCATGTCAATAACACGAGAACTGCATAGGGCTTTGACTGAGACATGGCGTGAGGGACTATCTCAGACTTGGGCGGGGGAAGTCTGACTGTAGGACGCAGTTCAGAACACGACGAACATGATAATCGCACATGTTTTGTTTTGACATATGCTTGATAGGACCGGCATGAATTCGCCATCGACCCTTGACACAAACAGATGCGTTGATGACAGAGCATCTCCAAAGAGACGTCATGGCGATGTTCACAGCCGAAGAACATGTCCGCTGTCTATTTCGGTTCTCCTCGTCAGCACCGACGCGGACGATCAAATCCTTCGAAGAGCCAAGGGCACCAGAAGCATCAGGCTTTGTGGAAATCGGATTTCCCGTGACCAACAAGCAGATCGTTGCTTGTCCGGCGTGTGAGTTGCTGCCCTTGGACCAGGTCGGACTAGTGCGTGTGATAGCAGGAAGCGCTATGCCTTGTGGTTTCTTCTTCAGTACAAGTTGAAATTAGTATAGACCCGCGCATGTCGACGAGGCAGCATTCAGCCTCGGCCTATGCTTTAATTTTAGGTCTGGTTGGAATGAGCAGTTGAGGCGCTGGTACTCCATAGAGATCTCGAATTGCTGCCTGTTCGTACTGGCTCGTGTCCTTGGGTACGTTCAAACGTCAGGTCGCCATGATTGTAAACCATCGAAAGACTGCGCGAACACGCTCAATCGCAGGCCAATAGCGGATGCCATCTGTAGATACCAGTTAGGTAGATGGGTATATTGTTGCAGACTCATCGTCCTATCGGTTGATTTAGGCTTGGTATGTGCAACAGATATCCGCTCCGAAAGAGCTTCGCTGGTCGGCGATTCTGAAATGCGGTTTCCGAGTAGTTATACGGAATAATTACCAACTGTACTGTTCTAGTCCGCATCCGGACTGCTGTAGCTCAATTATGTAATCATGATATCCACTCAACCGCCGCGCTTCCTCACAGTGACGGCCACTGCCACAGGCGTCACGCTGGCTGGGGAATTGCTCTTTCAAGTCGTACTGCGGATCGGTTAGCAACTGCCAACGTTCGTCTTGCGCGCTTGAAAGCTGGAGTTCGTCAGTCTCAGCCTGGGACTGGGAGGCAGCAACTTTTGTTCTTCCTTTACAATTTCTCTTGGATACGCGCTGTCTTGAGTCAACTGCGCGACAGCGTGATTGTAAACCCGACCTCACCTGCCGCGTCGGCCATTTACGACTACCTACCATTCTCATGACGACTTCGATCAAGTTTTTGAATTGCTAACGCCTGGATGTCATGCGAAATCCCTGCCGTTGCCCACTGCGGAACGTCACCTGTCTGCCATGACAGACCTTCAGCAACTCATACCGGACTTTCCCGTTGACCGGTTTGCCCATCTCGTGCACACGTTGGAACGTCATCAGATCTCAACAACAGAGCTCCTGACTCTGGATGTAGTTGACATCGGCAAGCGTACCCAGTTGCCGTTGCTTGATGTCAAGAGACTATGTGCCGCGGTTATCGATGCTTTACATCGCGACTTTGGCCCAACGCATCGCTCGACGAATACCAAACCAGCTCTCAAACGCACTCTGACGGACCTCGAGAATTCTTGGTCCACCATCAGCACCCTCGATGACGACCTGGATAGAGCCCTGGGAGGAGGCGTGCCAGTGGGCTACGTGACTGAGATCACGGGGGAAAGCGGGGTAGGGAAGACGCAGTTTCTCTTGTCACTCCTCTTGGCCGTCCAGCTCCCCCCGCCACATGGGCTGGGTCGTCCTGCGCTGTACATATCAACGGAGGCTCAACTGTCGACAAGGCGGCTCTCGCAGATGCTTAATGCGAATCCGCGCTTCGCGGATCTTTCGCCCGAAGACAAGCCGTCGCTGAACGGCATCTTGAATACCTCCACGCCAGACCTCGAGTCTCAAGAACACATCATCCAGTTTCAGGTTCCTGTCGAGGTCGAGAGACGGAATGTCGGGCTCATCATTTTGGATTCCGTCGCTGCCAACTACCGAGCTGAATTCGAGCGAGGAGTCAGCCACCAGGGGTCTAACATGGGTGCCCGCAGCAACGAGCTGACGAGACTGGGTGCCTTGCTTAGAGAGCTAGCTCAGAAGTACAACCTGGCCGTTGTCGTCTCGAACCAAGTCGCAGACCGATTCACCAGCACTGTCGATGTCTCCAGGATGCCACCACCGAGCAGCCGTTTGAACCCTACGCAGGAGAGTCCTCTGGCGAAGAGAAGCAGAACTACAGCACATTTCTCTCCGTCAGCCATTGAACCGACGTCGTCCATGACAGAGCAACTTCGGTCAAGTATGCCCGAGCCGCCGGGACTGGATGACATCGGTCCGCCTGCACCACCTGCCTTGGCCTTGGACCACCAACAACGCTGGTTTACTGGATGGGGCGATGATCCTTTGGCAGACTATGGGCTCAAAACGCCGAGCCTAGGGCTGGTGTGGTCAACACAAATAGCTTGTCGCATCGCTCTCTTCAAGAAGCCAGTGTACGGCGTGCATCGGCACGTGGATGACGAAGCGGAAGACGGAGGCGTGCCAGCACTGAAAACCTGGCGTCGGTGGATGAAGGTCGTCTTCGCACCTCATACGAAGGCGACAGGACAGGGCTTACAAGGCGCCCAAGAGTTCGCCGTAACGATGGCAGGCTTGAAAGCCGTCGAAAAGAAGAATGCAATAGATGGCTGAGCTGTCCATGTCGCATGGCAGCAAAGCATCAACGGAACGACGTTGCCTACCAACAATGCTTTGGAAGTGCCATGCCACCGCAGACACTGACGCGCTCCAAGCAGCAGCCAGCTGGTGCGTCAAACTGTCAAACAGACAGCGGGATGTCGACTGGAAGGGTATACGCGGGCCATTGACTCAAATGAAAATCACAGCTACCAATCTCCAAGCGAAACTGGGCAAGTGGCACTACGCCTGCAGCCAGCATGCGACGCATCGACACAACAGAACGCCTTAGGCGAAAGATGAAGTCGACGAACTCCGTATCCAAGAGGCTCCACAAAGCATACAAGATCGGGGACTCAGGCAAGTGGTGGGGCCCTGTCAGACGAACCATGCATGCGATAAACACCGTAGCGTTATGCAGGAAGGCGTGTCCCGCAAGGTTCCGTTGTTTAAGGAACGGAAAGTAAATATCAGAGATGGGGTGCGCTGTCGATCCACAGGACAGGTAGAAACAGAGACAATCTTTGAAGAGATGGAAACGGTTCAAAAATAGACGGCTTGCCAAAGAAAGACTTGCCAGAGCTGGAGACCAAAAGTAAAAGTGTTTGGCGTAGCGTTTCAAAAGGTCCAAAGGGGAACGTGGACCTTGATATTAAGGACTGCAGGTACGAGGCGCGGCCACCAGCAAATCTCACCGCTTACGTATGAATCAGTTTCTGGATGAGGACGCCCAAGCTCCATTCAGGTCGGTCCAGACCAACCGTGAAGTCACGTGCAAAGTCACGGGCGTACCGTTTGCTTCCAAGAGTTTCATTCGCGGGTGACATCTGACTGAGGCAGGAGTGGGCCCGTTTGGCTCCTTCAGTGTCCACTGGTGGGAGGTGGACGTGGACACACTCTGGAGCAGTGGGACACCCACCTCACCTCAGTTCTCTGCACTGACCACAAGGTATCCTTAGTACCTTTCGACTGGCCACAGGACACCCATAGGCTGGTACATGGCGCTAGAACCTTGACGTAGCAGCCTGCCTTTCTCCGTCCGACTCCTACCTCACTTGACCTGCTTTGTCGCTTCCAACACCTCATCACGACACCATCGGGAACCATCGCCTGTCACCACTTCGACGACATACATTTAATCGCCCTGCGAAGCCCCATACGCTACAACTCTTGACACCATACAGACCACGCTCCGCCTTCGCTTATCACAATGAACCCCGAGTAGTACGTTTCGCCTGCAGCCTCGTGGCGATGGGGGATTTAAGCCTGCAAATCCGCTGTGAAGCTGACCTTTTTGCGTCATGTAGAGTCCATCCGCTCGCTTCGATACATCGATATCGCATCCATTCCCTACAAAGATCTCAGCAACAACATCATCTCTAACGTTCCGACACCGATACTAACCCACAACAGGTACGACTACCTCTTCAAGCTCCTCCTCATCGGTGACTCCGGTGTTGGAAAGTCTTGCTTGCTTTTGCGATTCGCCGACGACACCTATACTGAGTCCTACATTTCCACCATCGGTGTCGACTTCGTATGAGCCTCCGACCATCCATTCACCGACCGACCTTTTGCTAACGATGAATAACAGAAAATCCGCACGATAGAGCTCGACGGAAAGACGGTGAAGCTGCAGATCGTGAGTTTGTCCCCTCGAGCCCCTATTTGCCGCTCCGCTCCCCGGCCGAGAAGCTGACACGGCATTCTCGTTCACAGTGGGATACCGCTGGCCAGGAGCGTTTCCGCACCATCACTTCCTCGTACTACCGCGGTGCCCACGGCATCTGCGTCGTCTACGATGTCACCGACATGGACTCCTTCAACAACGTCAAGCAGTGGCTCCAGGAGATTGACCGATACGCCACCGAGGGCGTCAACAAGCTGCTTGTCGGCAACAAGAGCGATATGTCTGACAAGAAGGTCGTCGAGTACACTGTTGCCAAGGTACGCCTTCCATGACAACCGCATGATT
This sequence comes from Colletotrichum spinosum, assembly GCA_004366825.1. Classification (NCBI taxonomy): domain Eukaryota; kingdom Fungi; phylum Ascomycota; class Sordariomycetes; order Glomerellales; family Glomerellaceae; genus Colletotrichum; species Colletotrichum spinosum. The sequence goes on along the minus strand of QAPG01000108.1, from coordinate 271,705 downwards.
GTCTTCTGCATGAGTCGATCAATCTGCGGGGCGCTGTCTCCTTGAAAACTGCGGTCACTGACACCTCGCAGGAGTTCGCCGACAGCCTGGGCATTCCATTCCTCGAGACCTCTGCCAAGAACGCCAGCAACGTCGAGCAGGCTTTCCTGACCATGGCCCGCCAGATTAAGGAGCGCATGGGCAGCACCACGGCAAACAACACGAAACCCAGCGTGCAGGTTGGACCCGGTCACGGCGTCTCTTCGAACTCGGGCGGCGGCTGCTGCTAAACGTCTCGACCCTGACTTATTCGAGCCCGCTTTCCTTACCTGTGTTCTATGGCATTTACGGATTTCACGGCGGAGGGGAAACGCCTGGCAGATGGGCGAAAGGGGTGAATACACAACCTACAAAGATGTGGGGAACCGGATTCGGCTGCGATGAGGCTGTGTCTTTCGCTTTTTCTCTCCTTCGCCGCTGCTGCTTTCATACTTCTTCTACGCATAGATGAGTGTTGATTTGGATTGCATCAGCTCCTTCTCCTGCGCACGCACCTGGCAAACATATACCTCTGTAATGGGACCACGACGTTACTCAAGCACAAGACAGACCGTCCCAGCAACGTCCAGTAAACGGCTTTCCGACGGCAGCCACTCCTGGGGATGCTGAGGAGCCGGGTTAGGTCGGGGCCAAGGGCTAGGAGGGCCATATCTCTGCGTGTGTATGTGTAGGCTGGCTTTTGGACTGGCGCACAGTGTACTTTGGGACCGATTGCGTAGCGACGGGGAGAACGGTACATGGGCAGCCGATGATTTGATGGAGAGACGGACGAGTACGTCCATCTTTCTAGTACATCACTTCTGGGCGCTTCTCTCCGTCTGTCATGTCGTCTCCTGCGTCTGCTGCTTTTTTGGTAGATAGGGTCGAAGTAATGGGCAAGTGACGTTTTCCTTAAGATTCAGTGTGTCAGTCGCATCTCGCAATTCAGCCCGAGGTGTTCTAAATTTGACGAGGTGGCTAATTGTCATCACGCTCATGTCACGGCGTGAAATCCGTGTATCAGCACACGACGATGTATGACGTGCAATCCAGGGCTCGAGGTGGTCGGATGTCCCGGCGGTCATCAGGCGCGGTACGGATACCTCGCGTCGATTTGGGGGGGCTTACCTGGGCATAGTCCATCCGCCAGACGGTGCCCGCCGGCATGCCTGGCTCCGAGGACGGGGTTGGCACATGACCCCGCGCGGTCACATGTGTCGCGAATGATATCCACCCCGATAAGCTCGGTTGGGTCAGGAGGTTTCTTAGTGTCATTGACACGGGGGCGATGCTGGCTGTCGTCGGTGTGTCGGTGTATCGGTGAACCAGTAGCTTACACAGCGTTGACCTTCGGTTGGTGCCCAGGTGTGCAAGAGGCTTCCTACGCCGGAGGATAATTCGGTGTTGGAGATGGGGAAAGCATGAGAGGCTGATGGTTATCGTCTTGTAGCGGGATGTTGGCAGCGGCATCTGTGGCAATACACTGACATTGTGGCTCAACGCATGTTCAGAGTTTGCTTGAGACCGTGGTCATCTCGACTTGTGCAGGCGACTTGATACTATGAATTGATATCATTCCTTCAAATCCATCGCCAAATGGCGGTAACGCGCCCTTGCTGTCCCGACGAACCGAAGTAATTTGAAGTGTTCGCATTTCCATGCCGTACACAGCTTTCGAAACGGCATGTGGGGAAACGACACGCGAATCCAGACGTTGACGAATGGTAAAAGTAACCCTTGCGTATATTCTCCAGACGGCGGGCCCAAAAGACAAGAGTTTCTAGAATCCAACGATTGAAACGGGTAGACTAGAATATTGGCTGCATCTGTACTACGTAGGATCCAACCAAATAGGCCGGACCCGTTTGTTGACGGCAGCCAGGTGGAAACTTGTTTCCAGTACTCGCTGCTGGAGGGCCTCTATAACCGAGGTCAGTGTTGCTGTTGTCATTTACGATTTAACAAACCATAACTGGCAAACGAAAATATCGAGTTACAAGGGACGTCTTGAACCAATATTCGTGAGTTGCAAAGGTTTCTTTGGATCTACCTCGATCTATCTACCACCGGGTATTATACGTCAAACAACTTGGATCGCGTAGCTAGCGTGGTACACGTAGCTCTGAACTGCTGATACAGACATTGAGAAACCCCGCCACCACCATCCTAGACAACTGGGTCCGTCCCTTTTTGACATGATCCACTGTGATCTTTTCATCTTCAAACCCCCTCCAGCCGAAATTCCACAGCAATTAAAACATCATCACGCTCATACCGTGTGCCCTGGGTCTGTGGTCCCAAGCCACATGCTACCCCCATGCCAACTCCTGGAAATCACAATACAAAGACACCTCAAGCCAGCCCGAGAAACTTCAGAGCCTTGCGGCTGTTTCCCTTGTTGCGGGCCTGGGTCTTCTTCAAGAACATGGGCATCAAACGTCTTTCCTCGAGGTCTAGATCGCTCTCGTAGTCCATATCGACGGTCAAGACGGATGACCCATCCCCTGCTGTTTTCTTCTCGCCCCTGCGAACCTTGATGCCTCGGGACTTGATCGTTTCGGCTACTGAAGAAGGCCTTCCCGAGGTCTTGATAGAGACGGACCTATTTCCGGTCCTTCTGCTTCCCAGTGATGGCGGCGACATTGGTGGGCTGATTGGCGATTGGCTCTGATGGGCAAACGGCGCAAAGGTGCCGGATGTCCTTTTGCCTCTGGCGCTGCCGCCGCTGCCGCGTGCTGCGCCCATCCCGCACTCTGGGATATAGAACCTCGAAACGGTCACGAGAATGTTCAGAATTGTCGAGACAAAGGTGGCGATCTCCGTCTCCGTCGCTTTCGAGGTGAGGAGGAAGTTCGCCTTGGAAACAGCCACACTATCTGGTGAAGATGCAGACGCCGCCGCCGTTGATGTCTTCGACTGAAGCGACCCGGAGCTCGAAGCCACTCCGCTCTTGGTTGATGTGTGGCCGACAGAGCCACCACGAACGTGATTGAACGGCAGTGGCTCCTTGGCATTGGTGTCAATGACTTGGGCGACCTTCATCAAATCAACGCCAACGAGCTTTTGAAGGGCGAGAACAGTAGCCAGATGATCGGGAGGATAATCGAGAAGCAAGAAGCGACATTCCGAATGAGCCGCAAAGTACGTCTCAAGATGGGGAACAATGAGTGTGGCCAAGAGGTACGAGTTGTTGAACGGGTTGTCGTGTGTCTGGTTGGCTAATGGCTGAGCAGTAAAGGACTGCATGGCTGTGGCGATGAGATACCTTGAAATCGTTAGAACGAAGCCGCGGTCGAGGTCCATAAATCTTACCTAAAGTCTAATCTTCCAGTCCGGGAGATGCCGCTGGATTTGGTTCCCAGCTTCTCCAGCTGACTGGTAATCGAAGACATGAACGTCTTCTTCACCCCCTTCTGCGAGCCAATTGCCAGAATCTGGTCGACTCGGTGGTTGTCCTTCCGCGGACTTCCACCTGGCTCGATGTCGCGAAAAATTGGCTTCCACAAGCCTTCCATTTCAGGTAGCAGGGGAAACTTAAATTGAGAGAAACCCCTGGACTTTGGAGGGAAGTAGATGTTCAAGACGGATCTCAGGGAATTTTGCATTGCGACAGCCGTCTGGCAGTGGACGGTGGTGAATTCGTGGAACTTATCCTCTGGCTCAGAGACCGTGGGCGGGGGCGTGTGTGCTGGAGTCGGCAGGGTTGAAGTTGTCATCGTACGCGAGACTGGGTGAAGTTGCTTCGAGAGATAGGCGGGATCTTTGTAGGAGAACGGGTCGTACTCGTCCATCTCTTCGTCTGCGTGCTCGGCGATCGGAGGGACAATCTGGGCAACTGAAGGGACCGACGAATCCTCGACCTCCCACCTCGGAGTATGGGGGATTGATGGAGCCACCTCAGTGACGGAAGCGGTGGAAGATGGCAGGCCAATCGGGTAAACTCCCTCCCTGAAAGCTCGAATCATGTACTCCAAGATTGGATCTGGACTTTCGTCCTTGAAGTGAATGACCAGGTCCTCCGAGAATGGAAGCACAGGCTGAAAAGGCGTCTCCTTGCTTGAGAAGTCGCCGGCGTCGGTGCCTCGGTCGACGTAGGTTGCCTTGAGATCCTTCGGGTCGGGTGCCGGGCTGCGAGGAGGCGGTGGAAGCGACTTGTTCAGCCGAGCAGACTTCACGTATACCGTCTTGGGAGCGCCCACGGGCCTTGGCTTGGTCTTTCTCACGCGCTCGACATCTTCGACGAGCTCCATGACGGAGGTGCGACGGTCCTTCTTCGTTGCGGCCTTTTCCTGATCCTTCAGTCGCATCAATGTATCGCGGTATCGTGAGTTGCTCCGGTGAATCCGGTCAACGGATTGAGACCGAGCAAGCGACATTGCCGAAGCTGATGACTTCATTCGAACAAGAGATGCTTGTTCGATGATGATGGGCTCTGTTGATCGAATGCTGAATACATCGGACCGAGGAGACGCGACGTCGAGCATCCCGCTTGGGTTGGGAGATACTGCCGGAAACATGTCATCGGCTGCGTATGTCTCGCCGATGCAACTTGGGGAACGGGGAGGTGCGGGTGGTGTCGGTGTCGGCTTGATTTCAAAGTTGAAATCAAGGGCGGCGAACTTTTCGAGATCGTCGAAATTTGTAATGGCTAGCTTCGGCGCAGACGCCGCAACCATCTTGATTGGCTCCTCGACGTTGTCTGGGTTATCTTCAGTTGACTGCTCACCAAAGACGTAGAAAGGCGCTGCATCTCCAAACGTATCGGCATAGCTATACATGGGTAAACTCATGCTTCGCGGACGGCCCGAAGGCACTGTCAGATCGATCTCGCTTGGTGGTTGAAGGTTTGCGGTCTCTCTGTCGAGTTCGTCGGCTTCTCGCATGGCTCTTGTAATGGGATCCTCCATAGTATCCTCCTCGGTATCGAGGAAGGAGCCCCTTGACGTTGCAGGGTGCTCATCTAATCCCGCGACACCCCCTTTGACTATCTCATTAAAGATGGCCTCGGCCTTGGAGATGTCACCGCCAGCCTCGTTTCGGGATATGGCTCGGATGCAGACGGTTTGCGCGCTTGGGGTGCCACCGTTCATGAAGACCAGTCTCTTACGCCTGGGGGTAGATTCCTTTAGGAAAGCCAGGGCGGTCTCCCTCCTTTTCGCAACAGCATTGTGAACTCTCTTGATGAACTTTCGGGTCTCAAACGGCTGATCCGGGTCCTCGGGCTCGAGGAACTCCTTGACGCTGGGAAGAATGGCGATTTGAGACGAAGTGGGCAGCAGGCGCAGTTGGGTAGACACCAGGTCTCCGGGACCCTCGAAGGCCACGAGACCGCCGTGATAATCGACAGACTCGGCCATTGAGGCGGTTGTGGAAGCCGGGTCGTCTTTTTTTTTTTCGTCTGTCCTTTCTTCAATAGTGAACCTGATGCTAAAGATGAATTACGACTCGGTGATGTGCTGAACTTGCGCTGGGTGACAGAGGAGGTTGGGGCAGAGGTGAAAAAAAGAAGAAGGCGCGGTCTAGAGTCGAAAGTAGAAGGCGCGGTGACGTGCAACCAGTTGCAGCTATCGCGCACTCTCGGCGTTACCAGGTGAATTACGGAGAGCTGTGGTGTCCTTGCAACGAAGGAGAATAACAAGAAGAAAAAAGCCTTTCGTGGGGAGGTTAGAGTAAAAGCCCAACGGTCATCGAATCTGGAGAAAGAAGGAAGGGGCCGAACAGGATAGGAAAGGAGCTGGTAATGGGGTCTGACGGAGGCCGGCACAAGGCCGAAAGAAGGTGGCTTGGCTTACCAAGAAGATATTCCTGGTGGAGGGGGAAAGAGGAGACGAGTGAACAAATAGTGGACGTTTCCGAGATACGCCTCAAGCCGCTAGACTGTCTACGCAGTGGCGGGGAGAGCCGAGGAGAGAGTAGTGATGATGCCGCGAGGGCAGCCAGTTGTCTGGGTGCGTTAGTTTGCTGACGCTGTCCTTCTCCTTTGGAGGGGCGATTTGATCTGTAATGGCGCGTGGAACTGGTCTGATTCGAGCCAAGTCACGACTGGATCATGGTGGCAGTTGGGCGTATCAGTACGAGGAAGTGGATGGCGGCAGGAGATGTGAAGAACAGGCTAGCCCAAGTCGGCCGTCATTTGGAAAGCTGCAAAACAAAACGGCGTCCTTGCTTGGGTGCAATACGCGAACCAGCTACCTGGTCTGGATCGTTCTCCAATGTTATTTCACGGAAGTTGAGGTGCACGCACAAAGTAGGTACTGGGAGATTGCCCTGGCCGTGAAGAGAATGCGTGATGCGGGTATCCGCCAGTCTCAGAAGGCGCGCAAGAGAAGGCGGTTCATCGAACTTGATCTCTTGTTGCGCGACGCTAGTGGCAGCTCCCACCAAGACATGGAACTTCCTGTGCACGTAGTGTACATGCTGACGATTCAGCCAGCGAGAGGTTGGAAAGCCAAACGACTAGCGGCCTGCCTCTAAGATTCAGATGGTGATGAGCATGGTAATAGCGGTCACTCATGGACAAGTTTGAATTGAGATGAGACGGGCGGATCGGTTTCACGGCGCCTTCTCCTGGTCGTTACGCGTGGCTTTAGGCTAAGGCGAAGAGGCGATGGTGATGTGGTGCCGGTGTCTCGCAAGAACCAGTCCGTCGGCTCAACAACAACGGGAGACAATGATGTGCCTGTTTGGCAGTTGCGCAAGCTGTCTTCGGTTGCATCATGATCAGTCATGCCCTGTCGCCGTTCGACATGTATGCCTGGATGTAGTGTCGTGGGGGACGAACGGCTTGTCGTCGAGTGAGTCGCGTCGGATGAGCGAATGAGAGATAGGAGGTGGGTTACACGGGAGTGGTATCCGAATAGTAGAGTGAACTCGGACAAGGGTTGACGGTTGCACGTAGCAGGGGTACCCATACATGTGCAACGCGCGTGTGGGTGTGGCGAGTACACACTGGACAAACGGCATCGACCAAACAGACCAAGTTGGCCTGAAGACGAATTTGGACTTCATCTGGCACAAGTGACAAGCCTTGGGCCATTGGTTTAGATCGCGAAGTAGCCCATTCATTGGGGGGAAAGCGTAAGGACTGGGAGGTGGGATAGCTTGAAGCTGGAACAAGCCCTACACACCGCCCAGATAGCAAACACTACCTAGGTAGGTAAGATGCCTACCATCTTAGTACACTACTTGAGGTACCTAGTGAGGGAGGCACAGGTACCTCAAATCACCTATTCCCCACAATGTCCTCTATGAGGTGCAGAGAAAATTGAGTGCCCAGCTGTAGGCACCTATAGTAGGTACCTAGGTAGTGCACCCATCTACTAATTACGTAGGCACCTTATTTGGGAAGTCGGCTTGGGCGGGCAGCTAGGCTGAACTGCGCCGAGGCCAGCGGGAAGGAAGGCAAGTGGAGCCATCCGGAGTGGTGAGGAGCCAAGCACATACTCGCAGTAGTGCAGTCTGCAGAAGGTCGGTAGGCAAGTAGGCACTAATGACTGATAAGGCAGCTGAAGATACTTAGGTGCCTACCTACCTTAAGGTGCTTATGCACGAATAAGGGATGCGCATTTGCAGACATTCGAGAACAAGTGCCTTAAACTTCACGGAACTACCACAATCTCGAGTGTACGCATGTACGTGGGACACAGGTCCCTTGCCATGAGGTGGGCAGCAAAGCAGGTTCCGATCTGCAGATGCCTTTATAGATACTATGTATGTACTGTGAGGTCAGGGTTCAGGGCTCGAGTACCCCCACCTTAAACGCGATAGTGAGTGGACTCGGAAAGCTCTGGTGCCCTGCCCTGCCACCCTGCCTGGTCGTCCCTTCTCGCTTGGGTGATCTGGAGCAAGGGGCAAGCAAGTCCAACCTAAAAGCACTTCGGGATGAAACACCCAATCGCTACGAAGGGATCTCCATCAAGAACCCACCCTCGCTGTTTGCTTCACTTCCTTGTCCCAGGGGCCTTCCGTTGACGAGTACGTGCCTGTTTGTCGTACCTATTGTAAGATACGGAGTGTCTATCCATCATCCATGGATGCTTACATTGCGAACACAACTGCAACAGCCCATCGCTTACTCCGACCGGGCGCTTACCTACGTCTATTTACACGGCATACCTGGTAAAGTGCCGGCGCTACCAGGTAGTACCAATGCCTCGAGGACACATCGTGGTCATTACGCTGGACCATATCTCTATCCGCGCCAGCAGCTAGAGCTTTGACTTCTGCAGACAGCCGCCGTTCGAACCTCATCACCACGAGCAGCATAACAGATGGACGTGTTTTACACCGGGGCTGGGCTGGGCTGGGCTGGGCCAACACAGATTTCTCATGGGTTTCATCAAGCAGACCTCGATATCAAGTCGCGCCACTAATCTAACCGTCAGGTGTGCCGAACCCACGGGTTCCAGCGGCAACAGTGTACCAACTAGAGAGTTAGCCACCTTTCCAAGATGGGCAAATCCAACCGCGCACGACACTGTCCAGATATCTGCTGTTTGGGCGAGACACGTCCCATCCACACGCTGGGCGCCACTCCCATGCGTAGCAGAACCGAATCGCCAGCAATCATCTTCCGTGCTGAACCATAGAAGCGCTATTGAACCGCACGGCCGGCTTCCAGGATTCCTTCGCTCGTTAGCGAGTGTTCCAGACCAAAGCTCAGCATTGCCTTTCTGCTGTCAACCACGCTTGTCATGATCGATCGCCCTCGCGGGGCACATCCTGCCCATCGATTTCCTGTTAGCAGTCCATCGGAGGAGTCATGGGCTGGGAGAGGAAACAGAGATGGGAAACTGTCTGGCGTTACATCACCGACGTAATGTAGCTAGGGTGGGGAAAAGATCTCCAGCTTCACCAAGAACCTGAAGTGCCGTTGTCTCGCTTCCTTATGGTACGTATTATCGACAGGGTCTTTGAAATCTACGACAATTGCTACGGGTCCCGCCAGACGCGGATTTTCTTGCCAATGGTAGCTGTACGTTCCTGTCAGCACGCCTCCGTCAACTCGGCTAGGCTGGCTTTCCAACCGTTACTGATCCATCACCAGTCCCTTTTTACGCCTGCATGCTCCAAGATCGCCGGCCAAACACGACTGAGCCGCTTTGTTACCAAGCTTTGCAGATCTCCCTCATACGCGTCTTTGACCGGCATTATTTGAGTGAGCTCGTGCGGCAAAACGACAGCCTTCGCCCAAGAGAGCGATGAAAGGCTTGAAACGGGCTAAACGCCCTCTTTGTCACGCGGCAGCTTGGGTCCTCGAGACGGGTAATTTGGTCGCACCGTTTCTCCGACGCGGACCACGCGGGATCGTCAGCCTCTTTTGTCCTCTACACCCCGTTGCGTTCCGCATCCTTTCCTTTTCCTGCAGCAGTGCTCTTTGTGCCGCCAATTCTGCAGAGATAATGTCCGGCGGCTCTCTGGAAACGCACGACCGCATATTGTGTCGCGGAGCTCACCGCCGAAACTTGTACCACAACTGCTCCATGGTAGTCTGTGGATTGCCAGACATCGTAGCCGCCAGCAGAGAATTTGCTTCCACGCCCTGAATGTCTGTAATTCATGTGATCCAGATGCTGTAGATTGCATCGTCACGCTTGTGCAAAGTCGCTTACACTCTATATGAGACGCCTGTTCATGCTGTCGGGGACGCCCTGCGACACCAGACGAGATGCCGCCATCAGCTTACACCTCATAGGCTACCCCTTTCCAGCGTCCGATACGCGTCTTGGCGAGGAAGCGAATGCAGGGACCCGCGAATTTCACAGGTTTTTTTTCTTGTTAAAAAGGATGGCTCCGGAAAACAAATGACATTCTGTCGGATGCCGTACTGGATGAGCAAATTGCACCATCACCCAGATCCCAGGAACACGGATGCCCGCACGTTCGTGTTGAACCATTGACGCCACCAATTTCTGTATATTGCGGGCTTTCGCTTTATCCAGCCTCTCGGACAGCCACTGCAGTCCAGTGGCACATGCTGCCCATGATGGTCTCAGGCATTTCCGAGTGTTGATGCCAGTCGGTGGCCAAGCCCATGGCTAGCAAGCGTAGCGTCGTGCTCCCACGCCGCGAAATCGGCCAGACGACGGAGAAGAACGACGACGATGCGCCGCGCCCTGGCGGTCCAAAGATACTCTTGGTATGAGGACCGCTTTCCGGAACGACGACCAAGATCGCCAGTGTCGTTGGAAACATCGTGGGTGCCTCCGGGACAAGGTCTCGCTAGAAGCGTCCGACTGGAGTTTGACGGCGCCAAGACCCATCGCTGTCTGATTATACATCACTTTCGGCGAACTCCGTCAGCCAAAACCACATGAGCAGAGCACGCGGAGGCCGTATCGAGTGGTGGGACATATGACTTGAAGCTGGGACGGTGTCCATCACGTTGGTGGTTGTTCGGGGTATCCGTCACGAATCGAACGCACCGAGATCCTGGGCGGTCGTGTGTGCATCAAACGGATTTCTGATATTGTCTCGGCAGTGGTCTTCATCGTCAATCGCAGCTCGTCCCGAGACACGTCTTCCGACGGAAGAAGCGTGTTTCGTTCGTTGGCACACATGATTCCAAAGAAACAGAAACAAAGGTCTTGGGCTGCATAGCACGAGCTTCGCAGGTGGTTTGACGGACGGCGGAGGGGAGGAGAGCAAATGACCAAACCGCCGAGATGATGTTGTCTACCGCGTCGTGCTCTAATCATCCTCCAACAGCGCGGCCAGTTCAGCCTCCTCCTCGGCCGTCATCAGGTTCTCCTCCTCCTTCTCCTCGTCCTTCTTCTGTACGCCGTCCGCAGCGGCGCGGATCTCCTCCACGGCACCCTCCAGCCCCTTTTTATCGAGGGGCCACGTCCGCAGCGTGCAGTCGATTCCGACGCTGCACAGCACATCCGACCTGCGCGTCGGGTCGCGGAGGACGACCAGATCCGTAATCTCGTCAAAGTGCGCGTCGATGGCGGCGTGGAGCTTGCCGGACGTGCGGTCCCAGATGTTGATGACCTGGCTGATGCCGCCCGTGACGACCCACTCGTCGGTGAGCGCAATGGCCCTGACGAAGTCGCCGTGCTCGAAGACGTCCTCGGCCGTGAAGTTCTTTTCGCGGAGCAGGCACTTTGCCGTGCCGTCCGCGCTGGCCGTCCAGAGATCCACGTCCTCGCCCGTCACGTCGAAAACGACCTTGTAAACGCTCGTCTCGTGCTCTTGGATGGTGAGCTTCTCCTCCACGCCGGGCTTCGTCTCGACGGGGAGCTGCGAGTACCCGGCGGCAGAAACCTTCCACCTCCGGATAAAGGGGTCGCTGCTCGCGCTGACGACGACGACCTCGTCGCCCGTGCTCAGAACGGGGTCGACGGCAAGGGACTGCAGGGACATCATGCCGCCCGACGACGACGACGCGTCGACGAGCGTGTGGAGCTTGCGGCCCGTCTCGACGTCCCAGACGATGATCTTCTTGTCCGCGCCGCCGCTGATGAGGATCTCCTTGGACCCCAGACGGGCTGCCACGACGGCCTTTACGAAATCCGAGTGGCCGTCGTAGCGGAGTCCCGGTTTGCGGGTGGCGAGGTCCCAGGACCAGATGGACTTGTCCCAGGTGCCGGCGAACAGGGTCGTCGAGGTTGTGGCGAGGCAGGTTACGGGCGTGGAGGGGCCGGTGTATTTGGCCGTGGTTGTCCTCGTCTGCTCCGCGTCAGTACGCGGGGCTCTTCATGGTTGTGTCCCAGAGGAGAGAAGTGCTGGTTTGACTACGCACCTCGACGTCGACGCGCGATACCCTCCCGCCAGACTCGGCGGTGTAGACGGCCGTCTGAGGCCTCTTGGGGTCCGGGATGACGGCCAGGACCTTGGAGGACATGCGGAGCGGGTTGCCAAAGGCATTCTCCTCCTTTTTGGCGCGCTGCTGGCGCTTGGCCTGCTGGGTGCTGGAGTCGGGTTAGAAAATTGACTTGATTCATGGCACTTTAAGGAAGAGGTCATGGGCTGCAACTCACTCGGTTTCGAAGAAGTGCTCCGGGTTTGACGACTCCATCTCGGTTGATATCTGCTCTCAATCTGGAAAAGATTGTGAATTTTTGGCAGCGGTGCAAGAGTTTGAAGTTGCCCGACGAATGACTATTGAATCCTCCAAATAGAAATGTATGAATGTTGCTGCCTGTTTTTGATAAAAGCTTGGCCGCTCCCTGCTCACTGGCCGTATTTCTCATCAATATTCGGATGCCTGCGATGCATTTCTGTGCATGTTGTGCTGCCAGATTTCCCAGCTGGTGACGGCTGCCTGAGTAGTGTGACTGTGAGTGAGGGGGATCCCTGCGACTGCCTTAATTGAATTCGTCGCGACGCGTTGTGACGCGTCTCCCGGCTGTCCGTCCTACCATTCCCCCGACCACTTTCAACCCCCACACCGACTTTGCGACTGTCAATCCTGCTGCTTTGTGTTCGAAAGCGATTCTCTCGACAAATCGACCCATTTTCAAGGTCGATACGAAACACAATGTCTTCGGCGGCCCCAAAACCTCGCGCCCGCCCGGCGCACACCCAAGGCACGACTCGCCTCTCCTACACCCCCTCCGGCATGCGCCTGGTGACCGCAGGCTCCAACAACACGATCCGCCTCTACCGAACGTACCACGACGGCGAGCCCTACAACATCGACGACTGCCCCGAGCAGAACCTCGCGGTGGACAGCGCCGACGACTTCTTCGTCGTCGGCTCGGAAGACGGCACCGTCAGCGTCTACTCGGTCGAGGGCACCTCCTTCGACCGCTACATCCTCCGCACATCCCTCCCCGTCCGCGACGTCGCCCTGTCGCCCGATGCGAAGTGGTGCGCCGTGGCGAGCGACGAGTTGACGGTCAAGGTCGTCGGCACCCAGGACAACTCGCAGGTCAGGACCTTGAAGGAGCATGGCAAGCCGACGAGGAACCTCGCCTTCGATCCCAAGGGGGGCCTGCTGGCGCTGGCTTGCACAGACGGCGTCATCTACGTTTACTCCATGACGTCCGACGAACCGGAGCTGATCCGCAAGGTGGTCGGCGTTCTCGGGCCGACGGATTCCGACTCGGAGACGTCTACCAAGATTGTGTGGCATCCTGACGGGAGGGCCTTCGCCGTGCCGACGCCGACGCACGACGTCCAGGTCGTTTCCAAGAATGACTGGGAGAAGCAAAGGACGTTTCCCAACGGACATCTGGGTGATATTACCGCTTTGGCGTGGTCGCCCAACGGTGCCATGCTGGCCACCGCCGGCAAAGATGGCAAGCTGTTGATTTGGGAGACCAAGACGCAGAGCGTGATTCAAAAGTTTGACTACAGCAACGTCATCGACGTCGCATGGCATCCCCAGGATAACCTGCTGTCCTTTACGACGTCAGACGGGGAGGTGTACATCTACCCGAACCTCATCAATGAACAGTTTGCAGGGTTTCTGAAGCTGCCGCGACAGCCGGCCCCCTTCATCCACGACCCCCTGAACGATACATCCAACAACGCGAGGAGGCTGCAAGCGAACGGGGCGAACCCAGCTATTCCGTCTCGGCCGCGGCGCGATTCGCTCGGCAGTCTGGACTCGTTTCTCAACGGCGACGACGGCTTCGATGACGGCGACGACTTCGTTGTCGATGACGACGGCGCCGGGTACTCCACCGCAAAGAAGCGCGCCTACGACAGCGGCGAAGACGGCGAGCGCGCGAATAAGCGCCGCTTGCTGGAGCCCAACTTCCACGAGGCTTTCCAGCCTGGCTCAACACCGTGGCGCGGCAACCGCAAGTATCTCTGCCTGAACCTCACCGGTGTTGTGTGGACCGTCGACCAGGACGGCCACAACACGGTCACGGTCGAGTTCTACGACCACGAATTCCACCGCGATTTCCACTTCACCGACACGTACCTCTACGACAAGGCGTGTCTGGCGGAGCACGGCACCCTCTTCTCCTGTCCGCCACGCGATGACACGCCGGCCACCATCTTCTACCGACCCCACGAGACGTGGACGCAGAGAACCGACTGGCGCACGCCGCTGCCAAAGGGCGAAGCCGTTGTGGCCATGTCCCTGAGCGATTCCTTTGTCACCGTCACGACTACTGCAAACTACGTTCGCATCTTCACCCTCTTTGGCGTACCCTACCGCGTCTACCGTCCCAAGAGTACGCCGATGGTCACTTGTGCCAGCTGGCGCGACTACGTCATGACCTTGGGCAACGGCGCCGTGGGCGCGGACGGCAACGCCCGTCTGCTGTACACGATCGAGAACATCAAGCGGGATGAAATCTGCCAAAACGAAGACACTGTCGCACTACCCGATGGCGCGACGCTGCAGAGCGTCTTCTTTTCGGATAATGGCGTGAGTAACCCCCTTTCCGGACGCGAGTGCCATCGTGCTGACAGAGACCGACCCAGGATCCTTGCATCTATGACTCGACAGGGACTCTGCTGACGCTGCTCCACTGGCGGAAGCCATCCAGAGCTTGCTGGGTGCCTCTCCTTGACACCAAGCTTCTGTCGCGCTTGGCGTCGGGGAGAAAGACGGAGACATACTGGCCCATCGCTGTCGCTGACAACAAGTTCCACTGTATCATTCTAAAGGGCGGAGACCAGTATCCCTACTTCCCGCGGCCGCTGCTGTCCGAGTTTGACTTCTCGGTGCCCATTACTTCCGCTCCGCTCCCGGCCCCGGACAAGGACGGAGACTCGGACACGGAGCCTACAAATCCGCCGGAAGACGAGGAGGAAGAGTCCCGCCGCGAGGTGCGCAAGCACGAGCAAAAACTGCTCCTCACAAACATCCAGTCCGCCCAGCTGCGCGATCTCATCGACCACACCGACTCGACCGTCTCTCAGCGAGCCGGTCTCGCGCGTCTGGAGCTCGAGTTCGACAAGACGCTGCTGCAGATGCTGGCCATCGAGTGCCGCGAGGGTGAGGAACGGGGCATGCGGGCGCTCGAGATTGTGGGTCTCATGCGGGATCGGACGGGACGCATGATGGAGGCCGCTGTCAAGGTTGCGGAGCGGTACGGAAGGACAATCCTGGGAGACAAGATTCGCGAGATCGGAGAGCGGAGAGCCAGCGGCATGGACCTCGACGATGGCGATCTTTAGAGTTTTTTTTTTCTTCTTCTTTTTTTGGGGGTTGCCTGCCGCAAGCTTCAACGTCTCATGGCTTGTTTGGACGGGAATTCGCATCTGCCTTGGATGCCAAACGACGGCGCGTTTGGATGATGGTACGACAAAAGTGAAGTGTGGGCTGTTATTTGTCTTTCTGGGTGTTGCGCGTCAATGACTAGGTGTGGCGCGCTGGCGTGGTTTGGGGCCAGTCTCTGTGTTTCTTGTCATGTTCCTCGACCACATAGGGCCAATGAAACCAACGCTGTCAGGATGTTTCTCGTCGGCTACGCAAGGAGCATCGTGGTCAGTATGCGGAGATGCCTCCGGTTAAGATCTTGTGCGTGTGCGTGGTGTGTGCACGTGCGTCGCACCTACTACAGTTAGTCTTCAGTTCATCTCCAACACTGGCTCGCGGGATTCAAGGGGTTTGAAGAGGGCACAAGCCGCGGGCTGTCACGGCACCCCCTGCTTCGCCAACGGCCTCGAAGATGAGTTGATGTGCGTCTGGTGCGTCTGGCAACTTTGCCGTGACGATATCGCGTTCCCGCCTGCGCAGCAGGAGCAGCCGCCCCCATCTTGGGAATAGCGCGGCGCATGACTGGCGAACTCGCATGAGTCCCAGACGTGCCAGCCGGGTCCGAGGCTTCTCCGTTGATGAAAAATACCGGATACGCGTGTGAGAGTGCGAACGATTCAGCTCATGACAAGGGTCCAGTCCGCCTCGTGGTTGAGTTGCGTCTGGCATTGGGCCTTCACTTCGGCTGGCATGGGAATTCTGCTCGTCGTTTGGTGTAGGGTTCTGCATAATGTCCCTGACGATGTCTTTGCCCAGACTTTCCCGATCGGTTGTGACAGCCGAGCTTGCTATCGTGATCCCGGAGAGAAAGGAACCCGGAAAGAAAGCCGCAAGCGCATGGCGACGAAGGTCTGGCGTCAGACAACATTATCCCCGGCATACAACTCGTCAACTGTCTGCTGGTAAGTGCACCACACTTGCTGGTGCATACCTAATTCGCGGCTACTCTCAACAAGTTGTAATATGCAACTTGCCTCCCTCCTGCGGAACTGGCATATCACGTCGCCAGCCCGTGGTAACGCGTACAGGGATCGGAACGTTGAAGAACAACGTCCGGCATGCACCTTGGGGGATAGGGTGATGGCCGGCTCGATATATTGCTGTGGATCTGACGGGTGGCCTTTGGCTAAAGACTCCCAGACGATGGCAGGCGGCGTGCTCCGCTCCAGGCGCTACTTTCAGACTCCATATAATAATTAAAGGATGGATGCTGTACCTCTGAGACACAAGCGAGGAAACGTGCAAGCCTGCCCAGCGACTCATCACCCGGTGATCGGAGATGGGTTGAAATCGTCGGATAGTTTACAAGGTTGCTCTCTTAAGAGCCGGACAGACTCGACATATGCTAGACTCAACTAATGCCAGTAGACAGGTTCGTCGGAGCTGTAGCATTGAAAGCGGGAAGGCCAACTTGATCCGACGGGCTGATCGGCAAGCGCAGTTACTGCTGCCGGCCAACCTCACACCCATGGCGGAGACTCTGCCCGATGGACGGCTTCGAGACGACTGCGGTGGCCAGCGTTTGTCAATTCCCCATAGGTAGCGTCGTGTCGGCCTGAATAGCACACGAAGCAGCAGGTCTATTCGTTCTTCATAACCCCTTGTCGCCTCACCAGGCAATGGTGAGTTACGTTCAAATGTCGACGCTAGGGTCTGGTTTGTTCGCTCTGGCCAATTCTATTCCAGTCCTGTGCTTGGTTTTGCAGGGAGTCAATAGTCTGGCCCAAGCTGACCACAGCTCCGAACGAGGCACCGGAGCCTGATCCAGAGTGTATCAACACACATCGCAGACTGGCCTCCCGGTACCTCGCGGTGGCACACGACCACCATAACCGAGAACACTATATACGTGCTGAGGTCTATCCTTAATATGAAAAAATTTGCTCACGCAGGTGGACTTTGTAAATAAAAACGACATCCTCAATCGAAATATTGCTGAGCCTGCAAGGAACTGTACCACTTCGGCCGACGCCAAGCTCGAGCATGTGAATGTCGTTCCTTTTCTCGCTGCATGGAAGCCACCAATGATTGAAAGTGGTTTGGTGATAAGATCGAGCTGAGCTGAACGCCATGTGGAACCCCTGCGAAGCGCATCTGAAAGAGTCCTTCAATGGCAACAGCCAGCGACGAGAGCCGCTGCAGTGATATCAGTGTCAAGAAGCTAACATCCAATCGTTTTTCTGCCAGTGCAATAAGTGATGCTGTATCCGTAAAAGCAACGACATTGTCCTTGTGACCCTCTTGTTCCAGTGCGTTGGCGCTGCCGTCGTCTTAACTCCGGCCAGGGCCAGGGCTGTCTTGGGAAATTCCAGGGTTCCTGCTTGACGCTTGGTCCCAGGCTACTGCGACCTGAAATGGGCATCCCGGTTCGGTTATGAGCAGGAGACGTTGAAGCATTTGTATTGTTGAGGTTCCGCTGCGATGCTTGACGAGCGGCAGGCTCAATGTGGTGTCGTCGGTCCAATCATCCTAGAATACACATTATGGCCGAAAGACTGACCCGATAGCCAGATAGAAGAGCATAGGGGGGCAGCCGAGCCATGACTCTCGACCTGGGCGAAGCTCAAGGAACGTCTTCTCTGCATGTCAACCCTCCAGAGCGACACAACCCCTGGCGATTTTAGAAATACGTTCCAAGCGAGGTCGAGAGCAAGGCACAGGGGCAGTACATAGTGTAGTAGACCAGTGTCTTGCAGCAGAGCTTCCCTTGTCCTGCCTGATTCATCACTGTATGCTCGTATCCACTATCGCGATTCGAGTGTCCGATGGAGTCGTTCGTCGGAGAGAGGTCATGGGGGGCGGCATTCTGACCCACACCAAAACGCATCTGTCAGGATGGATGCGCAGTAGTGTCTAATTCTCCGCGTAGGCACTCCGTACAAGTATCCGTAGGCCGGACAAGTATGCGCAAATGATGCACCGCACTAATCGGTGTATGCTATAGGCCCCCATGCTCGTTTGCCTGCAGCCAAACTGTGACGGAATGACTATCCATCCATTTCGTGCGGTGAAGGACGGTGGAAGCTGTCGTAGGATATTCGTGCAGTAACTCCAGAAATGTGAAGGCGTTTAAACTGTAGGGCACCGCTGGCCGGGTCGGGTCATTTGTTCCGCGATTCCTGGACTCTAGGCGGTCCCTACCTTAGCTTCCACAAACAGAACTAGCTCGAACTCTGGTCTTGGTTTTGGGATGACGACCTTCTCGAGGACCGTAGAAGCCACCGTCATTGGCGTATGCCAGAGACCAGCATCACGCCACGGTAAGACAACAGGAGGTCGCATGTGCCCACAATACTCTCTCTCTCCCTCTCTACTATGTATCTCTCTCTCTCTCACGTGCGCATAAGCCGCTCTGAAGCCCATGCGTCGTGGAGACTCCAGTGTTGGTTTGATGAGAACCTCCGTTCCACACGCCATACGCGGAGCTATCCGTAGTGTTCATGGCACCCGCTCAGGCTCAGGCTCAGGCACAGGAACAGGCACAGGCCGCTTGAAGCCGGTAGCGAAGCCGATGTGCCTGGAGTAATAGGAGGGAAACCCCCATCGGTTTTCGGACTTGTTGACGCGAGCCACATCTGATCGAAATGTGGCACAGTCCCCAGAGACCAAGGTGCATGGAGGATGGGCTGGCTGCCATCTACATGGGGTTAGGTGGCAGGCTACTGCTTTGGCGGAGCTTGAAACCGTTGCTTCAAGGCGGCCGTTTCCCCAGCTTTGCTCGTAGAATGCCGTCGCTCTGGTGCCGGGAAAACACGGACCTGGCAGACCTGAGAGATCTAGTCGATAGACGGGCGTTGTGCAGGGGGGAGGAAGGAGAAAAAGAAGACTCTGTCGTAGCATGAGTGTTTCCGAGAAGTTCGGTCCTAGTCGGCTGGTCCGTCCCATCAGAAGAGCGTCCGCAGGTAGCAGCAACGTGGTGTGTTTGCCTGCCTGTGATGTGGACGGCGTGTAAGACGCGCCCTTTCAGCTCATTTGGGACTCCCGAAACCTGATACAGGCTTACGCGAGCGCAGCTCAGCCAGCAGCATTCGGGCGGGAGTGGCCAAGGTCCATCGCGAGTTACCCTGGAAAGCGGCGGAAGAAGGCGTGTAGCTTAGGATGGGCTACGGAGTAGACTTCGCGCGGAAGGGTGAGCGGTTTTGCCTGTGATGATGGTGGTGGTGGTGTGGCAGAACAAGAGCCTACTCACTCCCACCCCCTCCGTCGCGGCCGCATCTGGGCGCCAGCTACGTATTCCTAGGTATCAACAGCTCGGATGCTCGACGCATTCACGACGCCTGTCTTGAGCCACCGGTATGTGCTGACCGTTGACTGGCTGGCTGCAGTTGCTGGCGGTGGTGAGCTACGCCCAGAAATGGACGTTTGGAGACGAGCGAGATCTTGGGCTGCATGAAGTGAGACAGCGTGTCAGAGAAACGAGAAACTGGAGGCGAAAGGCGACAGAAGGAAGCAGACGTGGAAGACATGATGTGCATCTGGCGTCGACGCATCGTGGCATGTCAGACGGCAAATCATGGGCGACCAGGGTCGATGTGAGATTAAGGTAAGACTTGAGATTGAGGGTGATCAGGGAGACCAGGGGCGTCGACCGGGGGGCTCGTTCTTGGGCTGTAGTTGGCGGAGATGGGACAAGATCCAGAAGACTTTCCTTGGTGGACGTTGACGAGAAACACCATCCATCATCAACGTCGAGCTCCATGGTTGAGGCAGATCTGGGAAGGGAATTCGCTTGCGAACGAACCCGTAGCAACTGATCAGGTACACAAGCACTGATTACGAGTTGGGCTTTCAGCTCCTTCCTCTGCCCCCTGGACTAGCTTACCTTGCCTACCTAGGTAGGTGCCGAAGGAAGAAAGATGGAAGGCATGGCCTGGGAGGCAGGAGAAGGGAGCCTTACTCGGGTTGATCATTGATAGAAGGCAGGCACGGTGACGCCAGGTAGTAGGTAGTCACTGAGGCCATGCCTGCCTGCTTAGACTCGAGGTATCCCTACCTACCTACCTACCTACCTACCTAGGTGCCGTGGGGTGAGATAGGTACAAGTAGGTAACAGTAGGCACAATGCGATACGCTAACGGTATCCGTACATCAGACCACAAAAATGAATATGTACCTTTGGTATCGGCACTGTACCTAGGCACGCTAGGAACTCAGGTAAGAGGTGGCCCGGACCACCTGCCACAGCGCCCGGTTCCAAACAGAGGCTGAATTCCTTGCCCTTGGATGCTTCATTGAGGCGTCACGCACAGCGGCCTTAGACTCTTCCTGTTTGGTGTGATCCAATGCTTTGGGTTCCTGGACCGTGCTTCTTGACACGCTCAAGTCCTCCATCTTGACAAGAGCACTTGACGCTCAAGTCCCGAATGGTGAGATAGTGAACACATTGGCTAGCTTTCGCCGACAACTTGCTTGTCTCAAACGGACCGTCTTATTCGAGCCTGGTGGTTTTGCCGTTTTTGAGCTCACTCTCGTGCCAGTTGTACGATTGCTCGTTCTGTATGGGCAGTACCGGCATGAGATGTCATTCTCCTCGAACTATTCGGTGCAAATGCTCGTCTGGGTACTTCACCCGTTGGCCCGCTTTGCTAGGTACCTCACATGCGGAAACCGTCGAGGTCAATGTACCAGGATGACGGCCCGTGGCTGTCACAAGCCCATATGGCGACGGGCCGGTCCAACTGGATCATCTTCGGTTTCCGTAACCGCGGTGGTCACTCTTTGCTGGATTTCTTTGTGCAGATTTCCACTCCCGTGCCTTGAATTTCTCCTGTTCACGCCTCATTCTGTACCAGGTTATACCGTGCCCTTGCCACCGAAAATGTGGCGACGCGTCTTTGATATTGTAACGTGCAGTCTTTGCCTTCAATTGGGCAGAAATCGGGAGAAGCCCTTGTCCACCAGCTCGTCGATGCAGGGCAAAGTCCTTCATCAAGAGATGCAGCTTCACAGTACCTACTGTACTTTAATTGTGTGGGTAGCCAGTACCTACCACACCTTGCAGCGTACGCAGTAAGTATTGCTCCGTACACCTGCCCGCTATACGTTCCCAGCCACTCCAGCCTGTGTGGAGGGCGTTTCTGGAAGGGCTCTCGGTCAGGGGGTTCTTACACATCTAAGTTATTAGTAGCTTCAGAAACTGGCAGGCGAACCATAAGCTGGCCCTGGACGGTACGGACCCCGGCGGCGCCATGTCTTCTTTAAACGTGCATTGCCATGGCTTGCCACATGAAGCAAAGCAAGGCAAGGCAAGGCAAGGTAAGGTGCGTGCCGGTCTGCGTGGCTGCATGCCTCCTTCTCTGCGATAACAGCCGTGCTATTACAGATTAAGGTACGATCCTACGGTGGTACTGCACCAAGATGTGCCCGCCCGCTGTAAGTGAGGTTTCTGCCTGGTATATCCGTACTAAAATAGGTAAATGGGTAGGTTATAGTACGTGTCCTGGCACGCTATAGTTTGCATACAAGACGTTCCTACGTGCGGAACTCAGCACCTCAAAAAGTTTGGAGGGTGCGTGCGCATGACACACGAGAAAGTGCTGACCACAGGATTGACGATCTTGGTGAGGTTCTTTGAGACCCTTTCCACGAATCTTTCTTTGAAGGACGCGGGCTTGACACTGGTCTGTACTCTGTGTACGTCAGACCAGAAAAGGGGGGATCTTCCGAAATCGATACCGTGTTGTTTCTGTGCCCGCCTTACCTAGGGTAGGCAATAAATCACCTTCAGGTCCACCACTTCCTTACTTAACCTTTCCAACCAGGCTTCTCTCTCCATTTCAGGAGTGTGCTCCCTGGCTCCTCCTCCTCCAGCTCCTCCTACTCCACTCCAATGTCAGAAGCCATGACCAGGCCAGGTCTGCCATTCTCATCTTCCCTTCCTAGCTTAGGTATGCAGGAAAGAGACAGAGAGAGAGGAAAGGAAAAACAACAGCATGCGGGCTGTAGGGCAGGACATCTAGGTACCTCACTAGTACTGTGTAGAAAGAGCAGCTACTGTGATACTGTATCTGGCTGGTCTGGTGCTGTTGCTGAGGTGGAAGGAGTCGAAGTGGTGCCCGTACCGAAATGTGGTCCCCGCCCCGGACGAAATCCACATTGCACCCCTCATCCGACCCAGACACCCCCCCTCTCATCCAATCACGAAGCTTCCATCATCAACCATTCTTTCAACGCTCGATTTGTTCTTTCCCTTTTTTTCAAGCCTGCTTTTCGTCCCCTCTCCTCCGCCTCTCCTGCCAGGGCATCGTAGCCTTACTGAACGAAACAGGTAGGGGCTTGTAGACAAACTGCCCTTACCATCACCATCACCATGGTGAGGTGGACACCTACTGCTTCAAGGCTCGTAATATCGGGGGTACCTACCTTACCTTGGTCAAGAAACCTGGGCAAGTAGGTAGCAACTTCGCACATACTGAGTACACAGTTAGTAGGCGAGCAAAGGGCCCTTCTACACGGAAACAGATACTTGATACTTAGGTAGTTTATGCTTCATGTGGTGCTGCTGGCTGCTTCAAACTTGATTCGAGCTTTGCTGCGAACATCCCATCAAAGGTGGCATAGGTATAGGTGAGGTGCAGGTAAGGTGTAGATTGTCAACAGCCAATGCCATGACAATTGACGACGCTGATCATGAGGGCTTTCACGACGAGTGTTGGATAATCAAATTACTAGCAGCCCCCGTGGACAGATAGGTCCCTTACTTTACGCTACTCCTCGTGATATTTGTAGGTATCCATCCTCATTGCCCAGTCAGTACCTTGAAAGTTTAGGCAATCTCAGTTGCCATGTACAGGGACCTTACTGTAGGCGGGTGCCCCCTCTGCCCCGGAGAAGGCCGCGGATACTTTGTTCCCGCCTCTTTTTTACTAGGTAAGGTAGGTCCCGTCCTTTCACTTTCCCTCCTTCTTCTCCTCCTCCTCAGATCCGACCGACTATCGATCTAAGGCAGTCGGGCCACTTTAACCTTCGCCAGCAAACACCCCCCTTCCCTCGTCCTTGTCCCCCCATTCGTCGTCATTTTCCCGGCCGCCCTGGCCCTTCGACAACCCTTCTTCTTCTCTTCGAACTCTAGAACCTCGACCCTTCCACCTCAATCACTTTACATCCCACATCCTGTTCATTCTCTTGAGCTTTCTTTCCCTCGTCTCGTGGCCTTCCACATCGTCGCCACCCGCCAGCCGAGCACGCCAGACCCTGCAATTCGGAGGCACTTTGTTTTTTTGGCATCTTTCTGCTGCGTGGTCCTGGGTTGCTGCGTTCCAGCTTAGCTTTTTGTTCCTCTCCAGAAAACTGCCACCTACCTTGCGCCATAGGTAGCTTGTGGTCATAGCTGCGACAAAGACAGCACTACACCGATCGTATACCTGACGAATCCGACTTTCCACCAGCCGCACCTCCACCACCATTACCGTCCAATCCATCTGTTGTTCTCCGTCTCCAAATTCGCCAGCTCGCCGTCGACGCCTCCGCCTTTTTCGCTCCTACACTCAAAGGGCGATGCACATGTCAGCCCGCTTGTCGTGACTTGCAATCTGGACCTATCACCTCCAGAGTCATTCCCCTGAACCAAATACCCACCCACGTCGACGTCGCGTTCAAACTCTTTCACCGCGCGCACCACTGCAGAACCCACTTCCTGCGCCTGATCTCCCACGAAGCCATGAGGTGAGACAAGTCCCTCAACCGTCTGCTCAGACCTCTGCTGCCACGCTGCTGGCGGGCCCGTCGCGTCGTCGCTTCCACCCTGCCGTCTCCAGCCCGCATTCCCTTCCAATTCCCTCTTACGCCCGTGTCTCGCGAGCTAACCCGCATCCTTGCACCTTGTAGAGGGGATGGCCACCGTGACTGAAAGTCCGCAGAGAGCTCCTCTGCCTACAGACGGCCATGCCGATGTGATCCCGAACCGAATTGTACCCATCACGACTCCGACCCCGACTATCCAGATGTCTGCTCCATCTCCTGGTGAGCCTATGGAGATAACGCCCTCTACCCACGCCAGTTCTACCTCCCCCACGAGCAAGCACGACAGGGAATCGAACGGCGCATCCGACCGATTCAAGAATACCTCGCCTATTGATCAGTCCGGCAACTCCGTCGCCATGCCTGCTGCTCCGGCTGCCGCCGCCGCGGCTGTTCACCAGCCAAAGATTGTCCAGACAGCTTTTATTCACAAGCTGTACAGGTGAACCACCTGGTCACGGTCTTTGTGTGGTCCAACTAGCCAGCTAACTTTGCCTAGCATGCTCGAAGATCCCGGTATTCAGCATCTCATATCGTGGTCTGCAAGTGCCGAGAGCTTCGTCATGTCACCTTCGGCAGATTTCTCCAAGGTTCTCGCGTAAGTGACTTTGTTCATCTTTGGCGAGCAAATCTCTGACAGGAGACAAGCCAATATTTCAAGCATACCAACATATCCTCCTTCGTCCGCCAATTGAACATGTACGGGTTCCATAAAGGTGAGAACGCGCCCAGGTAGCTGTAAACAGAGCCGTACTGACTGGGCCTTACAGTAAGCGACGTTTTCCACACCACGAACCCCGAAACTGCGCTGTGGGAATTCAAGCATGGGAATGGCAACTTCAAACGAGGCGATTTGGTCGGGCTTCGCGAAATCAAACGCCGGGCTTCTCGCCATGCCCTCGTCCACCGAGAGTACCCCAACACCAAACCAAGCCCTTCGCAACCTGGGACTCCTGCAGAGCCGATGCCGCCTCCGAGTGAAGGGCCAGACCCCCGTATGCCTGGCATTGAGCATACTATTTACGACATGAGCATGCGGTTGCAGAGGAGCGAGGAGAGTGCACACTACATGCACGTAAAGCACCAAGCCGTGATGGAGACTTTGTCGCGAATTCTTCAATTCAACCAGGAGTTGTCACGGACTATCCTCAACTTGGTGCCGAGTCCCGAAAATCCGGTTCATAGAGATGGTGAGTACGTTCGGCCAATGCAAAAGCCAAATGCTAACAGCCCGGGCATCAGTCCTAAACTTACAAGCTGAGATGGCACGACAAGCGGAAATGCTCAGGACAATCGACGAACCCCAGGAGTCGCCATTCGCCAATAGCCGATCGTACTTTTCCAACGTCGAGAACGCGCCTGTCTCGCCACGACAAATGGCACAAGACGATCCCAGAAGGGGTAATCTTACGGTTCCCCAGCCAAGAGGCGGGCAGAACTTCTACCGACCACCTGTGCCATCGAATTTGTCCATCAGCACGCGACGTCCATACGGTTCCATTGGAGGCGGCTCTGCGCCGCAAGCCTCGTCTCCCTTGCGGGGCGCACCGCCTCCGCCTCCACCCGGCCCTCATCCCTTGGCTCAGGTTGAGCCGCCTCCCGGAAGCCTCGCAAGGCGTCACACATCCGCGGACATTCGTGCTCATGGTTGGCAGCCAAGCGCCCCGCAGTTCGTCACGGGCCCGCCGTCTGGACCTCCCTCCGGCCCGTGGCCGTCTTCTCCTAGCAGAGCGGCACCCGAGGACCAGCGCATTCGCGAATCCCTATCGACCTACTCGCTACAGAACGCGACTCAGTCGCGCCCTCTCTCGCGGCCTGCTACTCCTCCTGCGCCTTTTTCCAATGGTAGTGGGGACACCTTTGGCAACTGGTCATGGAACTCTGCCAATAGAGAAAACAAGAACCTGTCCATTAGGGACGGCTCGGGACCGCCCACACGTCGAGGCAGCATGGCTCACATCCTCAACCCCACGGATACGGCCGAACGAGAGGATGAAGACGAAGACCCGCGAGGCGACGACGACCGTAAGCGTAAACGCATGCAGTGATGCGCTCGGTGTTCGTTCCGACAACGGCGCGTCCGGCGGCGTACACAAACATGTGCCTGTACATTTCTTGACAACTATCGGATGATATCGGAGTCAATTTCAAAGTATAGAAGAAGAGGTGACGCTGGGTTCAAGTCAGCACACGTACGAATAGCACGGACACCTATCTCACGGCCGCTCTCGAACATCGAGACCCGAAACATACACGAAGCCTACGGCGACAATATAATAGGACGACAATACGTCCCATTTTTTCCAACCCGATTGAACGGGCCGTCCGAATATTTCAACAGCCAAAAAAGTTCAACAACATTGATTATCGACATGCATTCTTACTGCGTTTACGGCTGGGTTGCGCGTCTCAACGACGGACCATATTACAGCAGTCTCAAATAATTTAACGCCATTTGGTGTCCTCAGAACGGATCTCGTTTGGACGGCAAGCCTTTCTATTGCAACATTCCCTCGTATGGAGGCTGTATCATACGGTTGGAGCACAGGATGAAGGATACCCAACGGGCATTGGCGGGGCTTGGGAGGTTTTGTGCAGTGTTGGCCAGATAGGGTGGCAGCTGCGTTGGCGATGCTGCATTTGAGGCGCGCGAGGAATGGTGCGGTCCGAAGCCATCAGCGAAGAATGGTATTCAGACAAGTGCCCGAAACTTGGGTGGCTTGCAATGTGGTGCCATGTTGGATGCCTCAGAGGCTTGGCCCAACTAGAGCAATACGAGCAACTTACCAAAACCGAATCCGGCCGAGATGAGCTTACATGTCGCGAGTGGGGTGTAGCGACACAAATGGTTGATCTGCCAGCAAGGGATGATTACATCTTTGGCCACGAGATTAGGCCCCGGCTGCTCGGGTCGAGGGATGGGCAGACCAATGTTGATCCACGGCCTGCCCCGTGCCCATCTGACTCCGTGTCCGACTCCGTCCCGATACCCGTGTCACACCTCGCCGCCCTCGGCAGCCTTCTTCTTCTTGTTCTTCTTCTTCTTTTTCCTCTTGGCGTCGTTTGGTAGCGACGCTCCGTCTTGCGACACAGTGGCATCCTCGGCTACTACCTCGGGGACCTCGACTGCCGTGTCTGGAGCTTCGTCCTTGTGTTGTTCAGCCTCGGCATCATCGTCTACCCTCGTCCGCTTCTTCTTCCTGCCCAATCCGCTGCGCCCTTCCTCCTCCTCGCTGTCGTCGTCTTGCGCCCTCCTCTTTTGCGCCTCGGCGGTTTTGGGGTCCGTCCGTCGGCCGCCCAGCAGTCGACGGCCGAGTTCTCTCGTCGCGGCGGAGGTTTGTTCTTCGGACTGGGAGGGCGCGAAACCGATGCCCAGTTTCGGGTCGGCGAAGCGCATGTCTTGGTCGTCGGCTGTTGTTGTTCTGCGCGGTGGCGGTTGCGAAGAGGTGGTGGTGGTGGTGGTGGTGGGGTTTGTGAGGGCGGAAAAGGTGCCGTTTTGTGCTGGCGTAAAGCTCGCGACCGCGGCGGGGCGGTTGAGAGAGTGTTTTGCGCGCATGTTGCTCAGCAGGGTGGTTTTCTTTGCGTTGGCGAGGGAGACTTTGTTGAAGAAGTTGTTAAAGTCCGCCGTGGCGGGGAGTTTGGGCGCCGAGGCTTCCGTGGAGGGAGCCATGTTG
This sequence comes from Colletotrichum spinosum, assembly GCA_004366825.1. Lineage (NCBI taxonomy): Eukaryota > Fungi > Ascomycota > Sordariomycetes > Glomerellales > Glomerellaceae > Colletotrichum > Colletotrichum spinosum. Next base: position 244,108 of record QAPG01000108.1, on the reverse strand, counting down.
GAGATGTTGCGCTTCGATTATTTCTAGTGCCCTGAATCCACTTGATGCTTTCGTTCGCGACCGGGTGTGTTATATAGCGTTTACCGCCGCGCTTCGTCGTCGCGAGGGTTTGCGACAGGCCGATGGTGTCTCTGTGTGTCGATCAGGAAGAGGAATGGAGCTCATGTCTCCAAAATTTTGGTGGTAAGACCCGTGCGCTTATCTTATCGCGACGCAACGCCCTGGCGCAACTCTGGGGAGGAAGGATCCTTACATGTACCTGTCGCTACATGTGGTACAAGCGTGCATGCTTCCAATAGCGTCCGAGTCCAAGATCTGTACGTAGTGCAACGTACGGATACAGTAAGTCAGACACAAAACACACAAGGTTGGGCGAGTCTCACTTAGTCTCATTACGAGAGCTACACCTAGCGCTTTTCTATACCTTAATTGAGCCAGTATAGGCACCTGTGAACCAATTCCCATGGAAACAGGAAGCCAGACTTAGCGCGGTTCGGTGTCGACCCCGAGGACTAATCGGCAACAGCGGACATAGACCAGGGTTCAGGGGTTGATGTCGGGCAAAGTCCAGGTCGTGCAGAACGGCGCGGCGGCGCGGTACGGTGCCGTGTGCGGTGCGGTGCGGTGCGGTGCAACCTTGTCCGCAGCAGCGCGATAGCGACACAGGAGTTTGCGCCCTCTTCATCCCCTAGGGTAAGCTTGCTCCGAATGCTTGCCGGCACGGGAGGTATAGCGGCCCCGCTTCCCGGCCGGCTTGGTGCGGTTCGGGACGGCTTGACGGGTCCAACCGGAGATATGTGACGTTTCTTTCTTGATGGATACACGTTGGCGAAAAGACTGGGAAGAGACAATCGGCGAAACATGCCCATTTGGCAGGGGTTCCGGGCGAAAATGTCCAGCTTTTTCACGCCCGGCGCTAACACACCCTGCATTACAACTATAACTGTACACCTACCAGAGTGACAGATATTCCCCTTGACAGAATCCTATCGCAGATGATCTTGGTCCCTGCTATTCTAGCCTCGAGTTTGAGATTCGTTGAACAACACATGCGCATGTGGACCTCTGCAAGGTTAGGTGAAAAATACCAGCCCAGGTTAGGGAAAGGAAGAAATGCGTTCACGTCAATGGGCGTGTGAGTGACCGGGAAGTTTACCTATTTTCTGATGGCGTTCGTGTCGTGGTATTCTTCGGTCTTCGACACCTCAGTCCATAAATTTCTCGATGAGGCGCCAAAGCCTGGAAGAAAACAACTTCAAACTCCGATTGCCTTTCAAACGGCGTCCCGTCCGGTAAATCCAAGGTCTCCAACGACCAGAAGTTATTCGCGGGTGTTCAGAATCCTCTCGGTGTTGCTCAGGCTGCCTTTGCCATACAACTCTTCGGCAACGCGTACTGTGGCCACTCATTGATCGGCTCAGCCGGCGTCCTATGACCGTGGGTGGATGTTTCTTTATGACTTCCGCTTTGATTATCGTCATTGGGGGAGTCAGGGGTTTGGAAAACAGCCAAAAGGTCCTGACAGCAGCGGTTAGCTTGATGACGATCTGGGGATGTCTGGTAAGCTGCAACTTGCTCTGGTCCAGATATATCGGAAGGTTAGCCAACGAAGATTGCGTCGAATACCAAATGAAACTCGACGTCATTTTCTGTAATGTCGGCGGCGAGACACCAGGCCATCAGCTTCGTCAGAAAACACACAGCATCAGTAGCTTGGCGGTCTCCTATTTAACGCTGAAGGCAGTGAATACCCTGTCTCATTAATCCCGGCTTATCGAACCTTTGCGCGAAGACCTGCTTTGTGTTTTCCGGTGTTTCTGTCCCTAGCCGTACGTGTTTGTACTTTCGTCTGCCGATATGAAGGGCCGGGACTGCCACGAGTTGCAGGAGATGTTGAAGGGGTGCCGACACGACACTTCAGGTCGTACAAATATGCCTGCACATTTGGTGTTGCTGAGAGTGATTCATCGTGCAGGAATTAATAAACGTTGCAGTTATCTAAGGCATAGGCTGCCTGATCTGAAATTGGTCGCTGAAGCGGTTCGGGTAGCCTGGCGAATAAGGAAGCAGAGGTACTTCCGTCTAGGAAGGAACGACGCAGCAGCACCACCAGCACCTGCCTACCCCGAGGATCGATGGCCGGGATATCTTTATCTAAAAATCCATCATCCTAACTTGTAACAATCCGTGGTGTAGTGGAACTACTAGGCGCCACCGGGCGAGCACATCTGAACGCTCCACTACCGCGGGTGCGCAGGTTCGATTCCTGCCGCCGTTGGTAAAACCCTAGCATCGTTACACCTGAGGCTGGTAAGAGTCTCCTAGGAGTTTTCATAGATCTATATCATATGATATAGATTGAACTTTTTGACTTTTTTGATCTTCTTCATCAACCCTACTTACCATGTTTTTCGAGTGCATATTGATTGATCAATACAATTATAAGAGAGACTAGCTTACAGGGAAGGTTAAACCCTTATATTTCTAAGCCTTCTTATTTATTATATAGTTTTGAGATGTGAAAACACACCTCTTTGCTTTTCGGATAATTCAAATTACCTCAAACAGCACTGGATGTCGTGTTCCTTCCTGTGAAGCGGAGCGCATGGTGTGGCCTGTCCTTCTGGGCGTCCTCTGACTGTGCTCCAAGTACCTATGGTCTGTTATTTTACACTTAGCGCAGAAATACATCAAGTTAGAAGAGCAGTCTTCGTCATGACGTTGTGAGCTTCCGATGGATGCTCGACCGAGACTTGGCGGCGGGATCACCCTGAATACATGGGGGAGACACCCTCTACCACCCTACGCTTATTCAAACATGAGCTATAGGGGTCAATGGAAACAATTTGAGTAGGGATTATCAAGTTGCCTGTGTAGAAGTAGTTCCTTACCAATCGAAACGGCCGTGAACTCACCAACCTCAAGTCCATTTACGCATGCCGTCGACCCATGAAGATTCGAGGCAGCATCTCGCGCTGCCAGCAGCTTTGCAGACTACCAACAAGGAATCAGTCTTTTCGGTGACGCAGGAAGACTGGAGCATTGGATACGTCTGGCTATAGCCTTGAGCCCCCGATTGAGCAAGGCTGTGACGTTCGAAAGCCTTCTACCCTTCGGTCCGACTTGATCTACTAAGTATTTAACTGGTATACGTGCTCCTTCTGTCAAACGAACCGAGCTGTTCAACCTCAACGGGGACTGTGGCAGGACATTCTTTACAGGCGAACGAGCTTACAAGGCAGGTCGCCCATTGGATGCCTTACGCCGTTGATCTCCACACGGAGGCGAGAAATTCACATGTAACAGCACACTCGATGAACCGTTTATGCCTCTTCAATCATTACATAGAGAGAAACATGTAGGTGAGAGTTACGTCAAGGTCAGGATGCAACTGGCGGTTGTGATGAAGAAGTCGTGATAGTTAAGGTGGAGAAAGTCGACCTTCAATTGGCTGCACGGACACCTCCGAGGTCCTTGTTCGACACAGCGGCAGCATCCGAAATTGCTCCACCGTCTGGTAGGGGCTTCCCTGAATCCTCCGAAGGTCGTCAACGTTTCTTCCAACTACACCTCACATGTAGACATTCACCACCAAAGGCTGACATGAACAGTGACCAGTCACCATGGTCTGCCTTGAGGCCAAAAATGCCGTACCTCTTATTCGCCGTTGGCTCATACTAGCCTGGCAGCACATTGTGGCTGAGGATCACATACACCGCCACATCTCAAGCCGTCGGTTTGATCACGAGATTTACTGCAGCATGCAGCAGACGGAGACGCGAGTGTGCTGAGCTTCTCTCTACACTGAAGGTGGCCAGTCTTCACAACTTCCTCGCCGAGAAAGCCAAAGGATGAGCGAGCTGTGTCTCAATCAGACACTGCATTGGCTTCTTTCCTGCTTGGGTACTGGCAATGTGATTGCATTGGCCAATATGACGCCGAGGAGACAGCGATGATTAGGGGTATAGAGCGGGGTCCACCGCACCACAGACGTATTTTCTGCACTTTAGGGGCCAATCAGGGTCAGTTCCTTGTCTCTTTCGGTGGTGAGGATCTCACAGAGCTGCTGCATTCCCTGGGCGTTTTCCTGCACGCTACAGAACGTATTCATTAGAGGTCATCGCCCAGTCATCTGCAGAGCGTCGAATCAAGAGTCAGGACGGCTTGGGATGTGGCTGGCTGCCTATTCTTTCGCCTTTGCTCATCTTTCCAGCCAACCAGAACCGTGGCACCAGCCACATCCGAAGCTCATGCGGCCGTCCTGCTCACGGCACCGAGGCACCAGCCACACCTCTCCGAGGCTCGACGGCCACTCCGCGCTGACTCCGCCATTTCTCGACGACCGACAGGATTCCCGGACCACTTGTAAGGAGAGCTTCGCCATATGATTGAGTGCTGTTGAAACGACCTAATGCTTGAAAGCCTTCAAAGAAAGACACGGTCAGGCCATCAGGATGTCGTCCCGCAACGGCCTGTGGCTGATGCCCTGCACTCGTGCTGAAGATGGCAAGTGCCTTGCCGCCTTCACCAAGCGTCTTCGCGGGGGTATTGCACGAGATACGAAGGGAAGGTGTCTGTATTTGTGGAGTATTGTTTTGGAAGTTTGAAAACGATCAGACTTGTCGCTCAGCGGTGCCAACAGCAATTGTGCTTGGGTTACCTCCTGGCCAGTTGCAGACCGGGCTCTGGGCACTTAAGCATTACTGTACGGTCTGCCCCGTTCCTTTCTATGAACTGCTTCTTTCTCTGTCACCAAGCAGTCCCCAGGATGAGGCAATTTACTCTACACGAACAGGGGTGGGGGGGTGGACTTGGGTTCAGCACGAGGCCAAGAGTCAGATGCGAACAACGTCCCGCAGGGCGACCCAGCTGCTGGAATAGACTCTGTTTTCGAACGAGCCAACTCTTTTAATTCGGAGGTTAGCTGAAAGTGGCAGACCGTAACAGCTTTCTTATCAGTTCTCCTCGCGTGGGTGGCATATCATGTGCTGTCAGCTCAGGGGCACTTCCAGCACCAGAGGCCAGCCATGATGTTGTATAAGACGCAGTGGCTCCCTTTCCGCTTGGTCGTTTCAATCAGCATTGTCTTCAATGAGTGTGGCCTCTTGCCGTCTAGCATCCTTCGACGATCGCACCATCCGGCCAAAGTCGTCCCAAAACCCAAGAACATTATGGCTCCATCTGAAAGGGCACCACCTCCCCCCGGAGGGTGAGTAACTTCTTGTCGCCCATGCCACAATAATTGGACCTCGGTACTACTTCAGATAATCTAACGCAATGCTCAAACAGCTCTAATGCCTCTGCTCGCTTCGACCCCTCAGCTGACCGAGTCCCGCATCAGTCCCAGCTTTCTCGCTTTCGCCAGGAGGATCCTCGGGAAGGTAACGCTCTAGCGACGCTGTTCGACAGCTCTCGAGACGTGAAAACGGCTGTTCAATATCACAAGGGCCGGGCTTCACAGGCAATTGGTGTCTTTCAGGAAAATTTCGGGAGGCAGCCTACTCAATCTCCCGAAAGTCCTGTTGTGGCAACAGCAGAGGATTTCCAGGAGTCAAGCTCTACATCGGGAAGTAGCAAGACTGGCTGAAGATGTCGATGCCAGGTCAATGTCATGGATACTTTGTTCTTATGCCTTGGGATTGTGTAAGTTTCTGAGCGCTGGTTTTGCGGTCTCATTCGAAAGAGATAATTTATACAGGCTCGGGTAGGACGATGGGTGAAGGATGCATCGCAAGAGGCCTTTTTGTACTGTAGTACTGGTTAAACTCTCAGCTTCTAGAATCTCCCCATCAATTCTCCGTACGATCGAATCATTTCATTTGTAAGATTTGTGTTGGTGTGGCGTCAAAGTCCGCCAGACCCGCAAGACTTTTGGGCGCAACATTTCACTCCGCCAAGAGCAGGCTTCCGGCGATAATGTTCGACCTCGGCATCACGTTGCCTCTTGCGCAGGCCCCCTGGTCATCCGGAATCGTCTGAAAAGGGCCCCGGTCGCCTGGGTCGCATGCAGACGTGGGTTGATTAAGGCATCGAGCCCAATCATTTAGCGAATTCAGATTCCTCAGAGAACCAACAGGTGTAACGGGCGGGGATGATGGACACGCATTTGTGGGTTCTCGGACAAGGGGGAGTTTGCTTGATACAGAAGGACACAACACCTATTTAAACGGATTCTTTTCCCCTCATCTAGATGTCCCGTCTTTCTTCATCCCACATCAATACTTTTGAGGTCCAAATACTGGCTCGTACAAGATGAGCGCTCCCGAGCAAGTCGAGCAACAGCCCCCACAGGTCATCGCGGCAGAGGTGAAATCATATGTCCTTTGGCGCGAACTGAGCATAAACTGACTCTTGGCAGGAAACCCAGACCGACGATGATACCTCGTCAGTTGGAGGCTCTGTGAGTCGTTCCAGCAAGCCTTTGATGGCATTCACCTAATTGTTTAGTCCTTCGACGATTCGCTGGCTTCTCTGAGATCAAGCATCGTGGACTATCGTCGGGAAAATGGACGAACGTACCATAGATTGAGCGATGGAAGTAAGTATCTTATCTTGATGCGGTGACAGTCTCAAAGCTTAACTTGACAATAGAGTACCTTCTTCCGAACGACGAGGTAAGGGAAAGTGTTGCTCGTGTTCGTTACATAACTAACCTGAACCAAGAAGCAAGAGCAAGATCGTCTCGGTGAGTCAAACAGCTCAGCTTCTCGCATGCGCAACGTTATGTTAACACAATGGTAAGACCTCCAACATCAGCTGTGGCTTGTCACTTGGGATGGCGTGCTCTGCAACTGCCCGAAGAAGAAAGGTGCCAAGCGGGTCTTGGACATCGGCACTGGCACTGGCATCTGGAGTATCGATTATGGTAAGTTGAGATATGCAGTCTGCTCAAACATTGAAGAAAAGGACTAACATCTTGTAGCGGAAGAACATCCCGAGGCGACGGTGGGATTCTCCATGGCCATACAGGAGAAAGTACTGACTATCATAGGTCCTCGGTGTTGATCTAAGTCCCATTCAGCCTGAGTTGTTAGTTATGACCGTGAATGGGTTGAATTGGCTCAACTTACAAATCTAGTGTACCTCCGAACTGCACTTTTGAAGTCGACGACATCGAGAAAGAGTGGATGTGGTCCAGACCCTTTGATTTCGTCTTCATCAGAAACATGAATTCGAGCTTCACGAGCTGGGAAGATGTCTTCAAAAAGGCTTACGAGTGAGTGCTATTGACTTCAGATGGCTAATCTTATGCTGAGAATCTGCCCGCAGCAATCTCGAGCCTGGAGGCTATCTGGAAGTTCAAGACCACGATCTTCCCCTCAAGTGCGATGATGGAACCATGACTGACGAAAGTTGGGCCTACAAATGGACTCAACTTCTCGTCGAAGGCGGAGACAAAATGGGCCATCCCAACAACGTGGCACCCCACTTCGAGCAAATGCTGATCGACATTGGCTTTGAGGACGTTGAGGTTCGCCGCGAAAGATGGCCCATGACGCCTTGGCCAAAGGATGAGAAGCACAAGAGAATGGGTCAGTGGTTGCGGGCAAACATTCTGCGCGGCTTGGAGGCCATCTCACTTGCTCTCTTCACTAGAGTGCTGGACTTTACGCGTGAAGAGGCGCTGGTTTGGTGTGCCCAAGTACGGGAAGAGCACAAGAAGCTGGATGTCCATGGGTACTACGACATGTAAGTGGGAGATTGTGGCTCAAAATACGGACTCGGACTAATTCTTTACAGCTACGCTGTTTGGGGCAGGAAGCCGCTCAAGGAAGCGTCGGAAGCACCGCAGTAACAGTTACGCGAAGGTGGGAGACACTCGAGTTCTACGTGCTCCTGCTCGGCCTCGGCGCGGTTGAGATAGTGGTTGACAGTTTAGCTAGCATTATGGAGTACTCATTACCTGTCCTATGTTCTTTCTTCTCTATGTTATCCTCGAGACGTGTGTATATCCTGATAGAGGGAATATGTAGCGTGCCGAACTACGCAAGTACTACCATACCAGTACCACCTACAATACAAGGCAACATAGCTATAGCAATGATAGACGTACTGCTGTCTGTTGGGTCGAGACTTTCTGAGGTGCTAATTGCAATGGAAGTTGGCGACCTGGGAGGCCTCCTACCTTTTACTGGCTGAGTTATCAAGATCCCCACGGTCTTCCATAGCAAAGTTCTCGTGGATCGTGTCACGAAACATCCTTTGGTTGCCTAAGGTGTATGGAACCCGCGCCAGACACAAATCCGTGGTAAGTCCAAGTACAATACAAGCCCGGCCACCTCCACTTCATCCTCCCCATTTCTGAGCGGCTGTAGGCGAAGACCCACGAGCCATGGCCATGGCTAGGCAAGTGCTGTCGTGTGCCACCATCCCTCACATCCCTCATCGCGTAAACTCATGTGATGTGGCTCATGTTGTTGCAGAATAATAGTTCTGAACGTAATTGACTGAACGCAATGTTATTCTTTCCGATAAGCACGGAGCTAGCCCGTAGAAAACAAAGACACTGGCTGGAGGAAGTCGATCCTGCACGGCTCCACGCAGACCACGGGAACTAATCCACTAGAGTGAAAGACCTTTTCCGTCCGTGTAAAACCCGAGGACTATATGTGTCATCTGGGGGGTACACGTAATGTCGTGTCACTCTGGCTGAAGATAGCTACCGCTGCAATGACGCAGCTATCGTCGCCATGATGAGACGTGCTGCATCGCTGTTCCGGCAAAAAGACTCAATCAAAGAGCAAAGGAATTCGTCCGTGACTTTCAACGAAGGCGTTGTTGAAGACGTGGAGAATCATTCTGAAGATTTTGTACACATGAACTAGAACCTTCAGGCAATCAGCACTGTAGCTGAAGTGTAATGTCGGACAACGTAGTTCGCTCATCTTTTGGATCATGTATTCGCCGCCTTGTGGAGTCCAATTACCACTGACGATTGGAAAGTGATGTAATGCTCCAGGAAAAGAAGAGGGATTGACGAGGCGAGGAAGTCAAGTGAGAAATGGAGGGGGATGCCAGTGCTACCCCAACTCTCACTTTGGCGACCCAACTTTCAGGGCGAACTGGATTGCCTTGATGCCATTGCGGATCACTGCAACTTGGTGACAGGATGGCATCATGCGAACCGTTGGTGCTAGAATATCCAATCAAGCCTCTTCAACTGGAACCTAAGACTAGGCGACATGTTGCCACAATTGCCTCTTGAGCCCCAGGCTTCAACGTCAAGAACAAAAGCCACATTCCCTTCAGCTTTTCATTGGCTGTCTTCTGATACTGGCTAGAGATATGCTATATGTATGTATCACGTGGAGACGAAAAGTGTCTGCCACAGTAGTGCGCGAGTGAATGTCATGCGAAGTCGACCAAAAAGAAGGGGTGTCACAACGTCTGATTGGTATTGAGGGGATGGCAGGATTCAGGCAGCTGAGATATCAAACACATATTCACGGTGGTGCCGAGGAGGACCTGCAGAGAGCGTTGTATCGACTGGACATCTCGGGCATGCCTTGAAGAAACTAGTTGTAATCTCTCAATTAAAGAGTTTGTTTCCTTCCTACGTAGTATGATAGCAGCTCTAGCTTCAGACACTCAAAGACATCTTGTTTTCAATACACAGTCCGAAATATGCGCTAGTCAAAACTCTCCTTCGTACATCGGAGCGGTTGAATCAAGTCTGTCTTGCTCATCGTCCCCTCCATGGACGCCACATCGACCCAAACGGTCGTCAACGGGTATGTGACGTCGGCAGGTCTTATAGGGGTGCCTTTGGCGGTTAGATTTGCGCTTCGAAGCTCACACCCAGTTTGAATAAGTGACTCGCTACCCATTCCCACCCTTGAACAGACCCAGCAAACAGAAAGGCTTAGGAACCAGCGCCTTCAATCATTCTGGAGAAACAGCAGCGCCAACGGCAGCTCCATCTACGCCATAGCTTACGGGGGAAAGACAATTGAAGAGTCAAGGAAGACGCATCAGACCAAGGCCAGCCAAAAGATCACTCAAATTATGGCGGGATATAGAGCATGAGCCAGTAAATGAAATGGATCAGGTATTGCCAGGGACGTGAGAAAGCAGCGCGAAAGAGCACGGCTTCCTTGGCTTGAGATAATAGATTCATGTTGCAAGCTAGAGTTCGTATATCATCACATCCACGTGGTGAGCTACCTGTCTATAGGCAAATGAGACACGGGATGCCAAGATTATTCTTGGATTACCGTATGTTCGAATATGTTTCAAGCGAGAACGGAATGCGAAGTCCGGACGTCTTTCTGAACCAGACGGAAAGTTTGGGAGGTGATCCAACCCTCCAAATGTCGAGCCATAGAAGCTGCTTCTGGGCTCTTCGCGATTTTATCAACGACGTGATAGGCCAACAAGCCTAGCGATCCTCTCCTCATCCAAACATCAGACGTGGAGCATACTCCTGGCTTCAAGTATCATCATCAGGACGATAAGCAGCCGAAATATCCGCCACGCGTCACCTAAGAAATTTTGGCCTCGTAACAATAGGAAATAATTACAGGAATCAGGCGTGTAGATAACCAGGTCGACAGAGCCATTTCTGGGGCTCGAGAGCGATTATCGGAACTACCAAATACTTTACGGAATAACGTGACAGTAAATCTAGGTGCATACGTATAATATGACGGGGGAAAGGCTTTCAAGAAATCAGGCAATAGTTGTACATGAGTCCGTTTCAACTACTGGTATTCTCAGCTTCAGTGCATGTTCACGCACACTTATGTCTCACGCGTCTGACTCGAAGGTTGACGACATTATCGAGTGGGACCAATCAGGCTGGTATCCCATCTGAACTGGAGTTAAATTGCTCCGGGTTATTAACTAGGTTCAGATTGTATATTCATCTGGTAGACATTCAATCTATTATTGCACGCCTGGCAAGTGCAATCCTTGTGGCCAGGAACGGCTTCGTTAGGTTTGTCCATTACATGATCGTAGCCCATTTCTGTCCCAGATGGATGTTCAATGGATAATCAAGGAAGTGTATGATTAATAATCAATGTAAGAACATGGCCCAAGACTTCCATAGGCTCAGAGACTTTGAGGACATGCTCGAATGATGAGATGCTCGAGACACCAGCCTGATAGTCCGCGGCATTCAGTGCGATGTAGCTCTTCGCTTCAATAGGGTCAACTTGTTATAAAAAGTCGCATTTGTACCTTACTGCAACTACCTAATATCAACTTCATCAAGTTAAGCTTGCACGTCTGAATAGTCAAGTGTTCCAGGCTGAGGGTCACTTTGTAGACTAAGAGAGACACAGAAGGGAACTTGAGTGACCTACATAGGTACCTACCTGTTGGCATAGAATACACTACAGAGGAGGCTCATGAATGTGGTTGCTAGGACGCCGATTTTGGCATCCTTACCGAGTGGTAGGCAGAGGCTCGACTTAATAATTTGCCTTGGCGAACTGATTCCATTTCCCGGGTCACTTTACAAGTGTCGACCTCACCACGGCCCAAGTCACCACCAACCTTGGTCCGGGAATTCAAACCCATACGGAGTACACGAGCACATTCCGGGCGAGAGAGACCCCATCCACCCATCCCGTATGCTCCCTGGCACCGCTCTATATTTCCTGCCAATAAGATGTCTTAACCTACCTACTGTACCCACTAATTACTGCTGGTCTCCCCTTGCCGACATATGAAGGACTTGTCCAAGAACAGCAACCCGAAATAGGCAAACAAATCTACAACTTCCTATACCTCAGGTAAGGTAAGGTAGCTTTAGCGAAGCCCATGGGCTCAATGAAATTGACTTTATAAACACTTTCCCTCAGTCTCCCCTCTGAGTTTACAGTAGACTGAATGATGGTACCTCTGACAATACACAATACGACAATCCTCACAACTTCACAGGCAGCTCTGAGAGTACCTAGCTTAGTCAAACATCGTTGCCCCAGATCTCGTGGCCAGCGACAGTCCATATCAACCATGCCGGCGTCTAGGTAGGACCTCTAGTTCAAGATCTATGCCTTGGACTCCTGCTTCCCAAGCCATTCTTGGAGACAATGCCCGTTGTCTACCGGACATACTGACCCAAATCCCAGCAGCTCGCGACGCAACCCCACTGAGACAACGATTGGCACTGCTCTGCAATTCTATTCCAAGGACAAGAACGACCCGCTGCCTGGCCACCAGCAGCCGAAAGCTGTCGTCGAGCTACGGCACACCGAGAAGGCGGAGCTCATCAACAGCATCACCTCCAAGATTGACGACTTGATTCTCACCCATGATGATGGAGTTGCAACACCCAAAGCTTTGGCCAAGGTGGGTGCGCCCTTCACTGAAGAGATGTAATTAGTGATGACCAACGTTTCGCAGGGCACCTGTTACCCCCAGCGGCTCTGCTCTTGTGCACACGATGCCGAGTGCCCGGACGTCACGAAAACCGCGTACGAGTCGCCCTGCACTTGCTCTGCGGCGCGATCGATACCATAAGCAATGAACAGACTGGACTTGCGATGCATAAGAAGTTCACTTCGGCTTCAATGGCCGAGGTGGCTTGCAAGCTGTGGGAGAAGCCATGCCGGACCTGCTGTCTCAGCGGACCCCATTGTATCAGGTTCTCAGGGCAGGGGTGGCGGGGCCGACCTTTACTTCCTGGGCACGTCCGAACTGCTGGAGTTTAGCGGCATCTGACAGTGGGTAGATGCGAGATGGCGTGGGTCTACAGTGCATCGCATTCCAGTAGGTGGGGGCGGGACAACACTTGAACGTCAATTGTACCACGTCACATCTTGTTCGAAATGGTCAAGATGCTGTCGTTGTCATCTTTTAGAGATGCCTCCATCACATTTGCTTCACTATGCAATCGAGATGATTCTGTCTTGAGAAGCTGCTGCGCACGTTTACGGCAATGATCAATGTCGCCTTTCGCTTCACAAAGGCTGGGTGGGACCTGACGGGCGATGGAGCTTTCCTCACTGGATTCGTGCAAGACCATTGGCTGGCGTTGGGATATGACCTGCCGCTGTCCCTCCGCCAGTCATTAATTACCTACCTACTTACACGGCAATGATGACTACGCTGTGCGTATGCTGTGCGAGTCAAAGCCATGGTTTACGGAGTTTTCTGATTTCGGGCCGCGGTTATTCTCGATCTGTTCGCCTTCCAGTGAATTGTCCGTCTTGGTCATTGGATCTAATTAGCTGAATGCACACCTTGAAGTTGCCCGAGGCCAGCAACCGTGGTTAGGCACCCCCCCGGTCTGTGTCAAAGTCCGCCTCTTGTGCAGGATCAATTGCAAGGAATATGAAGAGACGTTTCAACAGTCAACACCAGTAAGATGAAGCCAAAAGAAGGGGGGCCGCGGCTCTGACCATGAGCAACTAAGGTTTTCTACTCAAAAGAGGTATCGTGCCACAAAAGTTTACTTGCTAACGACATGGCAGCATTTACGTTGTTCGGCATCAACAGGTAATCGTATCATTGAGCATTGCATAACAGTACGTCAAACTTCAAATTGAAATGACTAGAGTTTCGAACACGCGACAAGGTTACACTCGCTCCGTCACTCCTATTTGGAGGGAGCAAGTATCGTTTTAGGAATGGTGTCACAAGTTCACATACTTGTAGGTATGAAAATCCATCCCCACAACTAAGCCTTTCCGAATCAGCGGTTGAACTTTCCAGTGGATACGTTGAGAGACAGTAGCACCTCAGTCCCAGAAAGAAAGTGCGGCTCGGAGGATTGGAATAGGCGACGAGAAACCGGCGTCCATCTCAGATGATGCAGCAAGACCCTTGATGAGTATAATTCGACAACAATGGATCCAATTTCCTAATCTCGGACAAAGTTGGTCCCTTTCTGTTTTCCTCTTTCTTTCTTCTTTCTTTCTTTCTTCTTTCTTTCTTTCTTCTTTTTTTCTTTCTTCTTTTTTTCTTTCTTCTTTTTTTGGGGTAGATCTCGCCCTGGAGATTTCGAATGCGTCGTGTCCGCATCGACCTATGACCCTCTCTTCCCAAAGCCGCAATAGCTGTAGCCGAACTTGAGCGCGATGGCTTCTTTTCCCATATCAAGCAATATTTCTTTTGCTTCTTTGGGCCCAAGAGACCAGGTCGATCGCCAACCCTCCACAGGACGCATCGCAACGGTGGTCTCTGTGCCACAAGACCGAAATGACGAGAGAAATGGCGGTGGTATGCCGGTTGAGCTCTGAAATCTTGAAGGAATTTGAATGCTCACTTTTTTTTATTGCCATACGATGAGAGATAGGGCCCTAGATAAATCCAGTTCTTTGTGAATACGTAGCGACTTGTTGTTTGAACCCGGCAACCAATCAGCCAGGGGGCTTGGCGAATGATGATGGATTGACGAAAAGACCGTTCTGGCAAAACAAGATGGGGCACATGCAAATGTCCCAACTCTGCCCCGGACGGACAGTACTGCTGACTGCGAACCGCTGGCGGACCGGGCATCAGCGACTAAGAAGTGCACTTCTAGCCTTAAAATATGTATGCGTTGGATGCTGGAAACAGTGGTGGGCGTGCTTGTCCACTGAGAAAACGACATACAGGGCCAAGAAGTCCAGACGCCTCCACGCCTACGCTGATCGTCCACGTCCACATCACTTTCTCGGTGAAAGCCCTGGTCTCGGCATGTGAGCTGACGGGCGCTCTGCAGCCATCGTACGTTGGTCCAGAAACCCAAGGAAGTGCACAACTTCGAACCAGTCAAAGGCTGCCATGTCAGTCCCGCGTTTTACTTACCGCGTCGCCTGGGCTCCAGATCAATGCAGGATGTGTAGAAAAGTACGACCCGGTGGCCTGAGGACGCGTAATGCATCGGCGATGTGCGGCGTATTAAATGCCAATCACGACTTGTGTCCTAGGCTTAAGCAGCAGCCTACACAAATTTCAATCGCCTCGGCGAACCTGACTTAAAGAACTGATTTCAAGCTGCGAGCGCCATCATTCAAGGAAGGCTCCAACGTCGGCTCCACATCGGTCCGGACCCGGACCCGGCACCTGGCCGGTAGGCACCTAACCTAAGGTATCTCAGGAACACCAAGTTACCAGGCGTACAGTCGAGTATCTATTGGACGTATCTGCTATTGACACCTGCCGCAACCCATTTCTTTCGATGAGACGAGCCAACCATCAATCCGGCCCCCGGAATCGCCAATCTCGCGCAATGCACATGCAGAAGAACACAAAGAAGATTGGCTGCGTATCCTCAGACCCTGGTTCCTGAAAGGCGGGTGGGCTGCGCTGCAGCGGTGCAAGGGTGTGGAGATCGGGGTTGCCTCGCCGTCTGACACACCCCCTTCTCCCCTTTCCTCTCTCCCCTTACCCACGGTCGTCATCATATCATTCCGAGTTTTTTAGTAACGGCGTGTTTCGTTTCCTCGCAGATCTTGTTTCTGGCGTTTCCTCCAAGTCAGGTACCACTGAGTTTTAGAAGTCGTCAATCTTGGCTCAACATTCGTCCATCCCTTCACGCGATTCGTGCAAATACTGGCAAAGACGGCATCGATGAAGGTGACCGTATTGACAAAGACAGCAAAAACGATAGAAGGAACGCGGCAATGATGACGCCGCCAATCGACGGATCAAAATTAGAGCGTCATTAGGATATTTCGCCCGTTAGTGTCCGTAATCCTTTGTCAACGCTCTCAACGGGTTGCCGTTGACGACCAGCCTGTCAATGCGCCTCTTTTGATCCCGCGACTCACAGACACACACCGATCTACACAGCATTATGGCCAACGCAGGCGTCATAGAGATATAGTACGGGTTAATTTCTACAGCAAAGGCGCAGTCCTCCGGTAGAGTTCAAATGATTGCTATAAAAGGCGATTAGCCATTAAATTATACATATAAACCTCCCACCCCAAACTCCTGGATATCATGCGAAACCAATGTCGTTCAATCATGATGCTTCTTTTTGAGCAGCTGATGGCTCATGCGGTTTCCCGTAGACTCAAGACATAGGGCAGGTCGGTCGAGTCAGTCCGCGTCGCTAAGCGAATGACTGAGCCCGACGCCGAGCTTCCGGATGCCCTCGATCTCAAGCTGTTGCTTGATGCGTAGTGACGGGGTCCGAATGTCTGCCGTGTCTGGGAGAAGCTGTTGATACTAGACGATCGAGATATTGCGCCGGCTAACGTGCCTCTAGGTGTCGCCGGGGCGGTACGATATTGAAGCCATGTGTGTGCCGAGGAGTTGCGCGCGTCTAGCGTAGGCGCCTGCCTCTTATTAGAGCCCTGTGTGCTCTGCGTCGCGGATCGGGATAGGTTGCTTCGAGGAGTTGTGGGGTTTGTCATCATGGGCGCGTCGTTGTCGATGTCGCTTTCGGACGCCTCGCTGGGCAAATATACGGGACTGAGGGCAGCCGGATCAAGAGGTCGCATGCCGCGGAGGATTGCAGCAAAAAGGCGCATCAATTCGCGGAAGCGCGCATTCGATATAGGCCGTGTGGAGAACCTGGCATATTCGTATGCGGCGAGGAAGTCCGCAGTCGTCGAATTAAGCGAAATGACCCCCAGCTCGGCCAGGTGCCCAAAGTAATCACGCAAACCCATATGTAGTGGCCGCTGCAGCATGGCGACGGCATCTGGATCGAGGAGCGGCGGATTTGGTGGGGATTTCGGATCGGGAGGCGCCGAGGCCAGAGCCTTGGCTTCGATGAGATTGGGTAGTTCGGAGAGGACAGTGCTATAGTGAAGATCTGGCAGGTCGACAGAGTTCGGAGACGACCACCCGTAGTGTTCGATGTCGCCCCATACCGGTCTTCGAGGAGGCAGTGCGATGCCCGTCTCCTTCTCGGTCGTTGCGGGCTTCCTCAGGCTCACAAGCTGGAAGCGCTTCTTCGCTTCACTGCCTCCAGTTTGCGTCTTTTCTGCCGCTGGCTCTTCCGCCTCACTGCTCGGAGTGTTCGTCTCGACACGTGGCCTGGCGTCGTAAGCGATGGCCGCGCTGCGCATGAGGTCCGCCGTGATCATTTCGTGAACCTGCTTGTTCACGTCGCCTCTCTCGATGGGAACCCATGTTTTCGGTATCGATGCGAGGATGGTCTTATTGAGGTACAGGCGTGTCGCATAGATGAAGGAGACAATCAGGATGACGAGGGCGAGTGTGGCTGCAATGATCCATATATTGTATGGCTGGTTGTTGGAATAAGCTTGGTAGATGGTGTCCCCAGGTGTGACGAGGAGAAGGGCGGCCAGAAGGAAGCAAAGGACGAAGTAGAAACTGCCGTATATGAAACGGAAGATGGCTCGCGGGGAGAACATCGGGGGTGGTCGTGTAGGTGTTCGCGTTCGAAGGGCATCAACCCGGGATGCGACGAGTTTTCAGGATAGGAACCATGAACCGAAAGGCCAGTGCGTGAATGATTGACGAGAATCGGAAAAGCATGGCTGGGAGGACGCTGATGCGGAGGATATCGAGAGATGGGTGAGGCTAGTAAGAACAGGGAGAAGGCGAATGGCTAGACATTACATAGGAAAGAAGTAAAAGGTATGGAAGCGTATGCGAATGGAGGTTGGTAAAAGAGAGGCGGGAATATCGCGCGGTTGCGCGAGAGTGACGAACACCTGGGGAGCGTAAAGGACGTGGGAAAGAGCGGATGGCTGGTTCACTTTGTTTTATTGTGCACCGAAAATACAGCGGCCACCCCCCAACGGCAGTGATCGTCACACCCGGCTAGCATGAGCTTAGGTATCTTGTGCCCGGTACCTTGCCTACCTAAACAGTCCCTACAAGTACCTAGACAGGTACGTACTTGTTGATCGTAGAAACTGGGTGGGGGTGCTCGCCTTCCGTTTCTATTTCCACGAACCCTGGCGGCTTCCATTGTTCGCCTTGGGTAGATCAGCCAATCCAAGAGTCAAGTACGATTCACCATCTACCTTAGGTCAATATCTGGCTTAGCGGCCCAGGCGGGTGAGCGGCCAACGGGCACTAGCTATGGGAATTCCAGCTCCAGAGACACCTTCACCGCGAGAAAAGGTTTCCGTGCCTGTCTTGCCGGTGCTCTATCGACTGCAACGGCGTACGAGAGGCGTGACTAGCGCCTGGCAGGTTGTCTTATACTCGTGATCGCGCCCAATCTCCGCCCTCCAATTGTCGCATGTGCATTCTGCTTATACTGCACACGGGATGGGCTGATGGCCTCATGCAGTCACATGTGATAGGACCTCTTCGCGCCCTGCGAGGCCGCAAAGTCTTTTGGTGCTATTAGCATATCGGTTGCTTTTCTATTCGTTCAAGAGGTACTACGTACACGTCGTAATGCATACATCGCCCAGCGCCCTTCACCGACTCAACCACGTTACGAGTTGCCAGGCCTGTCCCTAAGAGGCCTGCGCCATCTCGGGCTGTGCGCGTGCTCTGGGGGCTGCCGCTTCCTTGGCTAGTCTGATATCCGTGCGATTCAACCTCAAGTCGCTGCTATAGCATTCAAACTCGCTAACCACCTGTGACAGGCCCGTCTTCAGAGCAGAAATGACCGCATCCACCTCGGGGGCTGCCCTGCTCTGCTTGACGTCTGTCCAATGAACCGGGAAGCGGGCTTCGAATGCTTCAATCTTGTTGATGACCGACGTGAATGTACGAATGGTTGTAGCCACGTCCCTGTGAGCATTGCCAAACTTGTCCTCTTGAAGACTGTTTACCAAGAACAGACTCAGAATGTCCATGGCGTTCAGGTACTGACTCAACTCCAAGTAGGGCGTTCCGAGAATCACGGCTGTGAGGCGGTTCCGGAACCCTTGGCGGAAGATCCAGCCAAACCACTCGTTGTTGATTACCGTCAGAGCCCAAGTCTGGACCTGACTTCGGAGCTGAGGCGATGAAAGGGCCTCTTGTTGCTCCTTGCTGAGAACTCTATCCCGAGCTCCCCGCAGCGCATTCTTCGCCAAAGGACTCAACTGCGACACTGGCGAATGCCCTGGGTGACGACCAACCGAGGTAATCGCCCTCTCCACTTCGCCGCGCATCGTCATGTTGGCAGGCTTGTTCTGGAAGATTGGATCCTCTTTCAGGGGCGCTGAAGAGCGAGCCCGCACTGTCTCAGGCTCGACTGGGGCGGGCGGGGCAACCACTGGTTTGCCGTACTCGTCGATTCGCCTCTCGATGCTCTTGACCAGGTCAAGACAGATGGCATATATCTGCGACCACACTGGCCCGTCCTTACGATCGATGTCCTCAAAAATGGCCTTCCGTCTGATCTCGTCGTTTCGGGCAATGTAAGCCAGCTCCCAGAGAGCGAAAACCTGCTTCAGTTAGTCGGGAATATCCCAGGGCATAAATGAACACGTACCCGAATCTGTGGCTTCTTGCTCTTCAGGCCGTTCAGAAGACTTCCGTTGGGGTCCTTGGACTCGCTGGTGAGGGGCTTGCCGTTCTTTAAGGGCTCCTTGACCATAAAAGCCGAGAATGCGTGATTGGCCGTCTTCCATACGGTCGTCATCAAGACCCCAGCAATGAAGCACCGGAATAACAACCGGTAGTCTGCAGGGTGACTCGGGGGCAGCATGTTCGTCTTTGGCAAGCTGTAGAAGGGACGCAGGAAGAACAAGGCCCAGCCCCAGATCCACGGCCGTAGCACAATAAAGTATACCGCGAAGGTGACGAAAATATTGGCAAAGGATCGCTGACCAGCTTGGATCAATATCGTCGGTATCTCGTTGAAGACGTTTTTCAGGGTGGCCGAGGAGCTTGCTGAGCTCTTGGCTTCTCCGTCCTTGGGCCTCGCTGCGTCGATGATGATCTTATCGTCATCTTGGAAGAAGTGGAACAGTGCCTGGACCACCGCGCTGACGCCCATGTAAGAGAAGTAGAAAAGAGTCCTCTCATTCACCCTGGCGCGGTCGCCGCTGTAGTAGGTGACAACTCCAAGGTTCGCCGACTGTGGCAAGGCCCACAGGTAGACATTTGCAAAGATTGTACTCGTAACGCCGTAGATGATGCATGCCTCTATCGTCGGAACGCTGAAGAAGAACTTTGCGAAAGCATCGAAGGGCGAGTTGGAGGCGCGGGCGCCAACGTGGTACTGGGAGATTCGGAGGATGATGATCAAGAGACCACAGAAGAAGATGACGAGGGTTCTGATGCCGGCGGGGCCAATTGGAAACCAGGTCCAAAAGTCTGGCAGAGGTTAGTACCAGCTCCGCGAGCTTGTGTCAGAGACGAAGCACTCACAAGAACTCCAGCCAGAAAGGAAGATGGCCTGTAAATAAGACAGGGCGAGCAAGATGGTCGCAGTCGAAGAGAACCGCCGTTGCAGAGCAGGTTGCAGAAAGTCCTTATAAGGAGCCCGTCTTACAGTTGCAGGTGCCATTTTGACGTCGCATCGTCAGTCGGCCGTGTGTTTTGACGATGTTGACGAGGCTGCAATTGAGCTTGTGGCTTAGCCTGGATCGGGAAGTAAATAATTGGAAAAATCTCCAGTGCAACGACGCCGGAGCTTTGGCGGGCTGCTGAGCTGATGTGCCTGAGCGGCAAAGACCCACCTGGAGGAGCAGCTGGGACTAAGCCACACGGTCACGTGAATTGCAGGGGAAACAGGCACCTGAATGCGAAAGTGACGTGATTGGATCTTATCGGCGGACTTACGTAGGTTCCAGCCACAGCCAACGACGACGTCCAGTCCCTGGCGCTACTTCAATAGACTACCTTCCCCCCTCCGACGACCCCAACTGCTCCCATCAAGGTGTGATGAATCATCGTTGAAACAAGAAAGTGTCGCTCCTTTGATACCGCCGATTTCACCGCGCTCAACTACCGCCACAATGTCGTATGATCAGCTGTCGTCGCTCGAAGCCGGCCGATCGGGCCGCGACAACTACACCGACGATCCCGAATTCAAGCAACTGAAGACGGATTTGAAGAATAAGATTAATAACCTCCGTCGCAACATCCAACAGCTCACCTCGGACGTAAACGCCCTAGGAACAAAGCGCGACAACGCTCGTGTACGGGAAAGAGTTCGCGACTACCTCGAAAAGACCCGCGACCTGTGCAAGGAGATCGGAGAGGGTGTCAAGAAGCTGCAGACCTGGGATGACTTGACGGTATGGGTGGACTATCGAATTTTCACAATGGCGTCACTAACTTTGTCGATAGAAACAGCAGAAATACGACCAGTCCAGGGTGTCGACGGACTTCCAGAACGCCCTCCAAGAGTTCCAAGACATCCAGCGCAAAGCCCTCGAGAAGCAGCGAGCGTCCGTTACCGCCGCGCGTGCGGCGCAAGACGGCGACGGAGCCGATGCCCCGGCTGGCACCGAGGGTCGCCTCGAGCAGCTACAAGAGCAAGAGGTCGTGCGCCTGGCGTCCCAGGACGAGGTGGATTTCCAAGAAGCGCTCATCGTCGAGCGCGAGGACGAGATTCGCAACATCGAACAGGGTGTCGGCGACCTGAATGTGCTGTTCCGACAGGTCGCGCAGATTGTGTCGGAGCAGGGCGAGCAGTTGACGTCGATCGCGGACAACGTCGAGGACACGCGTGACAACACTAGAGGTGCTCAGGTCGAGCTGAGGCAGGCTGCGAAACACCAGAAAGCTGCTCGCAGCAAGGCTTGCTGTCTCTTGCTGATTCTTTCCGTCATTCTCACCATTATTCTGCTTGCAATTTTCCTGGACTAGCACGGCTTGCAACAGTACTGTGCACGTATCGACTGTTTGGTATTACACTGGCGTTTGTAGGCGTTTTGCCGTTATTGTACATCAGAAGTCCGCCACAGTTGGAGACACAATTCTACATGATTCTCGTCGCTCCAGAAAAACCACTCAAGATTTATTGCAAGGTCCAATTCACGCGGCGCCTACATGGCGTTGTTGTGCTCGGCGTCTCATGCTTGGTGATAGCCGAGTACTTGGTAAGAGCCTGTGTGGTTAATACTGAAGGGATCCAGTAGAAGAACAAGGCAGCGGGCATCTGACAACACGCCAACGGGCCGATTAGGCCGAAACAGAGTAGGATTCTGGTGAAGCGGGCCGACCGTCTCGAGGCGGGAAGTGCGTCGGCAAGCTTCTTCCCCGTGATGTCAAAGACCAATTCTTTCACTGCCGGGTTTTTGGGGTAGATGCCTGAAATCAGCACGGCCGAGAGCGCCACGGGTAGAAACCATGGGGCCGGTGCCGCAAGATCTAACCCGAGCCAGCACATGTCTAGGTTTGAGGCTGCAACCTGGAGGCTTTCATTCGCAGCATCCACGGTCGATGCCAGTGCTGTTTCTGTTTGCTCAAGAGCAGGGGCGGCAATATCCAGTGCTTCCTGCTTCGGTGTGGCATATCCGCCGGTAATCAGAGAGAGAAGACCGCCTGACGCACCACACACACGCCTGACAGATTCTGTGCCGAGAAGCCACAATGGAAAGCCGACGACTTGTGGTGTATATGTCTTCCAGGCCTGGGCTCGACGTTCCTTCAGAACCCTATTTATCGCGACGTAAACGTGCCTCCTTCGACCAGGCGGGTAGCGCCTAATGTACTGTGTCCAGGCGCTGGTGAGAGGCTTGGCTTCTATCTGACGTTTGACGATCATGGCCGAGTAAGCTTGGAGTGGGAACCGCGAGATGGCAAAGAGCATGGCGAAGCCAGGAAACACCAGAAACCAAGAAGCTGGGGCGCCACCGAGGGCGCCGTGGGCGTAGTAAATGAAGTCTTGGGTGGCCTGGACGCTGCTTTCTGCCACTGCGATGAGGCTGAAATTCCTGCAGCCCAATGTGCGTTGAGAGATTTGAGAGGTCTTGGGGCTTATATGCGGTCGAATGGAAGCGCGGAACTGGCCTGCCGAAATGCCCGGCGCCTGTTGCCATCTTGATGGAAAAGCGATGCGGGCTGTTCTCAGCGAAGCCATGGCGAGCTTCTCTGGAGAATTACGTGAGGCCGAGTGCGTGTAAAGAGACGATTGGGATTACAATGAGTGACTTGTGCTGGCAGACACATGCCAGGCCGCGCTGTTGACGACGACAAGAAATTGTTTGTTGGATGAGGCTGCGACGACAGTCTGAATGTCACCTATCAGTGGTCGATTGGAAACTTGAGTGGAGCCGTCAGTTTGCTGGTCGGGATGTGGAAGCTGTGTAGTGCCTAAGGCACCCGACTGGCACCTAGGTAGCAATACATAGTAGAACCTGGACCCTTGAAAGGCGGGGTTCCACAGGTGATGACGGGAGTTGCGGCGCCCTAACCCATGAGCTTGCAGCGAGCATGCTGCAGCTACCCCCGCCCCAGTTTCCCGCTAACAGGGCATGCTGAGTAGCATGCCGTACTGCGTAGGTACAACCTGGCCAGTTCCGTTCCTTTTCCATCCCATCCCATCCCATCCCGTCTCTGCTAACCATTTCAGCATCCTCGGACGTCGACGGGTAGGTTCCATTGATGCTGCTGCTGGACTGGACTTGACTGCCGTCATCTCCGGCTTCGCTTGCGTACCTACTCTTTTTACCTCACCTCAAACATCATCCGGTCCCTGCCTGACACGTTCGAATCCCGATTCACACCTACCGCCAACCCTCCTCCACCACCATCCCGATGCCCGACACCTGCTCAGCGCCGTCTGGGCAGAAGCCCTTTTCTTTCGGCTTCGAACCAAACACCCTTGCCTACGTTGTCATTCCGATCATCGCATTCATACCTCTGGCAACCTATGTCATGCTCCCTCTTTTGAAGCGAGGGATCGGCGCTGTCTTGGGATGGTACCTGCGAAAGAAGACAGAGGGGCGGCGCGCCCAACTATTGGAGCTCATGGCCGCAGAGCAACAGTCGTTCAGGCAATCGGCCTCGACGAAGACTTCTGGCAATAAGAGTGGTATGCTGGCACATGCGTCAGGGAGCTCTGTGAGAGACGAGAGGGACAAGAACTGGACGGGAATTGTCGGCTTCTTCCACCCCTTCTGGTAGGTAGGCCTGGAGTCACAGCTGTAAACTCGGCTGACTGTCAACAGTAACGCAGGAGGTGGAGGCGAGCGAGTCCTCTGGGCTGCCATCAAAACCACACAGGAGCGATATCCCAAGGCCCTTTGCGTGGTCTATACTGGCGACCATGATGTCAACAAACAGGCCATACTCGCGCGTGTCAAGGTTCGGGACTCGGCCTAGTAATCCGCTGTTTCTTGAGGCTAATGCTGCGTTTTAGACCAGGTTCAACATCGACCTCCATCCCCCTACCGTGAACTTCCTCTACCTGAGCACCCGGCATCTCGTTCTGGCTTCTACCTGGCCTCACTTTACCCTCCTCGGACAGTCGCTGGGATCTCTGGTTCTGGCGTGGGATGCTTTCCAGCTGCTCGTGCCCGACATCTTCGTTGATACCATGGGGTACGCCTTCGCTCTGGGCCTGTGCAAGTTTCTATTCCGAAACGTTCCCACGTGCGCCTACGTGCACTACCCCACCATCTCTACCGACATGTTGGAATCGTTGGACCCGAAGTCCGCCACCGGTACGCAAGGCGTCAACGCTGGCAAAGGGGTCGGTCTGCGTGGCAAGGTCAAGAAAACATATTGGAAGCTCTTCGCCGCGTTGTACTCGAGGGTGGGAGCTACAGTGGACATTGTCATGACCAACTCGACTTGGACTCAAGGCCACGTTCAACGCCTCTGGGGACCGTACCGACAGGCCAGGTCGCAAAACAACCCCATTGCAGTCAACTACCCCCCATGCGCTGTCGAAGAGCTCGAGGAGGCAGTGGAGGTGTCCGAGGCCAGCGAGAAGAAGCGCCAGAAGGCCGTCGTCTACATTGCTCAGTTTCGTCCCGAGAAGAACCACCAACTCATCGTCCAGTCCTTTGCCGAGTTCCTCAAGACCAACACCGAAGCCGCAAAAGACGCCAAATTGGTCCTCATTGGTAGTGTCAGAGATGACCACGACTCCAAGAGGGTGTACACGTTGCGTTTGCTGGTGAACGAACTCAATATTAAGGATCGTGTCGAGTTCTACCTCGACGCATCGTGGCCCGAGATCTTGGAGTGGCTGCAGAAAGCCTCTGTGGGTGTCAATGGCATGTGGAACGAACACTTCGGAATCGGCGTCGTGGAGTACCAAGCAGCAGGTCTCATCTCTGTGGTTCATGACAGTGGAGGACCCAAGCTGGATATCGTCACCGAGGTCGATGGTCAACCCACAGGTGAGTGCCATGTGCACAAGCCCAAGGCAGTAAGTAGCTGACATGTTGAACAGGCTTTCACGCGACCAATGTCGAGGAGTTTGCCCAAGGGTATGAGAAGGCACTGTCCATCAAAGACGCCCTTGCTATTCGGTTGAGGGCTCGTCAATCCGCCAAGCGGTTTACAGAGTCCGAGTTCGACAAGAAGTGGATCGATCAGATGGAGAAGCTGGTTGCCATGACACTTTGAATGCTTTGTTGTTTAATCGTATTTCTGTATGTACTTGATAGACTCGAGGATACCCCTTTCCTTCAGACACCCTCAATACACGTGGACCCGTCCACTTGCTTCTACACGGTGAAGGCACCGCTGTTCTTCTGCCGAGGCTCGCTCGCAGCCTCGAAGACGCCGTTGTCGAAGATGATGCCCTGAACCGCGCTGCTGCCTTCGGGCACCCAAGTCACGCGGTGTCCCTTCTCCAGCATGCTCGCCACTGTGTCGTTGTTGAAGGGATATTCAAACGTGACGGTGTTGGGCATGAGCTGGTCGTGGAGCCTCGGTTCGCGAAGGGCCTGCTTCATGGTCTTTGCGTGCTCGAGAACGTGCCAGGTGACCTGGGCCGTGGAGCTGATGATGCGCGAGCCACCTGCGGCTCCGACGGTGACGTAGAGCTGCCCGTCTTCCTTTTCGACGATGATGGGCGTGATGGAGGAGAGCGGGCGCTTGTTGGCGCGGACAAAGTTTGCCGGCGAGGGTTCGAAGCCGAAGGCGTTGCGGACGCCTGGGATGGAGAAGTCGTTCATTTCGTTGTTGCTGTGCGAGTTGTTAGCCGGGACAGCCCGGGGGAAGATGACAAGACGGCTTACAGGATCACGCCCGACAAGGGGTCCATGATCTGGGCTCCAAAGAGGAGGTTCACGGTCGTCGTCAGGGACGTGGCGATGCCTGAGGCGTCTGCCGTGACGATGTGAGAAGTCCCGAAGCCCTCGCTGGCGTACATGCCGTGGGGGTCGTAGTTCTCCACGGGCTGGGTCTCGTTGTCGAGGATTCTGCCGCGTATGTCGTTTGCCCTCTTCTCGTCGATGAGGGTGTCCTCGTACGGGCCGATTCCGGCGACGAAATCGGGGTCTCCGAGGAGGGAGCGGGCGCCGTAGGCGAAGCGGAGAGCCTCGTCGAAGCGGTGGACGCCGAGGTCGACGTCGTCGCTCTCGGCGGGGTCGAACTGCTCCATGATCTTGAGCGTGTTGAGGGCGACGGCGCCGCTGGCGGGGGAGCCGACCGAGGTGAGGCGGTAGCCGCGGTAGGTGATGTTGAGCGAGGGACGGATGAGGACCTTGTAGGATTGCATGTCCTCGAGTGTCATGGTGCCGTTGGTGGCGCGGACGGTCTCGACGATGGACTCGGCGATGGGGCCCGAGTAGAAGGCATCCGGGCCCTCTTCTGCGATTTTGGCGAGGGTGGCGCCGTATCTCTTGCGGTAGATTGTGTCACCGAGCTGGAGAAGCTTGCCTGCAAAATGGTGTTAGTTGGTGACGTGGGAAGAGGGTGTTGGGACGAACCGTTAGGGGCGAATTCCTCGGCCCAAACGGGGTCTTCGACGAGGAAGTTTTTCTGGTTCTTGATGGCCGAAGCCATGTAGCGCACCAAGTCCGCAGAGACTGTGAAGCCCGTCCTGGCAAGAGTTGCAGCTGGTGTTACGACAGTTTTCCACGGCAGAGACTACGCAACTCGTCAGCGCACGACCCTAGAAGTAGGTGAGACCTGACTTACTCCGTACTTCTTGTGAATGTATTCCAATCCACGAACTTCACTCGGCACTCCCACAGCCAGGCCGCCGTACACACTGCCGTAGACGTTGCCTTTGTACATGTCTTGGAATGCGGCGGCGGGAGCTGCCTCTCTGAAGTCAACAGACTCGTAGTTTCCATCCGAGTCTCTGATCACGACGAAGCCGCCGCCGCCGATGCCAGAGTGGTACATGCCGACGGTCCCAACACAGAATGTGGTGCCGACAAGCGCATCAACAGCGTTTCCCTGGATTGTTTTGTCAGCATACATGGATGGCCTTTATTCAAGTTTCAAACAGCTGGAAGATAAAAGACATACGCCGCGGGCGATCAGATCGCGGCCTATCCTGCTGCACTCGACCGACTCACTCGCGACGGCACCCCTTTCGCCGCCGGAGGGGTTGAAGACGAACTCCGGTATCGCCGCGGCCGAAGTGGAGCGCAGCTCGGCGATGGCGAGCAAGTAGGCGGACAACCGCCATGTTGAAATGGTAGACAACTCTGGATACACGGTTAGGAATTGGTGTTCGTTCCATGAATGCTGATCCCGCGGGATGGGACGAACTCACTCATGTTTGAACGGGACAATAACGGACGGTGATCTGTAAAGGGTCTACTGATAAACACCGGACGGAGGCTCCGAATCCTATCGGCGTTTGGGCCGATGATGGACTGATAAGCCGGGTTCGAAACTCTGGAGTTGAATCTGTCTTTCTTGCGTACCACTCCGTCGAAGAAACAAGCCTTTTCTACACTCCGGAGCCACACAAACGACAAACACTGCGGGACGGGGCGATGACGAGCTTTAGCCCTCCCCTTCCGCACTCG
The DNA here is from genome assembly GCA_004366825.1 of Colletotrichum spinosum. NCBI lineage: Eukaryota > Fungi > Ascomycota > Sordariomycetes > Glomerellales > Glomerellaceae > Colletotrichum > Colletotrichum spinosum. The sequence goes on along the minus strand of QAPG01000108.1, from coordinate 216,407 downwards.
GGGTGGGCAAGGACATGACTTATGTCGACTGGACCCTCGATGGCGACAGATCGGGGCTCCAGCAGCTCAACATCCCGAGGTCAGCAGTGACTCCGCGATAAGCAGGGCCCCACACCCCAAGCTTAAACTGATAAGGAAGCTGGGGCGCAACTGGGAGAGTGACAATTCACGTGTTGAACATGGTATGGCGCCGATAAGCCACGAGTCCAGGGTCACAGGGTGACGGTAAATTAGCAGCCAATCAGGTATGGTTGAATTAAGTAATACTCAGCAACTTTCAGACGTAGACAACTTTTTTTCCACACGAGTGAAAGTCACAAGCTTCCAGTCGGTCTCTAGGCAAGGTGGTGAATTGAGCTTCAGGGTGCACCATTTCTTTTCCCGCCGAGGGTGTATTGCTAGTTTTTTCACACTCCCTCGATCTGACTCGCCGAGCAGCATCGGGTGTTTAATCTTTCCCAACCGTTTCGACGTGTACTAGCTTTCGTCAACCTTCTCATGGGTTTGCCCCTGCGGCTACTTTCAAGAGTAACTTCATCTTCACTTCGCCCAGTCGTTCTTACCGGCTTCACCGCTAGCCGCGTCACACGCCCGACGCAGGTATTTCACCACTTCCGTCACAACATGTCGACGACAGACGCACCGGCGGCTCCCCAGCCCGCAGCACCACCCGCCGCTGAAGACGGCGCTTCCTCAAAGCCCCAGAGGCAGGGACAGCAAAAATGGCAGAACAAGCAGAACGGCAAGAGGTCCAGCCAGAACCAGGGCGGAAGGAGGGACTTCAAGCAGAAGAAGTCCAAGCGTGAGAGGAACATCACCGAGGGATCGTCGGAGGAGGTCTTGGCGGCTGATGTGCAAGCGCTCATCGCCCCCCGTAAGGATGTCAACCCCAAATTGGCGACCGACACCGTTGCGGAAGTCAAAGATGGCGATGCCGAGGCCGAGGTGGAAGAAGTTATCCTCCCCGAACTCTTCACCGAGATCGAAGTCGAGGTCTTAGAGATCTCTTCGACAGGAGACGGTCTCGCCATGCAGGCAGGCTCTACCCACGTCTACGTCGTGCCCTTTGTCGCGCCCGGCGACATTGCGAAGATCAAAGTCGTCCGCCATCACCGCGAGGAAAACTACTCCGTCGCCGACTTCGTCTCCGTCATCAAGCCTGGTCCCCTCCGCGACGACACCCGCGTGAACTGCAAGTACTTCACAAAGTGCTCCGGCTGCCAGTTCCAGATGCTCTCCTACGACACCCAGCTCGTCCACAAGCGCACCATTGTCGAAAAGGCCTACCGCAACTTCTCCCAGCTCGCCCCGGAACTCGTCCCGACCATCGACGACACCATCGGCAGCCCTCTGCAGTACGGCTACCGCACCAAACTCACCCCTCACTTTGACGGGCCCCCCGGCTTCCACAGGAAAGGCCGCCCCCGCCAGCCGCTCAACAAGGTCCCGGACATTGGCTTCAACGCAAAGGGCCGCCGCGTCGTCCTCGACATTGAAGACTGCCCCATCGGCACCGACGCCGTCCGCCTCGGCATGAAGCGCGAGCGCGCGCGCGTTGGCCGCGACTTTGGCAACTACACAAAGGGCGCCACCATCCTCCTCCGCGAGAACACGCAACGCTTCCCCAAGAACGGCCCCGAAACCCCTCCCGCCGAGCTGCCCAACGACGCCGTCCGCGTCGACACGGACAACTACACCGACGTCAAGACCTGCCTCTCCGAAACGGGCGCCATGTCGAGCGAGTTCATCGACTCCTTCGTCTTCACCAACCCCGCAAACTCCTTCTTCCAGAACAACAACTCCATCCTGCCGAAATTCACAGACTTTATCCGCCAGCGCGTCATGCCCCCCGCCGGACCCAACCGCGATCGCATAAAGTTCCTCATCGACGCTTACTCCGGCTCCGGGCTCTTCACAATCACCCTCGCCTCCCTGTTCCAGGGCAGCACGGGCATCGACATCGCAAAGGACTCCATCGAGTGCGCGCGCAAAAACGCCAGGCTCAACAACCTCCCCGAGTCGCAGTGCAACTTCATGGCCGCCGACGCGCCCGAGCTCTTCAAGCACGTTTCGTACCCGGCCGACGAGACCGTCGTCGTCATCGACCCGCCGCGCAAGGGCTGCGACAACGACTTTCTCAGCCAGCTGTTGGCCTTTGGGCCGCGGCGCGTCGTCTACGTGAGTTGCAACGTGCACACCCAGGCGAGGGATGTGGGCGCGCTGGTGCGCGGGGACGGTGGCGACGGGACGAGGTACGACATCGAGAGCATCGTCGGATTCGACTTCTTTCCCCAGACGGGACATGTCGAGGGCGTGGCCGTGTTGAACAGGGTCGAGAAAAGCACATGATACCATTTCCGCATGTCTTCAATAAAAGTTTCAACAAAATTTACCCACAAACACTTGTGGGCGTGGTCTTCTGTATCATTTCAAGCAAAGGTCTACTAGTCCCTGTGTATTCATAGTCTTCGTCTCTGTCTACGCATGTGCTACGTCTCTTACAAAAGGAGAGAATCTAGCCTTCCAAAGTGTTGTTGTTTTCGAGCAGAATCTTCAACGCCTGCACGAGGACCTCGAGCACATCCGAGCGTCGGCTCTTCTTTGCCGCCTCCTTGAGGATCTCGAGTCCGTCTTCCTCGATGAGCTTCTTCTTCGCGTTGGCACCAGGGGCTCCCTCGGCGGCGACCATGTTGTAGAGGATGAATCCCGCGCGGTGCCGCAGGTCCTCGTTGTCCTCGGCACACATGTCGAGAATGACCTTGATCCCTCGCTCGCGATCCACGATGGCTTGCACGACGTTCTCGTGGGCCGTGAGAGCCGCAAGTGCGCCACCTGCGGCGCTTCGGGTGCCTTCGTCTTCCGCATCCGCCAGTGCGAGGAGAATGTGCAGCCGCTCCTTGGCTTGGGCGCTGCCATCGGCGTACAGAGCCAAGCCTTCTACTGCCTGCACGAGGTTGCATATGAGCTCGACGGCGGCCTTGGATACGCGGGCATTTGAACTGAGCAGCTGTTCTTCAATGTGCGGCCAGGCTGTTCTGATGATGGCTCTTCTGGTGTCTAGGTCGTCGGTCGATGCGAGATTAGTAAGCGCCATGAGCGCCTCAAACGTCGGGAGAAGATCCCTGGTCTCCGCAGCCGGGTCTTGAGGAATGATGGAAATCAAAGGTCGAATGGCAGAGCTCTGCGGGTTCGAGCGACTGCCGCCGAATACAAGGGCCGGGTTGGTACTGATGAGAATGCGCGCCAGCGCCTGGGCTGCGGTGCGGCGCCCAGCGGCCTCCGACTCTGGCAACAGAGCCCATGCCGTCAGGAGAAGCTTCACGGCACCCTGCTGTGCGAGCTTTCCCCGCAGAGACGTCGTAACAGATAGGGAATAAATGATGGCAATAGAGAGAGAAAGCGATGCGGTCGATCCGTGCTTGCTATGCGTCACCAGTACGGGAGTAATGCCCGCTTCGTACACGCGCATGCATCGTCGGGAAACATGTTCGTTGTCGTTCAGAGGATCCGGCCCGGCAGACTTGCCAGCGGCGGCAGCGTAGGCCTTGAGCTGGTTCATCTTCTTTTCCTCCTCGGACATGGCAGGTTGGTATCTGGTCAAGTTGACGAGGATGCTGAGCGCTCCGTACGTCATAGGCGACTTGGGAGGGGCGTCTTCCAGTTTCTTGACGAGCTTCTTCAAGAAATCCGCGTTGCCCGCCAGAGTCTCCTTGATGGCTGGCCGAATAGATGCGTACGCCAAGCCTTCGATAGAATGTTGATCCCCATGGTCGTCGTCCGTCAGTAACATGGAGGTGAATCTCGTTGAAAGCTCTTCAATGGTGGTGATTGCTGATGATATCCTCTCTTGACCCTCCTCATTCGCTGGCGCCGATGGCACCGCCTTCGTACTGAAGTCAGTCAGATCTAGATTTGGACGGCTCCATGTCCGGTTGTTGAAAGGTCTGAATACCATACCCTCAGTTTCGCTAGGATAACGGCGGCCAGATTCTGCACCTGCTCCGAATGTCTGCGCATGGCGACGGAGCCCTCTTGAACGGCGTACTCGGGGTCCTGCTGCATCTCCTTGGCAATCTCATCGGGGTCCTGGTCGACGACCTCTTCCAGCCACTCGGTGCAGTACTTGTTGACGGCGTCGCGGCACTGCGAGTTCATGCAAGCGGCGTTGAGCATCTCCAGACAGGCCGTCTCGACCTTGCGACTCTTCCACTTCCTTCTCATGAGCGGGCCCAGGGAGCCGAGGAAACCTTCGCTCAGGAACAGCTCGGCGGTCAGGTCTGGAACAATGGGAAAAGTAGACGCAGCCACGCAAAAGGCGACAATGTAGTCGTCGTAGGTGCCCCTCTTAATCTTGTCGAAGAAAAAGCCGGACAGCTTCTTGGCCCCATCGTCACCGGCAGCCTTGAGGTAAGCGGAGGTAGCCACGATAGCATGGGCGCGGACGACCTCTGTTTGTCTCAAATCGAGGTAGGCCAAGATGGTGTCGACGCAGTCGCCGTCGATGAGTTCGCAGATTGTCGAAACCCCGGTCGTGGCCTGGGTGAGCTGTGTGTCGTCATTCAACAACTTGGTAAGCTGGTCCAGATCGCGGATGGTCTCGTCGTCCTCTTTCCCCCCCTCCATTAATCCCGCAAGAACGAGTAGAGTCTCATCTTCTCTCGAGGACTCCGTCTTGGGAGCAGTGGCTTGGGTAACGGCAGCCATTTTGATGTGGGTGTCGTTGCTCAGGCGTGGCAAATGTTGAAAGGGCAGAAGCGTATAGGTGAGGTGGATATGTATATTTCAACTGCCGTACGTGATCTGGTGTGTGGTGAGGACGGGCCTGGGACGGGAAGAAAAGTCTAGAAGAAGTCGGGACGGGGCGACATGAGATATAAGTACCTTTTTTTTCTCGTTTTCTTTACCTTTTCGTTCTAGGGGCGACGGATAGTGCTGCGCTGTACAATACAGCCAGCGTCTGATGGTCACAGGGTGCGGCGGCGATGACAGATGGAAAGCCCGGGACGAGATTTTGGTAGGTTGGATTGCTGAGATAAGAAAAAGGACAAGGCAAAGCCTGGAGATGTATGCTGGATGGTCAATGGTCAACGGGGCTTCACAGCTGAGACCAGGTTGTGTTGTCAATGGCCGGGCGGTGGAAGTTGATGGGCGAGAAGTCAGCCACACAGCGGAACCCATCTACAAGTGCCAAGTGCCCCCAGTGCCTGCCCTTGACAATCTCAGGCTCCAGTCCAGCAGGATACCTAACTACCTACACTACTAGTACCTTACCTTAAGTAAGGTACGTACTGGGGTGAGGTCAGGATATTGAAGGCGCTGTTCGCTGTCATACCCACTCGCGGTACTCGCTGCTGCCATTAATGTCATACAGAGGTACTTTGATTATCTTCTTGACCTCTCGAGCTCGTCTCGGAGCGTTTCTGTTCAACTGTTTGGGTCTCATCCGTGGACGAAAGGGCCGATTTTCCTTTTGTTAGGTGCCACGGGTGCTACTCCTTGGCGCTCATTCGCGACACCATCAACCCCTACTCTGTACGGAGTACCTTACCATCGACCGCCTGCTCATGGAACGCCGACTGGTGACGTGCGCATTGCAGGGCCTACACAAACTCACTCATCCAGCTGAACACAATTTAAGTGCTCCCCATCGTCCCATCAAAGTCTCACCCTTTCGACACCCAACATTTACACCGCCTGCATCCGCATAAACACATCTCGACTACGCCATCTCGCCCCTCTTGGCCAGCTGACTAGTCAAGCAGGTACATCCCAATGGAGGTGTATGCCCTGTAGTGTAAATGGCGGGGCGGAATGCTTGAACGCACCAAGCACCAGGCATTAGGGGGGTTATGTGTGCAGCGTCATCTTTCAGGCGTCCATGTCACCACTTAACGCGCCCCCACGCCAGAACGCGCCTCGTGCGCTTGACAGTCTACTAGGATTCTTGCTGGTATTTCAGCGAGACCACCACCAACCACTTGAAGGCCGATCACCAACACAATGAGCTATAATTGGCACGAGACCTAGACAATGTATCACGGATAGACTACACTAGAATCCTGCTTGGACGCATGCGCAGTCTCCAGTCCCATGAGGTGTCGCAATGACGGTGTTGGAGACACGCTACCAAGGTAAGTCTTCATCAATCTTTCCTCCTCACGAACTTCGCTATCTAGTTAGGTATCTTGAGGTGCTTTCCCATTGTCCTGAGAGCTCCTTGCCCTCTCGAGATGCAGCTTGCAGTGGTCTGGTCGTGCCCGGGCAGGCCTGGCTGGACCATACGGAGCCTACTGCGGTATTCCCCGTACCTTCCTTGCCCCGGCTCCGTCCAATGACTTTCCCATTTACAGTGCACAGACCATCTAAGAATTCCCAATTATTCTCGGGTTGATTGACGTTGGCGTGTTACATCACTTCACCTCGACCGCGACCTCGTCCGCACCCCTACCAAAAGCTCGCCGTTCGCGTTTGGACATCTCCTAAGCACCAGGTCAGCCTTGTCTCGACCCCAGATACGACGTCAATTGCGGAATTTCAACCACAAGAACAACACGCCGATGCTCATCAGGTGACAACTCCACTCGAACAGGTGCCTGCCTTCGTGGCGCATCGAGAAAAACCATGAACAACGTCGACGCCTCGGACCATTACGAGGTCTCTTCGCACGAGACGACACCGTCTCTCCTCTCAATAGTTGTCGACACAAATCCTCGCGCCTGGGCTGCTTTAAACGACGTCCTGCCTCTTTCGAAAGCGATCGCCAACATACTCGTCTTCGTCAATGCCCACTTGGCCTTCAGCAACGCCAACCAGGTAGCCATCATCGCCTCCCACAGCAACCGCGCAGTATGGCTGTACCCCTCGAAGCCCGAAAACTCTCATGCGACCAATGGCACCTCTGAAGACGTCGCAATGGGCGGTGCCGACGAATGGGCTCCGCCTCCGAACAAGTCCTCGGCCAACAAATTCCCCCAGTTTGCCCAGATTGAGAAAGCCGTTCTCGATTCCATGCGGAGCCTCATCTCGGCCACGACGGAAGCAGACTTGGCTTGTACAACAACCCAGCTCTCGGGCGCACTCACGCTCGCTCTTTCCCATATCAACAAGACCTCTCTCTCTCTCAACGAGACCAACAAGACTCCCGATGTCCCCCGCGCGACGTCGTCCGCCCTCACCCGCCTCCGCGCGCGAATCTTCATCCTATCCGTGTCCGATTCCGAGCCTGTGCAGTATATCCCGACAATGAACGCCGTCTTCGCAGCTTCCCACTCCCAGATCCCCATTGACACCCTGGCTCTATCAGGCGAATCAACCTTTCTACAGCAGGCGAGCTACATCACCGACGGCACCTTCATGAGAGCCGCCAGTCCCATGGGGCTGCTGAGCTACCTCATGTTCGCATACTCTGCCGATGCCGAAGCGCGGTCGTCTTTGATCCCGCCCACCCATCACACCGTCGACTTCCGCGCCGCATGCTTCTGCCACGGCCGCGTCGTCGACACGGGCTTCGTTTGCAGCATCTGTCTGAGCATTTTCTGCGACGTACCGGACAACGCCGAGTGTCTAACGTGCGGCACCAAGCTCTCGCTGGGCAGCTATGGAGCTAAACCCGCCGTCATCCCACGCAAGAAGAAGAAGAAGAAGAAGATTTTGGCCAACGGCAATGTGCGAGAGGAGACGGGCACGCCGGGCGGAACGCCGCGTCCAGCGTGACGGCATTTGGAGGATGGGAACCGGTGCGAATGGGCGCCGCCATCTCTCTTACACCATGAAAAATATTTGCTATCGGTGCCAGACCCGTGGGTGGTGTGGTCATAGTGGTTACCTCGGGGTGCATGACAACGTTTGAAAGACAGTAGATTATCAAGAGCTGGACATGGCCAATCGGTATGACCAGCTGTAGACGAAAAGTCCGGTCAAGGTCGGGTAGATTTGGCGTTTGGAGAAAGGTTGATTCAAGGGCTCGGAAGAGCCATTGGCGGTGCAAGCAAATGCAAGCAAATGACAATGCACTCATCTACTATGCAATAGCCCCGTCAGTAACTGCTGCACTTGAAGTGAATGGCGCGGTTGCTTCTCTATCGTTGGAGCATTGTTCCTAGGGGAAATCATCTCGTTGTAGGGGTATCACTGTTCCTAAGTATAAGATTTGTCACCTCCCCCGACGTATTAATACTTGCACAGTCCCAGCCTGCTTGCTCCGGCCCGTTTAGAAGCAGCGCCGCCGAGATCACTGCTGGACCTTAATCCGCCGAGCGCCTCGTGTGACTTTGCTGGTTTTACCGAGGCGGGACATGACGCACACTGGCTCCTTGTCTGCCCCTCCCATCGACGCGAGTGCAAAAGAATCGGTGTTGTGGGCAAAGTACAAGTAGTAACCCGTCCGCGTCTTCTTGACCGCCATCACGCCAATTGCGCCAAGTGATATGGAGTTCTTGACGCCGGGATGACCCATGAAATCGTCATTGATGAAGGACTCCATGATGGCGTCCTCATCATCCTCGGCAATGTCTCTCCCTCCCTGACCGCGCCGTGTGTTTCCGTATAGTCTCTCAGCACACCGCATAGACGCCATTGTGGTCGACATGTGCTCCCCGGTGCCGCTGGTCACGGCAGCGACGGTTACGTTGTCTGGATCTTCCGGGTCGCAAGGTATCAGGGCAGTACCGACGCCCACCAAGGCAGCAGGCCCAGCACGTCCTCGATGCTTCATGCCAATGCCGCCAGACGATGAACCGGCGGCCATGTTTCCCTTTTCGTCGATAGCAATGGCGCCGACCGTGTCGGTAATGACGTCTTCTCCCTCCGTTTCGCTCGTCCGGAATGGTCTCCTAAGACCATGAGGACTACGGGCTTGCAACTGTGCAACAGTGCTGGTCCGTTTGGCTCCGTATGGCGAGTTGGGCGACATTGTGCCATCACGACTTCCTTCCTTCGCTAGAAAACAGGTATCGGCAGTCCCGCTGCCTTTTCCCTGTTCCGCAGCTTTGTTGTTTGATGCGGACGACGGATCTTGAGAGTAGCTAAGAGGTGTCTTGTCTAAACCTTGTCGTCGGGTGGACGTCGAATTCGAGTTTCCTGCAAGGTGGGTCGACGAGGACGAATCTTGCGCAGGCGAGCGCCGATGAGGGGAATCCGGCTGGCCCTCGTTCCATGTCCCGGTCAGAATGGCACTTGCATGGTCCCTTTGCAGGCCATGGGTTGCTTGAGCTGAATTGGGGAAAGGAGATGCTCTCTGTAGCAGCTTCTCTTCGGCCCGCCTTAGCTCGTCCTGCCATCGAAGAAATCGGTCCCTAGCGTTCTTGGATACCAGGTACTGGTTCGCTACTGTTGACATGCTATGCTCTTCCGCGAAACCTCTGGCACCTTCACCGACGAGAATGTTTGGTGCTACCCTACGCAACGACAAAGGCTGGCTGCTTCTGTCCAGAATCAACTTTGCAAGGCTGATGGGATTTCGAATATCTAGGCTCGAGGATCAGTCTCGTCTTGACTTTGGTGTTTTGAACTTGACTGACTGGGAACAGCACCGCAAGCACCGCTTCTTCCGAAATGATCAACAATGGTCGCGTCGCACTCGACCGCCCCATCTATCGAGAGGTTGGATCCGTAGCCGGCATTGGTGATCTCTTTGTCTTCGAGGACTTTCAGGGCAACCTCGACCGCTTCCGTGGCAGACGCACCCGACTTCAGAAACTTCATTCCCATGAAGACGGCGCTATACAGTCAGCAAGCAGAAAGGGCCGGGGGTAGATGAAACGTACTCCCTACAAGCCGCCAGGTGTACTTTCTCGTTCTGATGACTGTGAAACCCCGCTCCAGCGTGGATGAAGATGGCTCCTGGAAATTTACCCCTGGCCCAGCGCTTCAAAACTCGATCAACGGTGCCATCAGCCCCGAGATGGTTCGGCTCGTCGTTGACATCGCCAAAAGCCGACAAAGATGAAGTGGATGCATCTCGACTTTCCAACGAGCCTCGACCCGTCTGGCTCCGTTGGTCTTCCATTCGACGTTGGCTCAGATGTTTTCACACTACATCAGCAGAAAGTCTTCACTAAGGCGTTGTTAGGCAACCAAAGAGAGGTTATTCGTCGGACTGGCTGTCGACCGAGTTCAGGTTGTCAAGCGCTCCAACTCTCGAGTTGGTTGAGGACGTGGAGGCGGCTAGGCGGGAACGTATGATATCGATGGATGACCAGGCCGTGGGGTCGAGAGGGCAGATGGAAGAAGCTTGATTGCCTCTCCTCTAGGCAAATTGAAAAGCTAAAGATGAAGGAGAATTGTGGAAGTGGTGGATGGCAGGTCTCCGGCCCACCTCTTCCAAGAAGGATGGCGGGAGCTTTGAGGAGGAGAAAAGAGGTAAATAATGAAGCCGATGGGAAAATACTGGCACCGTGGTTGCAGCTCAAAGTCGAGGTCTGTTCAGCTATGGCTACAGACGGAACATACCGTCATATGCTGGAAGCAGGAGCTTGATTGACCCTAGAAGTGGCCAACTGCCATGTGCCGGGGTCACTTTCAGAGTTTCCGTTCCTGTTTCTTTTCACTGGTGTTATTCAGGAAGGCTCTAATTAGTCAGGAGTACATTGAGCACTTGTCTACTTGGCGGTGGACAAATGCCTGAGCCACAGAGAAGCAACTGCATGGCATCAACGTAGGAATGCGCGAGAAATAGGCACTTACAGCCTGGAGCGTAGAGTTGCCTTAACCGGCAATCGCGTTGAAGGCAGGGTGTCTCATGGGGTAGGGAAAGCCGAGGCAAGAAGATAAATTTTGTCTAACCTCTGGAGCTTAGAAGCTGTGAAATTGAGTGAGATTGATTGGAATCCTCGGACGGTACGTAGACCTTCTTGAGCTTTGGTCCCACTATGAAAGCAGCGCTCTGCTTGATGTTTTACCTTTTGGACAAACAGCAACCTAGAAGGATGCAGCGCTTGCGTACGTGCCATGTCCAGAATACCGTGTCAAGAGCACAGTCTTTACCAATGCTGACACGGTTCAATCTACCTGCTCTGGGGTGTGTGGTGGGGCTTGTTGGTGGGGCACCGACCTCTCCATGGCTGGAGAGTCCACCCGCTCTGATGCACAGCCGCATGTTGGGAGCTTCCATCGGTGACAAGGCACGCACTTCCGACCACCTTGGATTGGACGTACGTCGTAATCAGCTTCACGACTGCTTCAAGCAACAACCTCCGACCCAATCGTCTACCCCTTCATGCCGCACAGCTAGAGTCTCTCCGAGTGACTTGCAAACACCTTCGAGATGGCGAACCAAACGCCTGCCGTTGTCATGGACAAGTGAGCAGCCCAACGTCACCCCGCCCCGCATCCCCCGAAACAGACGTCAGTAAGGTCATCGCAAGCTAACCCGTCATCAACAGCGGCACGGGATTCTCGAAGCTCGGTATGCCAATTGCCTAGGTCCACTCGCAAACAGTCCGTCAACAGATCTGACATTGTGCTCTAGGTTTTGCCGGCAACGACTCCCCGTCCTTTGTCTTCCCGACCGCCATTGCGACGAAAGGTCCCGCCGCCGGCGGTGCAGGAACCGGTTCTGGCCGCCCAGCTGTTGCGAACAAGCCTTCTTTCCTGACCGGAGGTGCCGGCGCCAGTGGACATTTGAACTCGAAGCGAGGAACCGAGGACTTGGACTACTTCATTGGAGATGAAGCCATTGCTGCATCAGGAGGACCTGGTTAGTTGGACGCGGCGGTCGCATGCAGCGCACGAGGCTGACCGACAACACAGGCTACGGTCTTCATTACCCCATCCGACACGGTCAAATAGAGAACTGGGTTTGTATTACGGTGGATGCGCCATGCGGTCCGAAGTTAACCGCGACTAGGATCACATGGAACGGTTCTGGTCCAACTCAATCTTCAAGTACCTCCGCGTAGAACCCGAGGACCACTTCTTCCTTCTCACGGAACCGGTACGACGCGATGCGAATGAGCCCTTCTGCCGAGTAGTGTGTCTAACTGAGTGTTCTAGCCCCTCAACCCACCCGAGAACCGCGAGAACACTGCCGAGATTTTCTTCGAGTCCTTCAACTGCGCCGGTCTGTACATCGCCGTCCAGGCCGTGCTTGCGCTGGCTGCCTCGTGGACATCCTCCAAGGTTCACGACCGATCCTTGACCGGTACCGTCATTGACTCCGGTGATGGTGTGACTCACGTCATTCCCGTCGCGGAGGGCTACGTCATTGGTTCCTCCATCAAATCGATCCCGATTGCTGGTCGTGACCTTACCTACTTTGTGCAGTCTCTGCTGCGTGACAGAGGCGAGCCCGACTCGTCGTTGAAGACAGCCCAGGAGATCAAGGAGGAGCACTGCTACGTGTGTCCCGATATCGTCAAGGAATTCTCCCGCTACGACCGCGACCCCACTCGCTTCATCAAGCACCCCGTAATTCAGCCGGGTGGCCGCCAGGTCTCTGTCGATGTCGGATACGAGCGATTCCTCGCTCCCGAGATTTTCTTCAACCCCGAAATCTACAGCTCCGACTTCCTCACGCCTCTGCCCACCGTCGTCGACAACGTCATCCAGTCCTCCCCCATCGACGTTCGTCGTGGTCTCTACAAGAACATTGTCCTCTCTGGTGGTTCGACTCTGTACAAGGACTTCGGCCGCCGTCTGCAAAGAGATATCAAGCAACTAGTCGATGCGCGTATTCGGGCCAGCGAGGTCCGCAGTGGTGGTGCCAAGTCAGGTGGCTTGGAGGTGCAGGTCATCACGCACAAGAGACAGAGACACGGCCCCTGGTTTGGTGGTAGCTTGTTGGGACAGACTCCTGAGTTCCGGTCCTACTGCCATACGAAGGCTGAGGTAAGCTCACAGTTGCAACTCAACGGCGTGACGTCCACTGACCTCGTTTGTAGTACCAAGAGTACGGGCCGAGCATTGTTAGACGGTTTGCGCTGCTGGGTGGCCCCGGCGGTTCATAAACTTTGGGCATTTACCGTAGAGACGATGATTCAAATGTCCTCCAAAAAGCCATTTCCAGCACCACTGCCACTTGACGAGAATCCAAATCATGACCCCCGGCCATGTCTCTTTCTGCGCGAGCGTGCGTCCCCGTTCTTGTTTCACCCCGATCGTGTCGTAGACCTCGTCGTATTTCAATACAATTATTACAAGCGCAGACCTGCAGTATGCATGTCTGAATTTTGGATCAGGAACTGTCTCATCGCCTTCGTACAGAATACGCTGATACACTAGGTGGTACAAACATGACCAGGCTTGCCTTTTGCGATTTCATATTATGTGCTAACGAAGACAGGTTGCTCACGCAGCAGACTGCCGCCGCTATGCGATGTTGGCTTGACAATCCTAGTTCACCCAGAGACGTGGCGGACGGTGCAGTACGCCAAAACTCATTCCTTATCATATTTTTGCGCTTGGCAGGGTCTCCTACGCCTCCTGCTGGGTTTCCCCGGACAAGATTCGCTGGGCTTTTCACACACATTCCGCCGATGTTGATGTTCTTGATCCATCGTCGAGTTCCGCCGCCACTTCTTGTCCCTCCGGTGCCTTCTAGGAGTCCATCTCTAATTCGCCGAATGGTTGTACAGGGGGCTCCGGCTCTGTCTTGATGGCTTTCTGGTGCTGACACTCCTCCGATACCTCCGGCTCCTCTGGTTCGTCCATGTCGAGAGCCACAAACTTGGTAGGCCTGGGCGGCGACGTGTAGTCGAGAGCGGAATCGACCTTCCTCTTATTCGAGACCCCGGCCTTCCCGGCTTCTGAATGCGGGGGCTGCACAACGTCGTCGTCTGGTTCTTCACGCTTGACACGTACCGCAGCATTTCCGCATTCATCGTCCAGCACTTCACCCAGGTCCATGAGCTCTGGCGAAGATCCAGCGTCAATATCAAGCCGCACGAAATTCGAGTACTGCAATGTGAGCCCCAGCGATTTCAGTGGCTCCAGTGGCGTCCAAGCTTGATTGAGATTTGTTAGGTCCTTATTCGTCTCTTCAAGAAGCGTGGATGAAACTTGTGGTTTGGTTTTGCTCGGCAAAGTCGAGCTGGGCTGACGTGCGAACAGCATGTCAAAGTCCTGAGCCTCCGGCGGAGAACAGTAAATACCACAGCCGTCGAATAATTCATGTTCGTTTTTCACTCGAGCAACACCGGACGTACTCCCATCGGAGATGCCATGATACCCGTTGTTGATGTATACAGGAGCTCTGGCAGCTATCACACGATGAGTAGATGTCAAAATGAAGACTTAGGTTTTCCCCCACTCACAGTGTAGTCGGTATCTGAAGCTGAATCGTCCAAGGGGGCATTGCCAATTCAACCGTTGGATTTCGTATGTTTCTGCCTCATCTTGGAAGACTTTTCGACTCGAAGACAGACTGCATTGAGATGTTAGTGTCAGCTGTCGGATCTGTGTAGAGCTCAACGGTTCCTACTTGTACTGACCTGATTCCCCGGAAAAACTCTTCCAAAGGTACTGTATCGACCAACTTGCTTCTTTTCGGGGGCCTGAGGAGCTTCACCAGAAAGAGCTCGACGCGGATCGAGCCACCATTGATTGCGCGCTTGCCGTTGGCGCCGGCGAACTGAAACCTCCTCAGCTGAGAACCGTGGCTCGAATCCAAGCTCAGAGCACCTCTGTAATTCAGGCGAAGCGGTTGTGCCAAGCCAACATGAGAGAAACCTCGCCTTGTAACCAGCCTGCGCAAGACCTCCATTCCGTCCAGTTGGATCAGTATCATGATTCCTCGGTCGACGGGGTCGACCAGTTGGCGAAAGGTGGTACCGAGGCGGATATTCACGCAAAAGTTGTTCCATTCTTCCACGTCAATAATTCTATGAGAGCTGAAAGGTGCATCATATCCGTAGAGGCGCTCGCATGGGTCAATGTACTCTCTTTCAACCCTGCCTCCAACTTCGATGCCTACTTCTGCATCGAAGGCGACGTGAATACCCACCATCGTTTTGTCCGTGAAACGCACGCTGAGCTGTCGCTTTGGAAATTGGGTAGGGCGCTGGCAATTTCGACGTTTTCTTCTGAATGCCCGATTCAGAGTGTCCGCTTCGCAACCATGTCCAGGGAGCAGTTGGTAACCCGAGGTGACTTGGTACGCTGCTGGTGAGAGAGGTGATACTACTCGGTAATGATAAGACTTCGTTTGGATTTACTCTCCTCTGTGCGCTAGCAGCATTGCAGCAAGGTTTAGGCATAAGGAGCGGTCGTCTCTCCTGCCCCGGTGGATGTTATTGCAGATTTCTGAAGGCAAGAACGTATATGCAGTCCAAGGGCACAGGCAAGAGGTGGGAACATAATGCAGGGCAAAACGAATGTGAAGGTAAAAAGGGTGAAAACATGAAAAGAAGGCCGTGCTTGGCACCCGCGCATTCAAGTCAACTATCTGCGTTGCGCATTTGACGAAGGACGCTGTCCTTGGTCTCGTACAGTTTCACTGGTGTAAAACCCCAGCTGGAGGAAAAGACCACCTTCGACACCATTTGGCTCACACAGAGTTTGTTTAAGTGGAAGACAGTTGTGATATTGATCCTTTCAGCTCTTCCAAAGCTGCCACAAAAATCCTCATATTCCTGTCATGCCACGTTTTTTGAGCAATTCATCAACAATTGGCGACAATTCATCTTCCGAGACTCCGGCCCAGTGCTGGAGTCGACCCAGAGACGCCTCCGTTCGTGTTGACCCATGTACAGTCCACCTGAGCACTCTTTTCTCTAGGTATTTCATTATCGTGTTTTTCGAACAGGTGTGAAGCTTCCCGTGTTCCGCGCCAAGACTCAATCGTCAAGGGTCAAATCGATGGCTACTTGACCACTGTTAAGCTTGACAATCTTGTAATGGCGAGCTTCCTGATAGTCATTTTGAGTGAGGTCACAGTAATCCTCAAATCCTCGCTTCTTGCTATTGATCTGGATGCCCTCATCCTGAAAGCTGTGAGAAGGGGCTTGTTGAGAACAGTAGCATAGCATAATTACCTCCATATAGCTGAGACGCTCTTGAGCCAGACGCTCGGCGTCGTAGTCCTCAAAGTCCTCCCATATGGAAACTGCAGGTCCATCATGATGGCCTGACTCCGTTCTGTAGCCACGGTCTGGCTTGGGACTGGCATCCCGTTGGATGATATTCTCAATCTGCAAGGCCGCTGTCAGAGAGTTAGTTATTGGTGTAAGCCTAAGTGGTCTCGCTGCGCACCTCTGGATCGGTACTTGAAGTCGTAGGTGGCGAGAAGCGGTCCACTGACAATCTTTTCAAAAGCAGCTCGGCTGGCGCGGCGAGGAGGTCGGATGGGAACCTCGTACGCTTGGGCGAACCTAGAGCACCTGATGAGACGAGGTCTATACTAACGGCGGGATATACCAACGAGGTGCCATGAGATATGGGCCGGCCCTTCAGCGCTTCCTCGGGTATCTCAAAATGCTCGCTGGACGTGGGCTCCTAAACCATGTCGTCGTTGTAGTTTCGAGCTCTATTCCGTCGGTGTCGTCTTCGATGCGGAATGCCGGAGAAATTGGCCAACTTCACTTTGACATGAATAAGCCCTAAGTCTCGGGCATGACGCATTTGTTGAACGGAGGGATCATCCTCGACTAGGCCAGTGTTAGTTATCCTTGGCATCGACCAAAGAATCAAAATACATAGATACCTGTTGTGACGGACTGGAATTGGAAATCCTTTTGCACGAGTGCCGAGCTATTCTCGTTAGGGTGTCTCTTCCCTCTGAAAGCGAAGTGCCATCGGCCGCGGTGAAAGTCGTCATTGTGGCAGAACCGCTTGCCCATGAATTGGCCATCGATAAAGAGGAGGAACAAGAGGCCGCAGCTGCCGTAAATCCATTGATCCAAGGAAGGATCATCTATGACATCGATGTGGATGGAATATGGCGTTCCTCCTTGGCTCTGAATGTAGTTAAGCGAACACCGCTCAAAGGCATCCAGATAAACCTCGTTGTTCTCGCGCGCATTGTGGTCGGGATACTCGGCCGCGTCGCTGAATGACGACTGAAGGCGGACGCTTACATTGACCGCAGGTAGCGTGTCAATGATGGCCATTTTGAAGAGGCCAGCCGAACTACGCTGCTGATGGTCGTGGTTAAGTCGTGAGCTCGTACGAGGTTAATGGAAGAATTTTCACCAGTTAGGTAGAAGATTACATGGGGAAGATGTTGGCGATGTCAGTCGATGATTGGAAGGAAGGTGGCGTTGGGGTGAAGCAGCCGCACCTGCTAGGTGGGTAAGGTAGTTGCTAGAGGCAAGTGTGACTTGGCCCCGTTATGTGGACGGGTAAAGTAAACAAGACGGTAAAGGAAGTTCAGGTGCAGTAAGTGTATCCTAATAGAAAGGGAGACACCGAAAACCCCTCGTTGTATCGCGAACAGTGTCTTCGCAGAGTCAAGTGGTACAGAGCATCTTGTTTCAAGATGCCTTCCTTCCACATCTAGAAGAACCAATTATTACATACCATTGAATGTGATAGATAGATCGATGACACTCTTCGCCGGCAATAATCTGAAAGCCCTTTCGCTATATAAGTGTCTTCTGCCCTCCTTTTACCGTAACATCTCCTCTGGATGTCTGCTGCCAGAGTTGCACACCTATCTGAAAGCTGTAGCAACTCTGTCACGGCTGAATATATATAAATAAGTGCATTCAAGCCAGATGTCCTTCACTTTCCGGCCCATCGAAAGCACTGAGTGCATGAACTCTTGACTAATGGTATTGTAGAAGCTGCTTCGGGAGCATCATGTAAGTGGTAGCCAGGGTACGTACCTCCGAAGAAGTGGGGTCATAGGAGGACGTCCGCTTTCGCGCTGTATCCAACCCCGGACTGCGCAGTCACAGGGAAGCCATATGAGCAAGACATTTGTATTTTCCCAAAAAGTGGAGGAAGAATTCCAGTCAAGCTGGTCGGTACAATAATGACGCGATGGAACGTAGCAAAAGGTAATGAGGTGCGGTCATTCTGCGAGCATTTGCCGGGTAATACCTGATGTTGTGTGCTGATGCTGTGTGCTGATGTAAGAGGAAGTACTTCAGTCACCCGTTACCACTCCGCGCGCTAAGGTACCTTCAAGGTAGGGAAACGGGAACGTGGAGCCAGCCCCTGCAGCACGCGCCGAAGGGGGCCCCGTCCGACTCGTAGCAACACTGGAGCTACCACCTTGCTGAACCTCCAAATCGGAAACCCATGACGTTCAATGCACTTCACAGGACTCCTTGTCCATCACTGCTACACCGATCGAGACGCGACAATGGTTAATGCCGGACATGTGATGTTTCGTTAATTCGTTCGTTGCTGAATACATCCATCATCCCTCTTCTGTCTCCTTGACTGCCGAGGAGCGCCATCATGTCTCCAGAGGCATCCAGCAACATTCGAGTCTTTATTCGCTGGCACGACCAGACAGTCTTCGCTGGCGAGGAGATCAAGTGCACAATCACCTTCAAGAACATCGCTCGCGATCCAAACCAACAACGACAATCGCAACGCCTAGCGCCCACCGACCGGCCGAGGCATGTTTCCCCTTTACTGAGAGCCAAGTCCAACTCCGGCTTGACCCCGCCCAATACCGCCCAAACGCGCAGTCATCGATCAGCTCTATCCCTCAACGTACCCGCCGCCCAATCGCGAAGTCGCTCGGGATCAGTCCCGTGGCATTCACAGCTCAATCCCACCGCTGGTGATCATCGCGGCAACGGTCATAAGAAGTCTGTTTCCATAGTCTCCATCGGTTCCAATAGCACCGTTGGCGACGATACACAGAGCAATGCTAGCTCTGTGAAGTCGCATCGACCTGGTCGCGGCCATGCGCGAGCTTCCAGTCTTCAAATTGTCCCTCGCGGAGCTGCTCTGGGTCTAGCAGGGCCTCATTCTGGTGAGTTCTGTCACCTACAAGTAACCTTGGTAGCTAACCTCCTTCCTTCAGCGTCCCCTCGACACATAAGCTCGCCCTTGTTCAACTCTACATCGGCCTCCGACACGCCTCCAGTCCCATCGCGGTCCTCGACAATGCCGAACACGCCGAATAACGCAGGCTCTCAGCGGCCCGTAAGGTCCCCTTCGAATGCACTGGCCGACTTTCGGTTTCCGATGGCACAATCGCCTCTATCCGAATCAACAATCACACCGGTGGTCGCATATCACGATGGTCTCCTGAATCCCAACAGCGAAACCCATCCAAACCTGTCCATCCGACCCAAAGAAAGCATTCCGACGATTGTCAACGAGCACACCGCTCCAGCGATGAAGATACTGTCAACGACGAGTATGGGCGGAGGAACACCGCGCAGCAGCGGAGAGTTCTATTCAATGAGTAATAACTCGTCGGAGACGCTGGCTTCGGAGTACCCCTCGCAGCCTCCAAGGGGGCCGATGCGTCCGCCACATTTCAGACGATCCTCGAATCTTGCGGCGCATAACCCGAAGTTGCCCGAGTCGTTGATGATGGGTTATGCTCAAATACAGGGTTCGTTCACCCTGGACGGTTCACTCATCAACCTCGGCCCTTTCGAGCAAGTCAAGCGGAAAGCCGTCGTGGGCGGTCAGGGAGGCGGCGTCATTGGAGTAGAGTCGTCGAAGAGGGATAGTGGACTCCTTCGAGGCTTTGGCTGGGGAAACATAGGCAGCTCGATCGGCGAACTGCTTGGAGGTGGTGAGCTGAGCAGCATCAAGGACATGCGCGGCATTGCCAGCTCCAAGGCCGTCCCATTGCTCTCCACGCCACAGTCGATCCTTTTCGTCGACCTCAACCTAGGTCCGGGAGAGCACAAAGCCTTTGAGTACTCCTTCCAGCTCCCCAAGGGGTTGCCACCGACCCACAAGGGAAAGGCGGTAAAGATCTCCTATAGTCTGGTAATCGGCACCCAACGAGCGGGAGGGACAAAGGAGCAACAAGTGCGTTCCGTCGAAATCCCATTCAGGGTTCTCGGGAGCGTCAACAGCCACGGCGAGATCCTCGGCCACGACCTCATGAATCCTTACGTTATCTTGCGTGACCAGGCGAAGGTCAAGACAGTCGACAAATTGTCGACACTGAGCGAGCTAAAGAAGCTGAAGCTGCCCCAGGCGGACAACTCCACCATCAACGAATTCCTCTTCTACGTAGACGAGCTTCTGGCAAGGCCTCAGCAAGGCTCAAACACGGGCTTGTTGTCGCCCACAGCATATCCCGGCTCTCGAAGACCCTCACTGTTTGAAGATGCGACGACCGCAACAGATGCCATCAACATGGCCATCATGCGCAGCAACATGACTGCCGAGGGTCAGCAAAGCCCCAACCGGTTCGAGATCGCCCGGAACGGTCAGCGCGTCGGCGTTGTCATGCTCACTCGCCCATCGTACCGCCTCGGCGAGGTCGTCACGATGGCGATTGACTTCACAGACGCGGAGATACCGTGCTATGCCGTACATTCATGCCTAGAGTCGTCCGAGCGAGTCGAACCGCACCTGGCCATTCGCTCGGAAGCGTCCATCCACCGCGTCACGCGCAAGATCCACGTCTCGGCATCCGAAGCGACCCTGTACAACCGCAGAGTCGTCTTCACACCGACAATTCCGATTACGGCGACGCCAGAGTTCGTCACCACGGGCGTGTCGTTGGAGTGGAAGATCCGCGTCGAGTTTGTCGTACCCAGTCAAGAGACGGAGCTCGAGCGGGAATCGCCCAGCACCCACCCCCTTTTGGAGGAGATTTCCAGAGACGAGCGCGGAGGCCTGGTCCTCGTTGCGGTGGAGAACCTCGCGTGCGAGAGCTTCGAGGTGGCGGTCCCGCTGCGCGTGTACGGCGCCGTGGCCACGGGGCTGGAGAGGCTGGAGAGGGACGAGGCGCTGGAAGAGGGCCTGGCTGTCTGACGACCGGGTCACGACACGGGGAAAATGATTTGAACATGTAGAACAAGCAAACATCGCGGCGTTGGATAGAAAAATCCGTTGATTTCTTTCTTTTTTTTTTTTTTTTTTTGGTAGCACGGCTCGCGGACTCTACGAGGCGAGCGTGTTCGGGAGCGAAAACTCGTCGTCTCTATTTGACATTCGTTCTCTTTCGACTTCTCTGTACATGCATTGCAATACATTTACCATGCCTCGCGTTTGGGTCATTGGAGTCGTTGCATCATCTGGCAAGACGAGTTCCCAAGTCACATGGGCGCGCGAGACGGAAGCGAATGTCACTGTCGACGTTCTTTGGTAGTATTTCCCCGATGCCATTCGTGAAAAACATGTGGCGCCGCGAGAGAGTACCTTGACATTCAACAAAAGACCAGCGAATTCAAGGATGCTCAAAATCAGCGCATCTCTCCTCCTCCCCTCCCTTTCATAGCCGTCCTGGACGCAGCCAGCCAGCCACCCCGCTCGCTACCCAGCATTCCACGTCCGTTTCCCGGATGCTCATCCCTCCCTCGTGGGGAGAAGCACGAAAACTCCAGGCGCCGTTTGCCTCTTTCCGCAGTATTACCGTCTCTGATGACGGGTTTTCTGTTGAGATGTATGCTGTCTACGCCAGGCTCTCCTCTGTTTCGAGAGAATGGCTTATTTTTTTTGCGCAAAGATGCGAAAGGAAAGTCGACGTATCGTGTCAAAAGACGTAACAAAAACAGAATGCCAACATATCGGGAAAAAAGAAGACGGATGTGGTCTGTCCGCTGATTATCCCCAAGATTCGTGTGAGATGCTTCTCCAGAATTCCGCAGCCCGTTTCCAAACGCCAGGTCCGTATCAGGTAGCTCCGTGTGTCCAACAGTGTTGTACAGTGCGTTCGAGGAAAAAAAGAAGTAAAAAAGGTTGCAAGGAGTGTGTGTTATGATGATGAAGAGGAGGCAGAGGTGACGACTGTCTCTCCGCCAGCGGTGCTCGGTCGGTCGAGATGCAGCTCCTCGTCCCGCTCCTCGCTCGGTGTTTGTACGTACCGCATCACGCTTTCTCTAAAAGTTTCGCGCAGCTTCTCGTCCAGCATCAAAGACAGACGTTCCTCGTACTGGTCCAGAAGCCCGCTAATCAGTGCGGAATCGTGTTTTCTAATCGCCCTGTCTCCGAGGGCCGCGGCCGTCATGCGGAGCTCCTGATCGAGCTCGGCGAGAGCATCCCGGCTCAGAGGCTCCGTCGAAGATAGCTTCTTTCTGTACGCTCTCAACGTGCGGCAGGTCTGTTCCGTCGCCGTATTAAGACTACCGAAGGTGCGGAGGTTCGGTGAGCTCTTCTTTGGCATGCCCAGTGATGGAAGCGAGGGGCGCCTTGATGCCTTCGACTTCGGGCTGATGGGTGGGCTGCCCGATCCACTTCCGGAGGATCTCCGAGATGGTGTGCCCTCGGCGATGGACGGGCTGTTGCTCGGTCCCCCTTTGGGCGTTGAGATGCTGTTATTCAAGCCGTAACGTGAAGCTCGTTTTGGAACTGGTCGAGGCGGTGATCGCCGGCCACTATTCCTTGAGGAAGGCCTTTGAAACTCTGCGAGCTCGGCTTTGGAAAGTACTCGTCTCAAAGGAGGCTTCGAGGCTGCGGATCCGTCCTTCATAGGCGACGAGTCCCTGCTCGCCGATGGCGGCAAAGATTCGTCGAACTCAGTGGCCCAAAGCATCACGGTCCCGTCTGTGCCGACGCTGATGATTCTTTGGCTGCCATCGTCGTCTTCGGCCAGTGTCACGCCGCTAATGGCTTCCGTATGCCCCCACTCTCTGTCCAGGAAATGCCCTGACTGAGCGTCGTAGAGGCGTACGGATTTGTCGGTATTTGACAGGCCAACAAGATAGCTTGCGTCTTTACTCGGTGACTGGCTGTGGATGAGGGAATCCATGATTGCAGTCTCGGTCCCGGCTTCGTCAACACACTTGAAGCAGTTGAGCTGCTTGCCGTTGGACAGATCGTATTGACACACGGAGCGATCAAGCATGGAGACGTACGCAGTCCGGTCGTCCTGTCCGAGGACAAAAGACGTGGGCGAAGCCTTCAGCGTGACTGTACGAGCGGACAACGCAGCAATCTCGTCGGGCTCCCCTTCTTTGCTGACGAGGTCGTGGATTTGCAATGTCCTGTCCATCGAGCAGGTCAGAATCCTATCCTCGGAGGGAATGAGGGTCTGAATGACTTTGGCCGCAAACTCCAGAGTTTGGAAATGCTCGAATTCCCCTGTTGACGTGCGGTGGAACAGTTGTGTCGTGCGATCTCTCCCGCAGGTGGCCAGGAGAAATTTGGATTCGTCTTCGTAGATACTGACGCCCTGGCAGTCCGACGAGTGAGCCTTCGTCTCGAGCAAGCATTCGTTGCTTGCCAGATCCATGATCCTGAGAACGCCAAACTTGTCGGCCGCGACAAGCATCTTCCCCGCGCGCGTAGCGCGAACCACATTGAGCTGGTTGAGGGGGTCCATCCCGTTCTCAGGGATTGCCTGTTCGACCGGCACGTCGAGCGAGAGCTTGATCCTGCCTTGCATGTCCCAGAAAATGACTCTGCCGGAGCCGGACCATGTGAAGAAATCCGCGTCTTGGTCGTTTGGTTTCGAAAGCGACTGAACGCCCAAAATCTGGTCGCCGTGGCCGGGGATGGCAATGTGCGAGGGATCTTGGTCGGTTTGGCCAGGAAGATAGTTGGAGCTCCAAATATCAATCGAGTGCTTCTCGTCAATGGTGACCAGGTTTTCCGTAAGGAATCCCATCGCTACAAGCCTGGAGGGCGCAACACTCGTGGAGAGCACAGCGTCTGGTATATTCTCGAGGACGGCCTTTACGCTGAGTGTCGCAAATTGACCTGCTTTGCCCGACAAGTAGGCAGTGCCGTGGCGGATGGTGATTGAGGCGACAGCAAAGTCTACGTTGAAGCATCGAACCAACTTTGACTGCTTGCCGTCATCCTCTACGATGCAAACGTCGCCAGCCTCGGAGCAGATGATGACATTGTTGTCGTCAACCACTGCGGCACATGTGAAAGTTGCTTCAATGAGCGACCCCAAAAGCACGTTGCGACCTGGCAGCAGCTTCTGAGCAGATTGAGGTGTCAGGTTACCCTCGCTGAACTTCTGCTTGGATGGCGATGTAGTCTGGCCGTCGTCGACACGCCAGATCTTGATGTGTCGCACGCCCAGTGTGATTAGGTTGTTGCCCATCCACACCATACCCTTGACGGTGGATGTACACCTATTTTGCTGGTAAAGCTTGGCCGCGCCGGTGCGAGGGTCTATTCTCCATAAGAAAAGGAAGCCGTCGGTAGAGGCGCCCAGGGAAGCAAGCCAACGAGTATCGGCAGACCAAGCGACAGCTGTTACGCCAAATCCGTGTTCACTGATTGATACGAGCGGCACGTCAGAAGAAGCATCTTCCAGACTGAAAATGAGCACACGCGGTGCGTATCCGGTCTCGCCCACAGCCAAGTATTTCCCATCGCGGCTCAGGGCCAAACATGTCGCGGCCTTGATGCGCTCACGACTGGTCCATGTGTTGGAGTTCGGGGAGCCGGACCAGTCCTGTGCGTCGCGGAGACCCGCAGATATCCTGTTTCTACAATCGTTTGCCTTTGGCGTCGATGGCGACGAGTTGTTTGCGTGGGACAGCTGGGCGCACCCGTAGACCGGGGTAGCGGTTGGTCGGGCTCGGTAAAAGCGCTGGGAGTAGCGCTCGCCGTCTACATCGACGACGACGACGGCGCCTCCTGCAATGTATGCGAAAGAAGAATTAACGGTGTCAAACCCCGTTGGCGAGGCGCAAGTAGTTCCGACCACTCGCTTCAGAGATAACCGGGATTCGTGGGGTAGGCGACCTCGGAGGGGCGATCGGGGTGGGCGCTGGAGGTATGGGGAGTTTCCCGGCGTCAATTTCAGCCGGTTCGTCGGAGTCGCGCTCATTGTATCGCCATTGGCTCGCCGACGTCGCTGGAATGTATGATTACGAGGTGTGGAATTACGGTGAAGACGTCGTTCGGTGGGTGGGTGGGTCGAACGTGAACGAAGAGAAATCGTGAAGGAGCGTTTCTTTATGGATAAGAGCCAAGGCAGCCGGCGGTGTTATTAAGTAAGGCCGTAGAGGTATGCGCGAGGAGCTTGATCGAAGGAGAAGAAGAAAGAGGTCGCGGTCGTAGTGAGGTTAGGTTTGTTCAAAGCTGCGAGTAGAAGATTTCGTCAGTCTGAGTTCCCACTCGATTGGGTGAGACAAGCCATCGTGAATAAACTGCGGCAACATACAGTGACATTAGGCTGGGCAGAATTCCGCAGACCTGCAGGATTAAGATAGCTATGTAGGCAGGTAGCCACCCGAGGACGAAGAAGAAAAGAGACTTGAAGAAAGAGAGCAGACGCGATGTGCCCGTACCAAGAGGAGGAGGAGGTTTTACTGATGGATGGGTAGTGGTGGTGGTGGTTTCCAGCTCGGTTGGGTCAGGGTTGAAGCCGGTTGGACCAAAAGTCGGGTACCACAATAGGTACTGCAGTATCGTTCCTCTCTGCCGGGAGGAGCCCTGGGCTGTTCGGTCTGGGGAGGAGGAAGCGATTGCCTGCGGCCAGCCTGTCAGCCACTTTAGTGCTGGTGGTGGTGGTGGAGGGCCGCCTGTTGGCTGCAGCCACGGAAGCTGCTCCAAGGTACACGATAAGTACCTAGCGTTAGGTGGGCTGAGCGCTGCCCGGGCGCTGAACGCTGGGCGGAAACCGGAGAATCGCAGCAACAACAACAGCGTGGGTACGTCTGGTACAGTGGGAGAAAGCGTCACACTGCAGCTTGCATCAGTGGAGCGAACGATGGCCGACGGGGGTTAGCATTGATCTGAGTGCTCTATTCTGCAAGAACCAGGCTCGTTTCTTCCCAAAGCGGCCGTCAAACCCCACTCGCAAATCCACCATTACTTTTCTGATGTAAGGCGGTCTGGCCGATTGACCGACTGAGTCCAATCACAGCTCCTACTGTGTCTTGTTCGTCCGAGGAACTTAGCAGAGGGGGTTTATCATGTCGAACTTCCAGTATGTGGACGTTTGGCTGGCAGCCAGCAGTTCTGCAGCCATTTCTGCGTCCGGTGCCCATAGGGTGCATTCTGTGCCAACACGCGGAATGATGTGATGGAATTGACGCGTGACATACACGCAGGAACAAAGAAAACAGTCTTGCTGGGGCTGTTTCACCTGCCCGTGGAGAATCATCCAGCACTCGACGCATATCCGATGTGAGTCCTGCCTACACAGTAGGCACCTTACTTTACTCCCTTCGCGATATTTTCACCACATCCACGTCATCAGTCATCACCTCTCTGTCCCCAGAGGCCCAAGAGCAAACACCTCCTCTACCCCATCAAAGTGGCTACCCCCAAGGCGACGTAAAACGCCATTACCGGAAACCCCCCTTGCTCGCCAACCAAGGCAATTTTCAAGCACTCGTCAGTGGGTAATACTGTGTGTGTGTGTAGTCCAGATGCAACCAGACACGGTTTCTTCCTACAGCAAGCCCCTTACTTGTCAAAAGTGAACGGCCCCTTTTCATAGGAAAACCCTCTCTGATGCGACAGGTCCAAACGTCCCACGTCAGGCGCGCTCGGAATTTCGAACCCTGACATGTTTGACAGCTCGCGCTCTCTGGCCTCCCCTCCTCCTCCTCTCTCCAACATAAACATTCGCCGTCATCTCATCGCGTCCCTAGCGCCATCGTCCACCCGTGCGCGCCCGCCACCCCTCGGGGGCCCTGGGCCGTAAAATGAGCTCCTGACAGGGGGGCCCTGCCGTGTTGTCATGCTTTCCCCTTCTCTCCTCCAAAATACGGAATACGCACTTCCGCCTTAACGGGAGGCGGCTCATCGGTGGGAGATCTCTGCTCTGTGCCTCGAAACGGTCGGGGTTGTTTCGTTCCTCGGCTGGCGTCCCGTTCAACTGCATTGGGGGGCCACTTTTGACTGCCATCTCAACAACCAAGGCGCAATATGTAGTTGTACAAACAGGCTCGGCAGCATTTGGGCTCTCAGTGCTAGTGTTTGTTGAAATCGCCAGGAGTTGATATTGAAGCTCAGTCAGGCTTGAAGCTAGCCTCTCACTGACAAGGAATCTTGACTCTTGGATTGCGGGCGCCATGAGGCAAATGTCTGATCATCTCAGCATGCTCGTTTGTTTTCACATTCGTGTTGTCCATCGTACAACGATGACGTTTCTCGTTTCTCCGCTAACTTCAGCCCTACGCCCTCTCCGTTATTGGTAACGATCTCACCTCCCGTAGGCAACATCGTAATCAGGCCACATTGCAGGTCATTGTGTCAATTTTTGAACTTCCTCATCGCTAGCATAAACTTCACGGTATCGATCAGACTATCGATGCTTCTTCCTCGCCTGGTAATCCTCCGCGCCATCAATATCAATATAACCTCCCAATAGATACGTGGTATCCGTCGTATTTATACGGACGCCCCAGCACACTTTCCTTACGCCATCTCGCCGTCGACAGCTTCACGAAGCGCAATGGGCACACCGTGTCCCGGCGCTCCTACGATCTCGGCCTTGAGAACTTGCGCGCTCCAGTCGCCTCGGTACTCCAACCGATCGTACTTTTGCAGGAAGAGAACCACTGCAGGATCGTTAACAAGCTGTTCGATTTCTCACAGTGCATGCAGCCTGTGTCGAAGAAGGGAACGTACGGGTATAGGCCATTTCCGTCATGGCAAAGTTTTGGCCCACGCAGATTCTCGGTCCTCCGTTGAAGGGAACATACTGCCACGGCTTAGGCGTCCAGTGCTCCCATCTCTCGGGCGAGTAGATGGCGGGGTCCGCAAACGTGTCTGAAGTCTCTGGGTACAGGTCCCTCCGCCTCTGCATGGCAAGCGTCGAGTACACCACCGAGTCGCCCTCGAGCACCGCGATGTCGGGACCTCCATTTTGGCCGGGCAGCGTGGTCGTCGTCAGCGCCGAACGCACGTTGAACGGGACGGCCGGGTAGAGTCTCAAAGTCTCGTTGAGACAGTTGCTCAGGTACTTCATGTTCTTCAAGTCTTCGTAGCTCGGAGTCTTCTTGGGCCCAAGTGTCGACAGGACTTCGTTGCGGAGCTTGGCAAACGTGGCGGGGTACCTGGACAGCTCGTAAACCGTCCACGACAAGGTGGCCGCCGTCGTGTCACGCCCAGCCAGCAGAATGGCGACGAGCTGATCCCGGATGACCTTGGGATCTTTTGTGAAACGGGCGATGTTGTGGAGGAAGGTGAACGACTTGTCCGACTTTGACAGTTTCTCGAGCTCGTCGGGCGGCAGAGCAAGCGCTTCTTCGATGTACGGGACGACGAATTCCTCGATGACGCGGATGCCACGCTTGTACTTGCCGTGGGGAAGGACGCTTTCGAAGGGCCTGAATCGTACTGTCAGCCAAACGTCGATGCCAGTAGAGGGTTGACTTACGCCATGATTGTGTAGAACATCTGGTAGCTCTGGACCTCGTTGAAGGCATGGGCGAAGTGGTTTTTCGGGCTGGCGCGGTCAGAATGATGCTGCCTTTTGAGGAAAAGGGCGACTTACTTGCCAAGACTGTTCACGCTGTGGCCCAGCAGAAAGTCCGTCGTCACGTCCAAGGTCATGCGGTAGAACAAGTCCATGATGTCAAATGTGACGCCGCTGGCAGGGAACTTCGACATCATGATGTTGGTCCACTTGTCGAAGATGGCCAGATCAGACACCCGGTCCTTGATGAACATGGGCCTGATCAAGCTGCGGTTGTCTTGCCATACCTTGCCGTCGGTCGTGAAGATGCTGTCGCCCAAGAACGGTGACCATACTTGGTGGAACATTGCACCTTTACCAAAGTCGGCGAACTTGGACGTCAAAACAGTCTTGATGTGTTCTGGTTCCCTGGTGATTAGAAATCGGACTTTCCCCGTGAATCCTATTTCGATTGTATTTGGAGATTCCTTCGAAGCCGACCTATCGAAAAGCCAGTTGAAGCCTTCGAGGAGCTGATGCTTGAGCTGGTATTGACCGATGCGAATAAACACGGGTACCGCTTTCAAGCCGTCAGTTTACGGGATGCCATCGCCAACACATGTGGTCTCTTACATGTAATCGGGTTCGATGCGATCATCGGTGCCCTAACGCCCCCAGACTTCGATATCAGAAGGTCACTCCGGACTCTGTAAAATACTAGCAGAAGAACATATGCTCCGAATATGTAACCCGCGATGTGAAGCGGGCTGGCGCTCGTCAAGCTCTCCAGGAAACCCATCATGTGGAGTCGGAGTCGATTCAGAACTCTTCAGGTATATCCAATGGCTTTGCTGCTTCTCGTTGGCTTTGGGTTCTCCGGGAACCAACAACCAAGATCGAACGAAGCAAGCGACAAAGTGAAGAGGAAGATGGACGAAGGAGAAAGAGGCCTTTGCCGTTGTCAAGCAGGTGCAGTGCTTTGGGGCAAGATGCAGCAGCAGCAGCAGCAGCAGCAGTATGGACTTGAGGCAAGGAGCTAATTATCATCGTCTTAACTGCCTCTGCAGCCGTTTCAACCATCACCGAGCGGCACATGTGAAGGTTGTCTGATCTGCTCAGACCGCGGCTAGGTTCACACACCCTCCACCTTGGGTGTGAGCTACTGCGTAAGTCTCCGTATGTTTCGTTTGAACTTGGAGGTCGCCCGCCAACGGAACGCTCACGATTGGCTCTTGGTGCCGTGCATCGCGATTGTAGCGTTTTCTCCAACACGGGTGATCAGGGTATACCATGCAAAAGCTTTCCCTCGTTTCTGGTAGGAAATGTCACCACGGCGTCTGGACCTCGCCATCGGTTCCTCGACACTTATGCTGGCGCAGCGAGTCAACCTGAGCTCTATCCTGGTAGCATGGAAGAGGAGGGGGCAACGGCCGCCAAGCCCCCGCATGAAGCTGAAAGATGCCCCAAATGTGTTGAAAATGGCTGCCGATGCGAGCTGCAATCCGCTGTCTCGGTAATCAGGCATGATGCCATGTCATCCGGAAGAAGAGGAGCCAAAACGAAAAGAAAACAGCTTGCGGTTCTAAATAATTACAAGCCAAGGGCCACCACGTCTTAGTTGCCTGTAAATGTGTAAATGACGGGCAACTTCACGGCATAGGTAAAAAAGTTGACAAGCAAAACGAAAGGACCGACCGCGGTTCGAACGCGGGGCCTAGAGATAACTGTGCAGAACTGCAATCTCTCGCTCTACCACTGAGCTATCGATCCAGCGCCATTGGTTGATAGTTGTTTCCATTTGACGTTATATGAAGGGAATAGAAATCTCCACTCACTTACGACCGTACCTCTGTGTCGTGGGACCGGCCAGCCTGAATCTCTTTTATCAGGTGCCAAGTCGATTGCCCTGGCAAACAGATTACAAGTAAGCTTCGATGCCCATTTTGCATGCACCCCGGAGATAAATCTCGTCTTTGGGGCTCAGCCAGGCCGCGTGGCTATCGCTATCGGTTCCTCTGAAGGATTTCGGCTTAGACCTGTCACAGCGAGTTTCCGTTCGAATCCCTTCTCAAATTGCCCAGCAGCCTTGCATGCGTCAAAATGCTTGTCCGTCTGTTTCATCGTCGCAAGAGGCCGAGGGTTCAGCCAATCTTCGGAAACGCATTGCATTATTTGGACAATTTGTTAATCGAATTCGACGTTCGGTCCCAAGTTCAAGGATCGCGCACAGCCACTCAAGGGTTCGTCCTTTTCACGGTGCGTCGTATGACTTTGGATGATGAATTTGTCAGTCCCGGGCACGCTGCCATTGTCGCCCGTATCGATGGCCTCTGAGCTCAACATTGCCCCAACGGTGGTGTCAAATACGACAGTTGAGATCTTTTTAGTTGAACAAGATGCTCCAAGTCCGTGATTCGTTCTCCTGACTTGGTCATTATGCTCTGCAGCCAATCCTAAAATACCTTGTCGCGACCTTCTTGTGGACGATCTTCCTAGAACTGTTCCGCTGTTCCGGGATGTCTCTAGCGGCGACTTGCCGAAAGACTTGACTGCAATTGTCGAAACCCGCCGTGTGCCGGCATGCGCCCCAGACAACCTCCGCTCGTCCAGAAGGCATCGCACCACCGGATCCGTGACTGACACAGGCGCCAGCAGAGACTGGGGTTGCGAAGCTTACACGTATGCGGGGTCAAGGCGTTGGGGTCGCCGCTCCCAGTTGGTACTGTAGTTGCGGACAAAGTGTTGCACGTCGACTGATGGTGTTGAGCTGCAGAAGCTTTCCCCACAAGACAGACTGGAGCAGGCAGGCTCAAGAAATGTGGTTTCGTGGCTATTGAAAGGACTTATGCGGGGAAGCAAAGGATGCATGCGTTTGAGGAGCGCGGGGCCCCGTCCGTAGCCGCCATGATTGTAGTCGACTGTGTCAGACACAGTGGGAGTCTTCTGCGTCAGAATGCTCTTCTGAAGCTCCCTTCGAGCGAAGGTGTGGAGGCCTTCGATTGTAGCTGGAGTAAGTGGGCGCGGGATGCGCTGCGTCTGCATATCGTAGCGTAGGCGGATAGCGTCGTGGGACTGACGAGACAGGCATCCGACTGGGCAGCTCGAGCTAGAGCATCAACACTGTGCCGCGCGCGCCATGGAGAATGTGGGGGAGAGTTGCGTTAGTGCATCAGAAGCTGGGATGCGGCTTCGATCACAGTGAAGCTCGGTTGCGAGATGCATGATCCGATAGTCCCTCTGGGCGAACGGAAATGTCATATAGGTGAGGCTATTCGCAGCCACCTCCCTGCGAAGTCGGAATGAGGCTGAGGCGCTTCGATCAAGGGTCGGCCCATGGGGGTTCTGGATTTCCATGGGAGAGCTAGGGCGGATTGCCGTTGGTCTTGGCCGATGGCCCAGCAAAGCACATCACTTGTTTTCTTTCCTCCGCGTACCTAGCTGTGTGGAAACGGCTACGACTTGATGTGAGAAGGTTGATCGTCGTAATACAACCC
Organism: Colletotrichum spinosum; assembly: GCA_004366825.1. Lineage (NCBI taxonomy): Eukaryota > Fungi > Ascomycota > Sordariomycetes > Glomerellales > Glomerellaceae > Colletotrichum > Colletotrichum spinosum. The sequence continues at coordinate 184,571 of QAPG01000108.1, read as the reverse complement.
TGGAAGAGCGAAAAGCACGAGTCAGCAGCTCGGCGTCGGTGATCGCACGCCCACGTAGTGGAATAGGTTCCATGGTCAAAGGCAGCGTGGAAAGTGGTGCGTCGTGAAAAGTGGTGTCACTTTCCGAGTTGTTTGATGCCGAGAGATTGCGGCGAAGAACCACACCACACCGCACCTGCCAGCCCTGTAGCCGAACCCCACTAGTAGAGCTTGATCAGCACCTGTAGTATCCGTACTTGTATCCGTAAGCCAAGGTAAGAAGGGCAAGAGTAGGAGCGAGGAAGGCAACGCGCGGTGCTTCTTTCTTGTGGAACAGAACCGCAACGAGCTCTTTCCACCTGGTGAAGTATACTCGGTCAATGTGCATCGCCTCGCCAACTCCAGAAGGAAACAGAAGGACGAGTCGGCAGTAGTTGCCAAAGCATGGTACACACTAGGGGAGTCGACTGGCTACCTATGGTGCTGAATCCGCTCTGTGGCGTTGTCGTGATTCTCCATGTCCCATTCCAGGATCGCGGGCTGTTATTCAGGGTGTTTTCGGCCCTATAGAGCAGATTTTTCTTGAACATGCAATACCCAACGCTTCGTCTCACGACTGCCACTCCACTGGACACTGCTTTCGCCTTCTCTCACTCGCCGTCACTTTGGCCTCTTATCAGCCAGTCAAGTTTGCCCATCACTTGTTCGACCACAAGACATCAGATCAGTTCAGTTCCATTCATCAAAGTCGATACATGGCGCAACCCCTGGATTCCCGTCTGGAGCTGCCAACGAAACCCAATCCGACCTGTCGGCGACGACCGTACCCTTCCTTCAATTAGCTTCAACTAGGCCAGTGGTGCCACCCTCCCGGGCTCAAAAATCCGGTAAGAACCGTCGAAAGCTGCAAATAGATTTCAGTCCCCACTATCGTCGCCTTGGACGTCTACACGCACCGTTAACCGGCGACCTGTCAGGTGCAGTTTCGCATTCGTCAATCCCCTCTTTGGATCCGTCCCAACCAAGCGAAGCTTCCAACCCTCCATCTCTCCACGTCCGCTGACGCACGTCGTCTTGCCAGTCAGACATGATCCTAGCTCGGGGCTCTGGGAGAACTTCTCGTTCTGCTGTTCACGATGATGATACTGTGCCGATTACTGTGCACACTGCGTATCAACAAGACCAATCATCGCTACACACCACCCAACCTCCGTCTGCTGCTTGTCCATGATACACGCGGGGTAACTGGCTTCCCGTTCCATCGTGCCCTTCAGAATCCCAGAGTCGGTGGAGCGATCGGCTGCAGGAGCAGGGCGTGGCCTGCTGGGGGGAGACGCGAGGAACGCGCATTCGAAGCAGAATCCTCCCATTTCCAGCCCCGACACCTCGACTTCTCCAGCAAAACTCTTGGAGCTGATTGATGAGCGATGCTCCGGCCCACGTCCGCCCGGCCTTGGCTGGCCTACTGCGCATGCCCGGCCTTGGGGATGTCTCGGATTCTTCTCCCACTGTGAGGGGTAACAGTTCCATTGACTGCGGCTCCTGGCCTGTCGTCAACATCATACGTTTTTTGCTCTAGCTTTGCCCAGTGGATGCTCAGTCGGCCCTGCTACTACGTCGCACGGTACGGCATCTATTCTCACCTCATTCGCAGTCTGCCGTCGAACCTCATCATACATCCATTTGACATTGCGGAGACATGGTTTTGACAGATTTACCGGGGTACTCACTCAACCCATCTAGCTCATCCCTGACGCAAACCACATAGGATAGTACCTAGCTACCCTACACTCGCTGCACTTACACGCCCAGGCCGGGGAAGCGATGATGCTTCCATATCTATATAAAGACCATCTTATCATGCCTGTTTATCCCATCTGAAAAGGTCAACCGATCTAAGCTCAATAGTCTTCCAACTCATATACAATCGAGGTCTTTCATCTTACAGGTTTCTAGATACTATTTTGTCTGTTGTCTTTCGCGCTTTACTACCCAACATCACAATGTCATCTCCAGAGGTTCCAACCGAGCAATGGGCTCAGGTCATTGAGAAGACCGGAGGCCGTAAGTATCCACTTATGGCCGCACAATCACTCCAGCTGACGTCTTCTAGCCGCTGTTTACAAGAAGATTCCTGTTCAGAAGCCTGGTCCTGATGAGGTTCTCATCAACGTCAAGTACTCCGGCGTCTGCCACACCGACTTGCACGCCATGATGGGCGACTGGCCCCTCGACACCAAGATGCCTTTGGTTGGTGGCCACGAGGGTGCCGGTGTTGTTGTTGCCCGCGGTGAGCTCGTTAAGGACGTCGAAATCGGCGATCACGCCGGAATCAAGTGGCTCAACGGCTCCTGTCTCTCTTGCACCTTCTGCCAGGCCGCGGACGAGCCCCTCTGCCCCCACGCTCTTCTTTCCGGCTACACCGTCGACGGCAGCTTCCAACAATACGCCATCGCCAAGGCCGCCCACGTTGCCCGCCTCCCCAAGGATGTCAGCCTCGAGGCCGTGGCCCCCGTGCTCTGCGCCGGCATCACCGTCTACAAGGGACTCAAGGAATCCGGTGTTCGCGCAGGCCAGTGGGTCGCCATCGTCGGTGCCGGGGGCGGTCTCGGATCTCTCGCCCTCCAGTACGCCAAGGCCATGGGCATCCACACAGTTGCCATTGACGGCGGCGATGAGAAGGCCGAGATGTGCAAGAAGCTGGGCGCTACCCACTTTGTCGACTTCACAAAGTCCACCAACCTCGTCGAGGACGTCAAGAAGGCCACCCCCGAAGGCCTCGGCCCCCACGCCGTCATCCTCCTCGCCGTCAGCGAGAAGCCGTTCCAGCAGGCTTCCGAGTACGTCCGCTCCCGCGGCTCCGTCGTGTGCATCGGCCTCCCTGCCAACGCCTACCTCAAGGCCCCGGTATTCGACACCGTCATCCGCATGATCAGCATCAAGGGCAGCTACGTCGGCAACCGCAAGGACACCGCCGAGGCGCTCGACTTCTTCCAACGTGGCCTCATCAACGCGCCCTACAAGGTCGTCGGCCTCAGCCAGCTCAACGACGTCTACGAGATGATGAAGAAGGGGGCCATTGCCGGTCGCTACGTTGTCGACAACAGCAAATAGACAGCGGGTGTCTGTCCGGTCCTGCTTTTGAAAAGCCGAGAGGAGCAAACTGAACTCATAAAAAGGGGGTGTTGGGCGGCGGTGGTTGGGTGTGATGTTCCGTCGAAGCGAGGTGGTCAAGTTTGGTGGTTTTTCATTAGGATACCTATTTGGGAGGGAGTTGAGCGTGTATGATATGTACTTCGTTTGTATTCTTGGAAACGAGTAATCTATTTGGACCATTCGAAGCTCCAGTCGAACATCTTGATGACTGCTATCCTTCTTGCTTTTACATCGAGCCACGTCGGCCGAAGAAAGTGAAGCTGACTTCATCATTCATTGAGCGATTCACGCATCTTGGCGTGTTCAAGAATGAAGTCGAGGTAGGCCTAAAAGGTTGACTCAGCCAAGCCAAAGTTCCCAGGTGTATCTAGCCGTCAGCCACACCCTCTTCATCTCTGGTCTGTCTTGAAATGCCTAATACTCTTTGAAGTCTTCTCTCAAGTCCCTATTTCAGGGGGTTCTTCTGTCAATTTCCAGTCGTTTGCCGTAGATACTTAGGTCTCCTAATTCTGCGTAACATAAGTCATCTTTCGCAGCAATGTCCAAGTGATGACTTCAGCTCTTTGTCGTAGCTTGAGGATTTCGACGGATAAGCCATGATGTTTAGTCGGCGTTGATGCTTACGTTCACTCACATCAACAATCAACAGCTTACAACGCGGAATGAACATTGACTTCTCTTTTCAGTCTTGATGGCAGCCTCTCAAGTTGATCTGGGGGCTGTTCTTCTGCGAAAATGAGAGTCAGGGGATGCGACCTATTATATCGCTATCGAGGAAAAGAACTGGGCAGCTATTGCGAGTTATAATTTTTTTCATGTTGGCATGTTCAAGTCCATGTCGCCGGGGATCAATCACAGTGTTAGAGGACAAACGATGATTTGCCAACTTCTTAATGTCTTGTGACGTCGCCGCTAAAAGTTGCCCTTCCGCACACTGCTCTTTCCAGATTTTCGGTCTCATCCCAATTCTTCGACCACCCATTGGCGTTAAAGTAGCTCTGATATCTCTGTAAACTTCTCGTCTGTCGCCCCACGGACAAAGCTCAATCATCAGTCAAATCGATTGTTCCATCTTCGTCAACCTTGAAGAGTTTGCGTAAGCGCTCATCGTTGTCCGCGCTTGCTTCGCGTTTGATACCAGCACCGCTCCGCCGCGCAGCCTCGACCTAAAATTTTCAACACTTCATCTGCTACATCAAGGGCTGAAGTCTCACTTTGATTTGATTGAGATGCTCCTGAGCCAGGACCTCGAGCTCTTTTCGGGACATATCTTGTACGTTTGCCGAATTCGGCGAGGATGAGAGATCCTCAGAGGAAGCCTCACGAGGAATGATGCCATCAATCTGAAGTGCGGCCTTGGACTTGTAACGGAAATAGAAGCGTGCAAGGAGTTTTTCCCCATCAGGATAGTGGCACTTGATACCGGCTCTCGGCTTCGTCGCACATCCCTTGGAAAACCTAGTTGTAAACAGTGAATAAAGCAAAGTCTCAGCAGCAGACTACAGCCTCACCTTGTGCCATGCGATAAGTTCTTGCCTTTCAAGGCTTTCTCGCTCAGAGTGGACAAGGCGCGGACTTGTGTACGTGGTGCGCGTATAACACCTTGGTTCACAAAGCGATATAGGCAAATCTCGATGATACCTAAGTGTTTGGCGACTGCTTCGTCTTTTTGGAGCTGATTCCCATGGCCCTCAACTGGAAGCTTGGTGTCAGTGATCCTTCGAAGGTCTATATGAAGTCTTGGAGCAGAATACCTGTCGCAATAGACGAGAACTTGAAGTTTCTGAGAAGAGACTGCCCGGGGGAGGAACCGAGAATCACAGCTCCTAGCACATCATGCGTGACTGTCTGTCCCACAAGGTTGATTCTCCGGAAAGCCAAAGATTCTATACAGTTGCCGTCAATGAAAAGCTTTAAGACGATGCCCTTGTCGCTATCGAACCATCCCAGACTGTTGCTCATCTCATAGCGAAGCAGGAATTCTGCGTCGTCTTGACTCTCGATGACCTTCGCTGATGTGTGTGTCGCCACGCCACATTGTGCTGGAGCCTGAGGAGGGTCGGGGTCTTCGTACTCCGTGCAGTCTTGGTCCTCACCGGCAATACGAACAGATATTTTGACCTGTGGGAGATCGTCAATCACAGCCATGATGTGCGTTCAGCCTGGCGTGGGGCCTCATTCGAAGCCACCGCGCTGGCGTGTTCAGTCTTGTAATGAGAAGGAAAATCGGTGATGTTGAATTGAAGGTTGAGGGTCAGACCAAACGAGCTTTGCGCAGTGCTCTTGGTGCTCCCCGTTCAGTTCGTCTTGGAGGAAGGAGCTGGCCGAAGGTCGCTCGTTCGAGGAAGGCGCGTGTGAAGTACGCCGGGGCAGGCACCTGCCCACCTACACGGTAATTGACAGCTCACGCTCTATTGTAGACATCTCCGGCCTTCCAAGATGTCTTACTCTTTCGCGATTTAGCTCCCCCCGAGACACGTCTGGAAACTCATGAAAAATCCCTCTTTACGATGGATGATTACTTGGTACCTCGGGGTGTCATGATGTTGCTAGGTAGGCATGAAATGATAGTTGCCTCGCGTTTATCATGCAGTATCGCGTTCAACCGTCGAACATCCGGTGAGGGTAGACCCGTCCCGTGACACCACTGCCAAATGCAGCACTATCTGAGGGATGTTTTGTTCGGGTCAACTTGAGACATTGCTTAGGAATATTATTTATGGGAGATGATTCTCGCGGGGATGCATGCTGCGACAGGAGTTTGAGATTGTTGAAACGCTTCGTGCGGGTACCAGGTGCTTCCATCCTGTGCTAGATTGCCATAGTGACTCAAAGAGCATGTCGCTGTTTTCACAGCATTGACATTAAGAACATTATGTCCTGGCATCCGGCAACTGCACTGTGTATTCCCAACCAGGGCTATGAGAGACAAACATCGCGTTCTAAAATCCACCTGTAACTGAACTCCTCATTCCCCAGGTCACTATTTCAGGGACACACTTCTCAGTCCCAATTGGCAAGAACCCCACTTCTACCCAAGTGCCTGCTAATTATATTACGGAAAGACCCCACCACGCACCTACACGACTGCCTTCCTTTTGCAGCAACTGCCTTAACGTGTTAACCTCTACTCTACCTTTCACCAGCCAACCCCATTCATTCCCTCAACTCACCTCATCATAACCAGGCTGGTGCTTTCACTTCACAGTGACAAACAACCTATTCATGTGCCCTCGCATCCCGTTTTAAGAAGCAACAACCTACAGACAATGGCTGTTCTCCCTGAGATCCGCGGCCTCAAGGTCTCTGTCGAGGTAGACGGCCGCATCGCAGCTGAATATGCGGATGAAGACGGCCCGGCGCAGGATCGCAGCCCCATCAAAGCCCGTTCTCATCATTACAGCTACATAGAATCCAAGGATGATGCGCACTTCGCCGTCACCTTTGAGATCGAAGAAGGCTTCTGTCCCTTCGAGGCACTCGGTTTCTACCTCTATGTCGACGGCCAACAGATGGACAGCATTCTTTGGGATCGCCAAGGTCGCCGCCCCTGGGGCGTATGGCGGCATGTTGTAGAGGGCTTCAGGGAAAGGGATGAGGAAAGGGCCATGGACAGGATGCGCAAATTCAAGTTCAGCAAGATCACCACGAGTACGTCTTCGTTGCCCGAGTACAGGAAACCCGCGAGACTGACGCGATCCAGTTGACGACGCCAACAACCAGCGCGTCCAGCAAGACATTGAGGCTTCTGAATCCATGGGCGTGATCCTGCTTCTCGTCTACAACGTGGCGATCCGTGCTGAAGGTCGACGGGACGTGTACAGACCAAACCAGGCCGCCCCCAAGAAGCCCATGGAGGTGTCCGAGAAGGCGCTCAAGGGCCGGGCCGTGTCGCACGGCACGTCGTATTCCGACGGCCCACTGGTTGCGCCTACTCGTACCGTTGACGTGCACTTCGTGGACAAGAACCCCATCGCTTCCTTCAGCTTCAAGTACCGCTCGCGAGGTGCGTTGGAGAATCGCGGTTGCACAGCCAAGGCAAAAACTAACAGAGTGGCAGATGCACTCAAGTCGGAGCTGGTCATCCCCCGCTCCCCATCGCCAGATGCCATCGACGCGCTCTCCGAAGCCGAGATCCGCCGCTTGGCCATGGAGCGCCTCGAGCACCTCAACGTTGGTATTCTCCTCGGTGTTGCTCATGAGTTTCCCTAACGCGTCTCTAGGGTAACCGTCGCTCACCCACTGTGAAGCGGGAGAACAAGCCAAACGTCATCAAGCGAGAACATGCCGAATTTCTCGACCTCACTGAGGAGCCCGTGAAGCGGGAGTGGAAGAAGGTCAAGATTGAGGGGAACCGCGAGGCTATTGACCTCACGGACGACTGAACCTGTCAACGCGGACCGACGCCGGGGATAGTGATTTCCTTCGGCCTTTTCTACGCGTATGCATTTTCGCGATTTCTTTTACCACGTCAGGCTCTCTCTCAGCTTCGCAGTCGACGAAGCCAACATGAGGAGCAGAGTGGGTTTGTACTTGGCACTACGCAGTGGGAGATGTCAACCGGCGTGGGATCTCTAGGCGCCAGTGTGCCGTTTCTTTGGGCTCGGAGTTTGAGACATGGGAACCAGATATACCCCTTTTCTTTATTTCACCGACGATACACCTTTGCTCTTTGCTTGCTCACGGAGCAACATCAGAAACTGGGTAGCCACATGGGGAAAAAAGTTCATTGCTTTTCGGAACCGCTTCGTCCGCTATACCAATAATCCTAGCAATCGCTTTGTGACGTTGACAGCGTAATCCAACGAGCAAATGTGACGCTTGCAACGTAATTTAACATGCCAAAGTGAGGGCTGGCGAATTACTCCGTGTCCATCACGTCGCCTGCCTCGTCTCGAACACCATTTTGCATCATCTTCTCCGCCTTGAGGATGTTCACCGCCGCCTCTGCAGCCTTGACCATGACCTCGTCCTTGGCCACACCGCCGTCCACCTTGACAACGCACCGATGGCCCACGCTGACCTTGCACAAAAACTCCTTGCTCCCACCCCTATCCTCGCGAGTGCTGACGGCATACTGAACGCGTTTGGTATCCGCGAGGTGACCCAGCTCCTCTTTCGGATGCAGCGCGTGCACGCCGTCCCGGAGGATCCGGTCCAGGTACCCCAGGATGCCGAAGCGCGCAATAACCTGGGTGCAGACTTCCATGCTGCCCGAGTCGACCCACACGGCGCCGAGGAGGGACTCGAAAATGTCCGAGTAGAACTTGCGGAGCTGGAGGCGGGCGAGCAGCGCCCAGGGGTACGTTTTCCCGCGCTCCATGGCGTCGACGACGGATTGCCGCATCGCTGCGTGGCGCTTCTCGGTGCTGAGTTGCTCGATGCCGATGGCCGCGGATTGGTGCCGCATGAACTTCCAGAGGGGCAGTCTGAAGCGGCTGTGTTGGATATCGATGTCCTTGTTATCGCTGCTGATGATGATTTCGTCCTGGTCTACGGCGTGTTCGAGTGCGAGGAAACCCAAAAAGTCACCGTTAACCATGGCTGTTTTGAGCAGATGCATCGTCTGGTGCGGGAGGGGCGGCTGTATTTTGAACAGGCGGGTGACGATGATGTTATCCAGAATCGAGTCTCCTATGAACTCGAGACGCTCTAGGGAGCCGACACTGTTGCCGATGTTGCTCGATGCGTGGTTCATGGATTGGACGAGGAGTGACTTCTTGTTGAACCTGTAGCCGATGAGCTGTTCCAGCGGTTCCAGAGTTGACGGTAGTTGGACGCCGACCGGAGCGACGTCGAAGAGAATCTGTCTACAGCGGTCTATACTCCTCCATTCGATCTGTTGAAGAAAGATGGCTATACAATCCAGCGCTTTTGGAAGGCCCCCGTCGACCGTCGAAGCCCCAATGAGTGCCTCGACGATGTCAGCCAAAGTCTTGGTAGAGAGTTTTCTGGTGGGCATGTCGTTCCCGCGAGCGAGAACATCGTCGACGTAGATTGGTCGCCACTTCATCCCCGTGAACGGCTTGGCCAGGATGAATTTGTCCAGGCCGTGCTTCACGGCCGCCTTGCAGAGGGTCGAGTTGGCAACGATACTGTCCTTCTTGAAGGAGAGAAACCGTTCGGGCCAGTCGGGTTCTGTGCACGTCAGGTTTTGTCTCGCGATAATAGAGTGCGATGTACGTACTCAAAGCAGCTACGTTGATCGTTGCGGAAAACTTCAGTATTGAATCTCCCAGAAACTCGAGCCTTTCATAGTTGGTATGCTCAGATGCACTCCCAGCGCAGATGGACGTGAGCACAAGAGAGGGGTCCGTAATATAGAGTGGCCTCAGGATAGTTTGCGAAAGTTCCTTGGCCACGAGACAGGTCTCGATGCGGTGAATGATGGACGGAATGAGCACGCCAAACTGCGCGTAGGAAGAGGGTATGGTATCAACCTTTGCCATCGGAACTGGATAGACTCTAGAGTATGGCTTCGTGATATTCGGGCCTGGGCCGGTGTCGCCTTGAGGCCGATGCAGAAAGTCTGTCCGCCGTGACCACCTCGTAAGACTGAGATATGGAACGTCCTCAGGAGCCTTGTCAAAACCGTAGAATGGCTTCTGCACCATTCCAGCAGGAGGCTTATTCGGAATGACTCCTTTGTAGAGAAATGGACAGCCGCTTTCGTCTCGAATGAAGCATTCAAGGTCGTGGTCTGACATCTCCCCAGGTACGAAATCTTTGGCAGCCAGCTGATCAAGCGAAAGATGAGCGCCAACCGCACGAAAACTGACCACTTGTTGGAGCTCCGCTGACAACCACCTGTGCCGGTACGGCAAGGCGAGCAGCACTGCAGTCTGGTCTTCAGTCTCGTCGTGTTCGATGGGAACTTGCGGTCCAAACTCCAGACTCCAGCAGTTATCGTGGTCAAGGTAAATGGGCATTGTGGTCAAGCCGGGAACCGAGATCGGCATGACCATCTCGTAGTCCCCTCGAAAAACGCCTTTGGAGTCTCTCAGACGCAGCCTCGCTGCACGCAAAGTGTCATGGCCGCGTTTCCAAGCGATTGCGACCTTTGTCCAGGCATTCAAGAGTCCATTGACCTGCAGGATACCCACCCTTTTGTCCACACCCGGAACAAAGTCCTCCATTTTGAACGGCAGCAAGTTGTCGTTGACGAGGCCCGCGTTGTAGAGAGCAACGTAGGCCTGAAAAGCGGCATCTTTGATGGCCATCCTTTCGGTTTTCCACGTCGTCTTGCTCTCGGCATATCGAACATGAGCTGGAAGGAAGCTCGGTAGCATGACTTTTACTTTCAGGTCCGGCCTAGACGTCGTGTCGAGAGCCCTCAAGATATAATCTGGGCGCCAGTCGATGTACTCTCCCGGCGATAGGATACGGCACAGATGGTCGAGATGCGCTCTCGCGTTGTCAAGGTCCAGCAGGGCCCCGGTGCTCTTGACCTCGAACCTCATCTCCTTAAACTCTTCGGTTTCTTCGACCTCTTGAAGATGCTGCAGTTCCCTTTCTTGCTCCTCGTATTGCTGCTTCATCTGCACCTCCATCTCCTCCCAGTCTTTGGGGAGGTGTTCGATGCGGTCAAACAACATGACGAGCTTGGAGTCTCGCATTCTTGCGCGTCCTCGGCGTTGGATGAAAGACTTGAGGTTCGGAGGGATGTCGAAGCAGAGCACCAAGTTACAGGCTGGCACATCAATGCCTTCCTCGAGAACGCTGGTGGCCACTAGGAGGTCGATTTTCCCGGACTTGAACTGCTGTAAAGACTGCATGTCTTCCGCTTGGGTGAGCTCGTAAATATCTTTTTTCCTGGCTTGGAACTGTGAAGTGCCAACCATCCCACCAATCCTATACCTTTGTCGTATAGTCTGGTGAGACATGAGCAGCTGTGATAGGACAGCAACCGTTGCCCTCTCGCGGGCGAACACAATGCCAATGATGTTGGTCTTGTCCTGCAACAGCTGGTCGATGAGAACGGAGACTTTGTCCGACATGGTCACTTTGGTGAGACTTTCCACGGAGGGACAATGGAGCTCGACGCGTTCCAGGATATTCCCCAAGTAGCATTTCTCCTCTTCTTGCCAGTTGTCTAGCAAGACACTTCTAGACCGAACAGCGTTCTTGAAGCGAGTAACGACGTGCCAAATGTAGTACTCTGTGGCCCAAGATCCTAGTTCTCGACATAGTACTTGGGCCTGGCGACAGAAGGCCGTCATCTGGTTGTGAACGTAGGTGTCGTGATTCAACAGTACAGATTCCAGCTCCCGCTTACTGCGGTCTGTTCCTTCAGCTTGCAAATGCAAGACGTAAGGGTCTTCAGTAACATCCAGCGTCTGCACTGCCCTTCTCAAACTTCGAAGGCTGCTGGGAACGGTGAGTGCTGTCTCGGCCAGGTACGGCACGTATGCCAACTCAGGCTTCTTCACACAAGCCAGGAGATCATCGCGATGCATGGTCGGGCTCTTGCAGACGGCGTCTAATGTCGCCTCTAGGTTGGCGATGCCCTCAGGCCTGGATCCGAAGCTGGGACTGGCTGTCAGCCCCAAGATATGTGGGACTTTCTCTCCCTTGCGCTTGTGGTGGTGGTAGAAGTTGTTCATGATCCTGCTACCAGGAGATTTGCCGATGCAGTTGTGCGCTGATATCTGTCAGCTGGGTGGAGCCGGATGCCAACCTCTAGTTCCGTACCCTCGTCAAATACAATCAATGAAAGCCTCTGCATTGGTACGAAGGCGTGCGATAAGGCGTCCAAGAGGATCTGATATGTTGACACAACGATTCTCACGTTCGATAGAACACTATCCCAGATGGATTGGTCAGACCAGGAATCCACATTGTCGTCACCGCTGAGGAACTTGATCTGCACAGTAGGAATCTGAGTCTTGAGGACAGTAAACTGCTGCGAGCAAAGAGATACTGTTGGTGCGAGGAACCATACAATCTGTTCCGAGTCAGCACCGTGTGATTCCAAGTCAATGGATATGCTGACCCTGTCCAGCGGCGTCCGGTCAATTTCAGCCATGATTCGGAGTATGGCTCTGCCGTGAATTAGTCTGAGTTCTCATGATATCAGAGATGGACCTACACGTGGGTCTTACCACTCCCTGTGTCCATCTATGTAAGTCATTAGTTGAGCCACGTTTTGTGTCAGGCTTGGCACAAATCAACTCACGGCGACGATTATGTTTTGCTTCATGCTCTCGTTAAACATCTCCATTTGGTAGGCTCTCGAATTCATGATGACCGGTGTCGACGAGCTGTCCTCGGCTGCGCAAGCCTCATTATCCAGGAAGAGCTCGTCCTCTTCCTCGAGATTGGGGCGGCTCTCCTGGTTTTGAGCCCCAAAGACCCCATCTGAACCCGCATCATTTCCAGATGCTTCGGAGTCATCGCTGGGGAATGGTAGGAAGCTGGTAGACATGTTGCATCGGTCTCGGCTTGCTGCAATTTGGCGCAGGGACAAGGAGCTCTCGAACAAGGCAGAACGAGCGAGATATGTCCACAGTGGGGTGTAAGTCGAGCCAGGATGTACTGCAGCGCGTCAGTATAAGGTACGTGAGACGATGGCGATAGGACGAACCCTTGTAGTGGTGTGGTCGGTGTGACTCAAAGCAAAGGATTAGGCCCAAGTCTAGAATGACGCAGCTCAAACGGGTAACATTGCCACGTCCTCGGGTCCCGAGATTGAGGCGCCGGCGTACGAGTGACCGCAGAGTTGCGAGAAGCTGTGTTGTCGGAGACGAAGCTTCCCATACACCTCTATGGTTCCCGGTTTTCTTTATTTAAGAACACAAAACTCCCAGCAAACTCGAGACAATACGACTATCAGCGCTGGTCCAGCTGACTGCCAGCGAAGCTCGGGACAGTAGAAACAACAATAGCGTGGCGGCGGGAGTAGTATTGACCATGAACCTCGTTCCCAGCGTGGTTGGTGATTGCGGGGCCAGAAAACGATAATAGGCTGCAGCAATCGAGAGCAGCCAGTGTACCATGGGACAAGTGCCCGAGCGATGGATACGCGACGACGTGTGTATGCTTATGCCCGACTTTGCGTAAGCTTTAGAACGCACTGCGAAAGTCTTGTTGTAACAGTATGCGTGTACGCGTGGAACTCCGGAGACATGAATAAGAGGTGGTGCAGCTGTGGAGAGCAAAGCTGTGGAGAGCAATTAACGGATCGGCGTGAAAAATCGTGTTCGAAGATGGGCTTTCCTCGAATGTTAACAGCAGTTGCAAGCCGAGATGGATGAATTGAAGCGGTTTTAGCTTGAGGGACCGTTGGAAGTAGCGTGTCGAGTGTCTTCAGCTCGTGAGAACCAACGCGAATAATGCTGGTGGGAGACGGGGTTGGTTGGTGGTTGATTATGACCCGGTGTGGCCTTGCCCTCCATACACCAAAAAGTACCTGGGCTGCTGGAGGCCCACCTTCCTCCAACCGCTTCCCTGATCATCAGCCTGCACGGTCAATCGTTCCTAACTATGTAAAGTTCGTTGTAACCAACCGCGGGCTACGATTATTGGGAGAAAAAGAAAGACCAACCGACAAAATAGTCCAAGCTTACTTACACGTAGCCAAAAATTTCATTCCGACGATTTCTCGCTAGAACTCTCCGGTTCCCCTCCTCCGCGAGGGGACCTTGCTGGGTTGTTCTCCACATAAGCTTAGCGCTGGACGATGATGCGGTTCGGAGGAAAGACGCAGCGAATCTGACATCAGTAGGTTTCCAGGTTCAATGCCAGGTATCGGTGCGCGCGCGCCGCGATTCACGGTACCTTTGGGTGAGCTCGATGGAGGGGGTGCGTGTTCGGTTTCCAGTTGAAGGTACGTCACGTCAAACATGAACGGTCGAGGGACCCCATTGTCCCCAATGATCGTGGATGACGACGGGACGCCGCTGTTCTCGGGGCCCACGATCACCCGCTCCATATTACCGGCTACCTTACCTCACGCCGTGGCTACCCCGCCAGTCGGCTCCGCTGCCGGGACAGAGTCAGCACGAATACAACTTTTGCGCTTCCGGAACCTCCGGCATTCGGCCGAGGTTGCCCGTCTTGGTTGCGCACTTCAAGCACTACAGTAATTACTTGAGTTTCCTCAGCTGTTGTCTTTGAGTACCTGTTTATCTCATTCTCGATGCAGAGCCCCAGCAAACATGTGTCCCGCTGACTGGGCCCCGAGCTGCAACTCGAGGTCTCAAACACCTTCGGTTTGTCGGCTACTTGCTCAAAGTCGCTGCCTGCCAGGCAGCAAGCCTGAACCGCTTTGCCCATGTCAATTTCTTGGGCTTACCCTGCATGGGCTTCATGCTAGCCCCGTGTGTGTCGAACCTCTATGCGACCATTTGCAGTGTAATGTTTGATGCATGTGCTACTGCAGCTTGGGACTTTTGCACTCGATGCGTCAACAACCGACGGCGCTCTAATGATGGGGTTGTCGCCACCCACCTAGGTGCAACACCAAGCCGAAGCCGAAGCCGAGTTGCTTACAGGGAGCGTGGGGGAGAGCGTGCGACCACCATGCCTCACCACGCCATCCAAGGCAAATACAAAGCGAGAATCAAATCACATCTCCTCTATCTTCTCTCACTGGGGTTTACAGTGTTGTATCGCAGTGCCGTTTGCTGGAAACCGGGCTAACACGCGGGTTGAGGAAACCCGGCATACGGGGCGGCCGATCCCAGTGGCAATCCTCAGCCTGTCTTGAAGACCGGCTAATGCTCAGCACCTGGCATCGCCCATACTTCGTCCAATATACTCTACCGTTATCGAGGTACGTCCAGAGTCAAACGTTTGCTCTTGGGCAAACTCTCCAAAGCCCGCAACCACTGTGCAAGCAGATTTCCCATGGTTTCATTGTCAGGTCATCCATTGATTCTAGAGCTCGGAGTTCCTCTCTGCCCCCGTGTCTCTATGCTGTTCTATGATACAAGGGCAAGACCCATAACGTCGATTCGTGCATTACAAGTTCGTGAGATAATCCTCAATCTCCTGAGGACTGAGCTTCCTGAAGCGAGGACCCTTTGCGCCCTCAACACCGTCGATACCGAGCAGGTGGTCGGCAGGGGGACCAACAATACCTATCCCAACTGTCAGTTGAACGTTGCCACGTCGCGTCTTGCTATGCTTACCAATCTCGATTGTCTCTCCGTTCATCTCACCCTCGATGGTCTCCTTGAGAGTGAGCAGCGCAATGTGTACTGCGTCCTCAAGCTCCAACCCTTCGGTGTATCTCTTTTCCAAGAACGTCTTGGCCGAAGTAGCGCTCTTGCCAATGGCTGTCGCTTTCCAGGGGAAGTAGCTGCCAGAGGGGTCGACCTGGTACAGCATAGGACCGCCCTTGAGAGTTCCGCCAGTCTTGCCCGTAGGCTTCTTCTCCTCGCCTTCCTTAGCCTCGGCCTCATCCTCGGGCAAGATACCCTCATCCCAGCCGGCAACAAGCAAGCTGACACCATAAGGTCGGACACCTCCAGACTGAGTAGCCTCCTGCATCACACGGGCTACGTCCTGAACCAATATACGGGTAGGCGGGTACTCGTTGTAGATGCGCTTGTAGCCGGTGTGTGACACCTTACGGGCCTTGTCCACCAATATTCTGTAGTCGGGTCCCATGCCAGAGTAAACCATTCCAATGTTGGGAGTGACGAGGCTAATCTTGGACAGCGAGCTGGGATCGGCGAGCGGCGATGACGACTTCTTCTCGGTTGCGAGGACAATACCGTTGGTGGCTTTGCTAGGTCAGCATGCATGGCGGGAAGGAGGGGCAGGCGGACTTGCCCTTGATGCCAAGGGCGGTAACACCCTGGTTGACAGCGTTCAGAGCATATTCTAAACTCCAGTCAGCTCTGCTCCAGTTCAAATTGACAGTAATAATGCCTGAAAACCACCAATTGGGAGGGCATCGTTGGAGGCATACCGATCTGGACCAGCTTGCCGCTTCACTCTGTTAGCACTGGACGTCACCGAGTGGATCGAGGAACTTACCTAGGCGAAAATGTCGTCAGCGAGAAAGAGTAGCGGTCGGCCATGGCTTATGTGTCTGTGATGGGGTCGGGGATCGTTGGCTGAGAGGATGTTGACGAGGTGGATGAAGGGTGGGATGGCAGTGGTCAAACGGGACGAGGCTGTCGGAGCTATGAAGCTCTCCCTCCTAGGCAACTCGCGCCGCGTCAAGCTGCCAGACGTCCCCGGGCGCCTGGGGTTATAGTGGCACGTGATCTCCGCGGCTATGCTATTGATCCGAGCGGAGGCACGGCTGACGTAAACGGGTTGGAGCGGGCAGGAGCTATGGCCAGCTCGGGACACGACACGCCGGTAATAAAGTGGTGCTGGAATATTCTTCTCAGCTTGCCGATACACCATTTCCCCTCCTACATTTCCGACCTTCACATTAGTGTCCAGGAACGTTGGCGGTCTCTCAGAAGACTGATAGTCAAGTCGGATTCGCCTTCTACTATCATTGCCATGTAGGTGTTTTTTGCTGGTCAAACCCTGACCGAGATCGAAAATCCAAGTCTCGCCACGGCCGCTACCTTGTTTCCAGCATCTTTTTCTATCTACTTCCCAACCTAGCTACGCTCGAGTCTTACTGTTCTCGCTTGATCACCTCTACTGAGCGAGGCCAAATTTGTTCCGCATTGAAGATGGAATCGACAAACCCCCAATGGAGCTGGCCGTCGAATCTCCCCCGGGAAAGAATTGCCAAGCCCGAGGTTGCCGAGCCTACGCAACCCAGCAGCTCTGCGAGTCCACATCAGACTGGGGACGAGAAGCCGTCCAAAGAGCAGGACAAACCGCAGTCTAAGCAAAGATACTACGGCCCGCGCACTTGTCGCATCTGCTTCGACGTTGTGCACCCCACGTTCGAGGAGCCAGGAATGATGAGCGGCTTCATGAACACACCACCACGGCCTGTCTACAAGTCTGACGACCCCGAGTGTGGACGGCTCATCTCACCATGCAAGTGCAAGGGATCTCAACGCTACGTTCATGAGGGTTGTCTCCAGGCCTGGAGGTACGCCGACTCGACCGCCAAACGCAACTTCTTCGCCTGCCCAACTTGTGGTTATCATTACCAGCTCGAACGATTGTCTTGGGCCAACCGTCTGTCGAGCGCATCCGCGCAGATCGTGCTGACCATGCTCATTTTCGTCTTCTCGGTGTTCCTTCTCGGCTTCATCGCTGATCCAATACTCAACCTTTGGAGCGACCCCATGGGCACGATTGCCGACACGGTTGCCGTCGTCCTCGACGATATTGAGGCGATCAAAGAGCCGACGACCGACGAGCCCGGAACGTGGTTAGAACACTTCTACAAAGGCTTCTTTTCCCTAGGTCTGCTGGGGTTCTTGAAGTCTCTGCTCTTCATGAGCCCGTGGCAATGGTGGCATCTTCGATCCAGCGGGATGCTTGGCACGGGCGGACGTCGTGGCGGCACAGGACGCGCACGCGTTGAGAATATCAATCTGGCATTTGTCCTTGTCGGCGCCTTCACGTTCATGTGGGGCGTATGGAAGGGTGTCAGGGCTTTCAGTGCCTCTGCGCTGCAACGCGCGAGTGACAGGGTATTTGATGTGGCTGGAAACGACGATGACGAAGAAGACAGCTCGAAAGAGGACTAACATAGGGGCGGGTGCACTTGACAATATAATCGGCTATCTCCTAAACACAGATGCCGGTGTGCCGACTCCAGCAGTCATCATGATGCATACCTGCACACTCTTAAGTTGCCTCGAAGATTCTCTTCCATATCGTGTCAACTAGTCTGTGTGCAGAGATCAAGTCCCCGTTCTGTCCTTGAGTCGGCCGTTTTGGTCCGACTCACTTTGGCCAGACGGACGACATCAGATTGCTTCAACCTCGTTGGCGTTTTGTCGACTTGAATTCAGCCCACGGCAACCTTCCATTTCTAGAGGTTGGCAAAGGCGCAAGCTGAGACACGAATCCGCCGCTTCCTCTTAGGCAGCGTGCTGTAATATCACGACATATCAACGAAATACAATGATCAAAGCAAGAAAAGGTCGTTCAAGTTGACCAAACAAGACAAAAGTCCAGTCTCTGTCTCCCTGTTTCCGCGTGGTAGGCACACGATCTGTTTGGATACATTGTACTTAGCTTTATGTACAATAATGACGGTAACTCTACAATTCAACCCACAGGCATGAGACCACTGGCAGGCCAGGTCAGCGTCACTGCACCCCGCGGCCCGCCAGGCTGGCCATGTCACAGCTCATTGAGCGAGTCGTGGGGCACCTGTCACGACCCTGGATGACGGTGGGGCACGGGCCACAGGATCCTCTGTCGGATCATTATCTGGCCGGCTGGGCCAATCAATGCCTGTCCCTGTTTACGGGCGAGATCTAATGCTAATGTTCTAGAGTGGACCTCGAATTAAACGAGCGATGCCATCTATTAGTTCGTGTTCAGCAACCGTACACTCTGTCGCCCTTCGCCCTTGCACAAACCACTTTGCCCTCAAACTCTGTGCTTTGGCAGGTGTCAATCCGGCGGCCCAAGGCTCTGGCGTTATGCGACTCCTTGAATGACCTGCGATCCCTCCCACGGCTATCGACACTCGCAGACACACTTTTCCTACCTTCCCTCGCTGCCAAGCCCCTAGTCGCAACGGCGACAGTCAGCCTCCCATTCTCGTATTCGAGTTCTTTCGAAATCTACACACAAAATCGACAGTCCTTGCCGCCATCTGAAGACGTTGGCTTTCGAAGTCTTGATTGCTGAGACAGAAAACGTGACCGCGGACCGCCGTTGGGCTTCCCACTGGATCATCAAGCCTCTGATCCGCAACATGCATTTCGCCTACCCCCCACGAAAGAGCTCGAACCCGCCGCCCTTCAGGGCGAGGTCCTCGAGGATACCGCCGCTCCTCCGACGAGGCAGGGTGAAGGTCATTGCAGCCGGAGCTTTGTTATTCCTGGGGATTCTCTACCTTTTCTCGGGTACCTTCAAGTCGAGTAGTGTTCCTCGCGCTCCATCAGGTAATCCGCCCGTGGTGATCATGACAGCACTAGACGAGTCGGAGTACAGCAAGGCATATCTGGACAGCATTCGCGAAAACAGAAAACAGTACGCGCAGCTGCACGGTAAGAACTTCCGGCATCGACTGGTGTTGTTGTTGTCGCTAATAGTCTTGCATAGGCTACGAAGTCATGTTCACAACGGCGGGCGATTACGACCTCAAAGGCGCCCCTTCATCCTGGAACAAAGTGGTGTCATTGAGGCACGCCATCACCAAATACCCCGATGCGAGCTGGTTTTGGTACATCGACCAGGACGCGTACATCATGGATCCCAAGCAATCCGCGGAGAGTCTGCTGCTCAAGAACGAGAAGATTGAGAGTCTGATGATCAGAGACCAGCCGGTCGTCCCTCCTGACAGCATCATCAAGACTTTCCCTCACCTCAAGGGCCAGGACATCGACTTCATCCTCACACAGGACCGAGAGGGTCTTTCTATTGGTGGCTTTTTTGTGCGAAACGGAGAGTGGGCGAAGTTCTTTATCGACACGTGGTTCGATCCTCTGTATCGCAGCTACAACTTTCAGAAGGCCGACGCGCACGCCCTGGTGAGTTTTTTATTCGTATATTCAAGTGGCATGTGGCGCTGACGTGTCTGACAGGAGCACATTGTTCAATGGCACCCCACAATTCTCTCCAGGCTGGCCATCGTACCGCAGAAGACGTTCAACTCGTATAACCGCTACGATAAGGGCGACATATTCCAGGAAGGCGATTTCGTTGTCCGCGCTGCCGGGTGTACCAAGGCCGGAGAGCGATCTTGTGAGCAGGAGCTGGCCGAGTACAACACCAAATGGCGTGCGGCATTCAAGGCAGCAGCGGCATGACGCAAGAGAAACAAGCAAAAGCGGAACGAGAGACGGTAGCCCAAGAGAGGCAGGGTCTAGACGCGGCGTTTTATTCCCAGGACAGCATGATGTCGGCGTGTTTGAAGTGTAAGGAGCTGGATGAGGCGTTTATGACTTTGGCATGCCGTGGAGACATTTACGGGGCATTCGCGGTTTCTAAGGAGATGGCGCTTGCAGGCTTGGCCGGGCGCATGAGCTTGGTCATGTTGGGATGTTATGTTGGTCTTTGCTTGGTGGTTTTCGCTCTCGACATGACGATTCGAGTATGAAGGAAGATTGCGAATCTTCCAGTATTTTGTATATCAAAGTGATAAATGCCGGGCAGAGAGCCAACCGCTAATACGGAACGAATCTCCGCCTCGAAAGCGTACCGATGGTCACAGAAGATGACAGCCGTCTGGGGGAATATCCACAGAGTCTCGCTCTGTCAACATTGAGAGGTGAATCTGTAAGGGCAGACAGGGAAGATGACGACACGCCGACCAATCACGGAGGGTCGGGTTGAAAGTGCGAAGGGCTTTTGGACATTGGCAAGATGCAAGTGCAAGGTTGCTGTGCGCTAAGATCGAGGACCCGGACAAGGCTTTGGGATCCGCTTGGATCTCTCGGACGTGGACGTTGATGTGACGTGGTCAAGGCAGAAGGTTGTTGCTTCGAGTCAGAAGCCAGTATCCTGGCGGCTCGCTTTGCATCGCGATGCAGGCGTCTTGGCCAGAGATGGTGCGATCCCCCAACTGACGAGTCCAGAAAAGTGCCGGCTTCCACCAGCATAATAAACGAATCGCCAATGAGCCATGCTCGAGTCCTGGGGATTCGGGCTCGCTTTACCATGACACGCAGATCAAAGACGGGCAGATTGGTCCAGGGGAAAAGAAATCGACTGGCGGGCGTCCGCGGGTCTGCGGGCCCCGCTGCGAGGGGACCCATCGCCCCGGACTGCCGCGGCCTCACGACGATCAATCCAGCGTGAAGAAGCCATGAGTGAGAAGACTAGGCGATGTACTCCGTACGCATAGAGGAGTGTGGGTGGTCACGGTCGAGAGCTGTGGCGAGTGCAGGCAATGTCAAGATAATAGTCATGCGGCGCTCGGAAGAGGAGGTGTTGCCCAATCGGCCGAGATGCTGGGTTGGCAGTGGTGTTCGTGACGTATCTGATAACGACGCGGTGATGAATGCCTTCTTTGGGATTCAAGGTGGTGGTGGTGTTGCTTCATTGGCCACTCCACTTTGACACTGACCTTGCAAGTAGACACTGACAATCAGATTGATGATGTTGTCTCTGCTCTGCGGGTCAGAATTCTGTCTATTTAGACGCCATTGGTTTGTTTACAGACTCGACTAACATCGTCCATCTCCGTCTCCATGTCTGCCCAGATGCTGAGAAATATGCATCCATGGACGGATGGACGTGATGCTTCGTCGTTGGATTATCAACGTAGGTACTTGTACTCCCACTTGCGGCCCCCTGTAAAGCGTTGTACTTGCAGTAGACTTTGGCCTGCCTGAAGGGTGTCACCGCTGCAGCCCAGCAGGACGCGGAGGCCGAAGCCGTAGGAAGCAGGGCTCCTCTGGCCTGTAATACTAGGTAGCGCATGTGATGGCCGGATGGCGGCAATGTTCTCCCCCCAAGAGAGGGGAGGTCCAGGGAGGTGCCTTAGCTGCAGCGGTGACAGGGGGGCAAACCGCGCTAAGAAATAATCAAGAAGACGCCATGCCCCGCGAATTTTCGGCCGTCTGGCACTCGCGGAATTCGGTCTCTGGTCGTTGGTTTTTGCTTCCATCCTTGAAGTCTACTCGCCCTGAGGTACCTAGATACCTGAGTAGTCTCGAGGACGACCTGTGGTTTTGCTTACAAGTACACTCCGCAGCCAACGGCACTTCCTGGCCACGACTAGGCCCTGCCACTTTGAAGCTCTCGACAAGTCCATTACGTCTCCAATTCTTTTTCAACCCCGGTGCTTAATTCGTCCGTTGTCTGCTTCTCTCTCCGTTTATATATACCAGGCGTCGCATCCACCCCCATACCATTGCTTCGCGCCCTGGCTACTCGCCCCATTTTCCTGTCGTTCACCTGTCGTCCACCCGTCGTCGTCGCGAACCTCCACTGCCGACTCTCCTTCCCGCCACCGTCTGCGCCAAGCCTCCGTGAAGCTTCCAGCAACAGGTGGACAAGATGCCCGGCAGCTCCCGCATTCCCGCCAGCTTACGCGAGAGCTTGCAACATGTCAAGCGAACCAGACAGGCCAACCCGCTGCTGGTTCTGAACCTGGACTTGTAAGCCGCCAATGCCGTCGCCCCTCTCCGTCACCTGTGATCCGCTGTCGTGCGAGGCCGCGTGTTGCCGAGGCTAACTGGCGCCTCCCCTCTTCTCGTAGACTTCGCAACATCATCTTCTTCCTGTTCGTCTGGAGATGGACGCGCAAGACGTATTTGAAGTTAAAGGGCCGCGGCCTGATCGGCAGCATCGTCGAGCTGTACATTGATCTCCGCCGAGTCGTCTATGGCTACTTCCTGCGCGCCCCCGGAGTTCGCGGCCAGGTCCAGAAGCAGGTCAACGAGTCCTTGACGAAGCTCCAGAGCAAGATGATTCCCAAAGACCTCACACGATACCTGGCGCTACCCAAGGAAGGGTGGTCTGAGGACGACGTGAGGAAAGAGCTGGATTCACTGGCGAATATGGACCACACACGGTGGGAGGACGGCTTTGTGTCTGGTGCCGTATACCACGGCGAGGACGAGCTCATCAAGCTGCAGACCGAGGCCTTTGGCAAATTCACCGTCGCAAATCCCATCCACCCTGACGTCTTCCCGGGTGTGAGAAAGATGGAGGCCGAGGTTGTGTCCATGGTCCTCAACATGTTCAACGGTCCTCCCGGCGCTGCCGGTGCCACCACCAGCGGTGGTACCGATAGCATTCTGTCGGCGTGCTTGAGCGCGCGCCAGCGTGGCTACCACGAGAAGGGAATCACCGAGCCCGAAATGTGAGCCGCCCACGTTCCATCCCCTGGTACACTGGCTGACCTTTTGTGTTAGGATCCTGCCCGAGACCGCCCACACTGCGTTCCGCAAAGCCGGTGACTACTTCAAGATCAGAGTCCACTACGTGGCGTGCCCCGCGCCCAACTACCAGGTCGACGTGCGCGCCGTTTCTCGTTTGATCAACAGCAACACCATTTTGCTCGTCGGCTCCGCGCCAAACTTCCCCCACGGAATCATCGATGACATTAGCGGCTTGTCCAAGTTGGCATACAAGAAGAAGCTCTGCCTCCACGTCGACTGCTGTCTCGGCTCCTTCATGGTGCCGTTCCTCGATAAGGCTGGCTTCGAGACGGAGCTGTTTGACTTCCGCCTTAAGGGCGTCACCAGCATCAGCTGCGACACCCACAAGTATGGTTTCGCTCCCAAGGGCAACTCCACCGTCCTGTACCGGTCATCGGAGCTGCGCAAGTACCAATACTACGTGTCACCGGACTGGTCTGGCGGTGTCTACGGTTCTCCCGGTATGGCAGGCTCTCGTCCGGGTGCCCTGATTGCCGGATGCTGGGCCAGTTTGATGAAGGTCGGTGAGGCAGGTTACATCGAGGCCTGTGTCAAGATCGTCGGCACCACTAAGAAGATTATTGAGAAGATTCGTGAGACCCCGTCCATGGACAACGAGCTCGAGATCCTCGGCAAGCCGCTGGTGTCTGTCGTCGCTTTTACCGCCAAGAACCTCAACGTTTACGATATTGCCGACGGCATGTCCGAGAAGGGCTGGCACCTGAACGCCCTGCAGAGCCCACCTGCCATCCACATCGCCGTCACCCTGCCCATTACCAAGGTCTACGAAAAGCTCCTCGCCGACCTCGAAGCTGTTGTCGAGGCTGAGAAGGAAAAGGAGAGAGTGCGAATTGTTGAGGGCAAGGGCGCCAAGGGCAAGGCGGTGGGCGACTCGGCGGCTCTGTACGGAGTTGCCGGATCGCTACCCAACAAGAGTGTGGTTGTTGATTTGGCCAACGGCTTTTTGGACTTGTTGTACAAGGCGTAGTGAAGCAAAGGGGAGGCAAAGCAAAGTTTAGCGGTGTTTTGTAAGTGCATTAGATGGCAAGCCTTGATCTCGATCTGGAGTAATAGCTCTAGCGATGTAACATATCTCTTCTACTATCATCATCATACTAGCTCACCGACGTCGCACCATCCTTTCGCACATGCTGATAACGGAGCTTCACCGAGGCGGCAGATATTGCCCGAATCGTCGTCAGCTGATGGCTCACGCAGCAAACGCGGAATCTTCATCCCACCAGTTCAGGGGCAACAATTCGCGGACGACGCACGCGCTGAGCTGTTCAAACCAGCCGCGTGCGCCACGGGTGATGATGGGTCATGTCTCAGAAGGGCCGCTCCGATGGCGCCCCGGGAAGACGCGAACTGGTTCCACAGGTCCGACACGTCTTCAGCGACATCGGGCCCGCCATGTGCTCTCCCGGCGAACTTGCGAACCGTGGCCGCGATGGGACGCCTTGCCGCGGGCAAGGTGCCGGGACGGCCGCAGGTCAAAATGCTCAAATTCGGGTCACATTGCATGATATCATCTTTGTTCTCGTGCAGCCTGCCCGCTGTAGCGAGCTGCACCGGCTCTCCTCATCCTCCCAGACTTGCAGCTCGGACACTCGGATTGCGTCTCCTCGCGCCAACGTGGTGACACAGTGTTGGCCTCACCAACGTCGGCTCGGAGGAATGGCTCTCGGCTCACATTTCCGAGCAGCAAACAAGCCTCCTGACATGGCTGTCCAACGCAGGTCGAATTACTCTTCACCGGTGTTGTGCGAGGCTAGGCACGGTTTGAAACTGCTGCAAAGGAGACGAGCAAAGCCAGTTCGTCCCAAGAGGCCTCCAGTCTGTGGCATCAAGCACCCAGCCTTGGCTTACCGTCATCACAAGCGCGTAAGCAGGCCAGACAAGCCTGGCTTGGGCGAATCGGCCACGAAAGGACGCCTCCTCGTCCCGGCGATTCGGGGTGGCGTGATGAAGAAAAAGAACCATACAGCACTTTTCGAAAAGTGCAAATGCCCAGATACCCAACAATACAGGGATCGGCCAGTGTTGGAGAAGGGCGACACAGCAATCAAGAAAAGGGCTGATCTGTGTGGCTGTACGCCTCACCTACCTGTCTCCCGCCCGACCACACTGTGCATTTTCCAAGCCTCAGCCTGCGTCTTGGGTGTATTATCTTGGATACCGATATCCTGCGAGGGGGTGAGAGATGTGTATGCGTATGTCGCCATACGCGACTCCTCATGTTCTGCATGACCTGGTAAAGAAATGCAGTCTTCCGGTACACGGTTGGCATTCTGGCTTGTAACCCCGCGTGGGATCGTCGGACATTATCGTGCACGTTGTTCTATTATCCACCTGATGGGGAGGAATGGGATAGCTGGCAGCATCTTATTGGGGGACTTTTTCTTGATTGTTCGTCGGCCACAAAGAGAGGCTGCGGTCTATATCTACACGCACAATCCTCGCTTTCGTCGTTCGGGCAGGAACAGTTCGGTCATCCATGCCCTTTCCCTTCGAGGCTCCCGACCACCTGCCCGCTGTTTGCTTCTGTGCAACATCATGATCTAGGTGCCTTCGCCCACCGGGAGTTCGCATTACCAACCTGCAAGATACCGTATCAGCTGCCCCAGTCATGACCACCGCGGCGGCGGGAAAGGCCACCCGGCCCAAGCTGGACACAAACACCAGCTGGAACCTGCCAAGGCGACCGCCGACGGAGCCGGAGGAGGACGGGGAACTCTCACCGCTCTCTCCCGGACGGGAACCTGCCGAGGGCGATTGGGATCAAAAGGGGGCTCGGGGCCTCGCTGAGGAGAAGCTGGGTTCGGCGAACGTCTCTTCGTCTTTTCTTCCGCGGACTCGCGATATCATGGACAATATCCCGCCTGAGATGACGGCGGAAAAGGTGAGACAGATATTCTACGAGGAGTGTAAGTATATATTCCCTCACTTTTCAAGGTGCTATTGCTGACGGGGAGAAAAGTCGCAAAAACCAACAGAAACGGCGAGGCGGGCACGCCTGTCGAGGCACCTCGCTTCTCGCCCCTATCCAGCCCGAACTCTGTCTTTACTCCTACGACGTGCCCTAGTCCACCGGTTCCAGTCCTTGACCTGAACAACAACACCAACAACCTTTTTTCGTCGTCGGGGAAGCAGAGCCCCAAGATCCCACAGGCAACGGCTGCAACGCCACCACCGGCGTACGTGTCGCCTACGGTCTCGACTCCGCCCATCTGTCCTCAGCCCAGAGCGGTGCACTTTAGGAACCGAGGCCCGCCTGTGATTCACTGCCAGCCGCGTGTCGACGAAGAGGGCATGTCTCCTACCGCCGAAGCACCGCCGCGAGTTGAGTTGAGCAGCGTTGACAAGGCGTGGGGCTTGCTGTTCGATGCAGAGGGTTATCCTACTCAGCGACTCAACTCTGTCCTCAGAGGCTTGGCCAACTATTTGGTATGTGTACACCTTTGTTGACTTCTTCGAACGATAGTTTACACGAATCAGATCGCCGATGTTGCGCCTCACGATTCCATCGTCGTTACCCCCGAGAAGATGCTCTTCCTGTACTCAAAGTACAAGGTCGACTCGGAGAGGTTCCGTTACCAAGGTCCGTCACTTGCCACTCAGCCCAGAACCCCCCTAACCCGCTACGCAGACGTCTTCAGAACCCGTTCCAAAGACTCTCTCGAGACCATTCAGACCCTCTACGACGTGCTCCAATGCCAGTACCACCTCACCCAGAGCGGCCCGCACTCCCCACACGACGTCCCAAGCCTCACCGCGGCCGGCTTCTCCCAGTGGATGATTGGCAACATCCTCGCCCACCCGGACCTGGAGGCCCGACGCCTGCACCAAATCATGGCCTCCCTCCCCGTCAACGCCGACGGGCCCCTCGTCGACGGCAAAGCGGAGCGTCTCCCCAAGCAGCTGTCGCGCCACCTCTTCCCGGAATTCCACGACCGCAAAGCGCGACAGCTGCTCGACGAAACCGTGGACGAGTACTTTGAAGACCAAGACGCCGCGCCCAGATCCCTGTCCCGCTCCAGGTCTCACAACTCGCGCGCTCCAGAGGCCAACATGCACTCCCGTCGCGTCGACGACCGCAACAAGCGTCCCGTCCTCCCGCCCCTGCCGCACAGATCCCGGACGTACGATAGGGCAGACCGTGGTACGGCGAGGGTTGACTCCCACGCCGGCCGCTTCGCCCGCCACAACTCCGACTCCGGCCCGGGTGCTCGGCACCGCGACCTCCCGCCCCCGCCTGTGGGGCGCCACTCCGCGCCGCATCACCGGCAGCGGAGTCCGGCGCCGACGAACCGGTTCAGCGCGTCGCTTCCGGCCATCCACAAGACGGAATCCCCGTCGCCTGCTGCGCAGCTTGCCGCGGACGTGAGGGGCGGCGATGCCAATTACGGCGTGTACTCTGGCAGAGAACGGGATAGGGAGAGGAGCGGCGGGAGGGACGAGGCGCCCAGGTCGCCCGGGCTCGGGGGTGGCAGGAGAGGCGAGAGGGTGCCGACGTGGGAGGATGTGTGTAGCCGGGCTGGGACGAGGGGTTCATTGGACTCTGGGGCGAGGGGATACCGGTGATTCGGGGCTGGGGCGATGAGTTATGATTTTTGATGGCATGATGGTACGGGCTCTGGGATTCTGCGCTGCTTTCTGCTCCATGGCTTGGATGCAGTTGTTTTCATCGCGTGCTCGGTTTGGATTTTGTTTGGCGTGTTCTGTTGAGTAGGGAGGGCAGTTCGTCGACGAAAACGGCGGTATTGTTCTATTCTAGTTGAAAAGTCTACTTCTACTTGAGTCCTTTGCTGTCTCGCTACCCTGATGTGATGTGGCTGGATCCATCTGTTGGAGTGCATTCACCGCGACTGTGGGTTAAGTCTTTTGCTGCCCATTCTCCCAGCATGGAAACGAAGATAGATGTTCAGCGCATGCCTTGGAGCTTGATTGGCTTCTCGAATGCCTAGAGCATCGCATACAGCTTCTATCCCATGATCGTCTTACCAAAGGAAAAGAAATAGCCAGTCATCCGACAGAACTCAAACTCAAGTAGAGCCACCAGGTCAGAAGTAAGCTAGCATTTTTGTGGATAGTGTAGAGGTTGTCGATCGCGGGGCTGGTCGACGAGGACTGGAGAAGGACTGAACGACTAGAGCCGCAATTGACACTTAGTCTGCCTTGTGTCCGTCAAACTGCGGTGAATTGGTCTTGGAGAACGTCATTGCCATCCTATTTCCCATCTGGAGGAGGGCGAATGAATCCACCAGGAATACTGCATACTTACAGAAACGTCTTGCTCGAGAAAACACTGGATGACGATGATGATGATGGTTCCAAGAAGTGCCTCCGTGAGGGCATTAGCTCTAGGATGGTCATGGGTCGAAGTGTGAGCAGGATAGGACGGTGTGATCAAGTGGCAGACTTCTTGCTCGTGACTGGGGGAGACTTGGGACTCTCCAAGAAAGGGGCGTACAGCGTTCAGGCTGTTGCACCATGAGGCTATCGAGCACGACAAGATGACGTTGGAAAGACATGGACACTATCAGAAGGCCCTGCGCAATGGGAGCCGGCGTGTAACTCTGGTCGGGCAGGGTTCTCTGAGAATCCACGTGAATGATCAGGTGCCTTACCTTGCCTTACCTTAGGTACCTACAGTAAGTGGGCACCTACAGACCTTAGCCACACCGCATGGTCGCACTGTGGAGTAGACCTGCAGGCACGTACAGAGCGCCCGACAGGCGCTTCAGTACTGCCAAGTGATCAGGTCATCGCCTGGAGAAGTCAAGATATTGCTGTGAAATACCACTAGTAAGCTTGAGGAAATAGAAAAAGGCTAGACGATCCCACGACGACTTCCTGGTGCCGCACTCCTTGGCAGCCATGCCACTCTGACATCTGTCTTGGCCTTCCCTCACTTAGTGAGTGTGTCATCTTGTTGCTTGGCGGTTGAGGCTCTGTTGCTGAATCCCATAGAAGTGTCGTCTGTTTCCTCTTCCACGTGAGGGACAGTGAGACACACTCCAACCTCAGAGGCCCATTGAAAAAGGTTAGGCACAGATACGGAATATCCGTATCCGTACGGAGTACACCACTATGTAATTAGTGGTCCCCGCTACATCAACGGCGCCGTATCCACCATCAGATCTCATCCAGCTCAGATACTCAAGCTCATCTCAAGACGTGGGAAACGAGAAGGAGTTGGCTCGCAACAGTCATATTCTAGTACGTTCATCTTATCAGGCCTTGGGGGGCCCAGTATCCGAGAAGTCAGATGGCTGCTTGGACGTTGGCGAAGCACCATCTCGGCATTCTTACCTCACATCGCAGCGTTGGTTCCCAGGGTTGTAGCTCCTGCAATACACAGTACAAGTATAGAGCGTCCGATGAGTTGATAATGGGCTCCCCACATGTCGCCCAGGAAGCTGGGTCCGTCATCACCACAAGATCAATCCTCATGTCGTTATCAGGCGTCGACTCAAGGGACTCATGCTCAACAGGCAATCAATTTTGAAATTGGCAACAAGCTACTCGCTCAGATGTGTCGTAACCGTCCCTGAAGCCTTTGAAACCATGTTTCGAGACTCGACAAGCTGCCTTCAATTGACTCTGGCAGCTCAAAGTCATGAAGCTTGATCATATCACAAGTGTTCGAGTAGTGTCTGACATTTCACCCCCTTCTCAGCATGAACCTCCGATAAAATAAGCTCATAGACTGACTAAGACTACAGGGCTGCTGTAACGGCTCAAAAAGAAGAACAAACTCGTCGACGGCCACTTTGGCATTCATCGGCAGGGCCAATTCCCGAGGATCAAGACATCGAGGTTGTTTGGTCCAGCCAACGACGCACCATGCCGTCCGAACCTCCCATCTTAAAGAAGAAGCTTATATGAGCGAGCCACTCGGCTTACCCAACACGCGTCCCGTTCTCACGGCCCGGTATGGGTCCCGAAACGGATGCCGTGAAAGTTTAAGCTAGTTGTCTCCCGACACACAGCTTGTGTTACACTGGACGTGCCGGGTTCCCGAAGATCCCATGCGCGAATCATCCCACTCTTGACGAAGGGAAGCACACAACAACTGTTGCTATCTGCCTCAAAGCCTGCATTCGTCTTCACGAACAGTCACCAACGCGCCTCACTGCAGCTTCACTGATAACCCGGCCCATTCTCTCCTGCTCACCAGATGCAACCATGTTCGACACGTCTTTCACACTCAAGCACACCACCCCTGTTCCGTCCGCCATGTCTCGTGACCACGTCCTCAACCTCCTTCACAACGCTGAGCATCACGTCAAATGCGACCCAAACATGAAGTCCTACGTCCCGTTCACCCCGCCAAAACCGCACGAGCTACCAAAGGACGTAGACCCCATAACCTCGACCGTATGCTACGCAGTCACCGACAGCGTGCCGACGCCCGTCTTGTCCAAGGTCTGGGAGCGAGAGTCCGTCAGCCGCTTCCACTTCACAAACACCCAGGACGGGTGCCACGTCTACACAATGTGCCCTCTCAGCGTCACGCTCGACACTCGCTGGACCGTGCTTGAGTCCGCCAACGGCGGTCTAGAACTCGAGGAGGCCGTGGAGGTCAAGTGCTCCCGCATCTGGGCGGGGCTCGTCAAGGAGCAGTTGGAGAAGAACTGGAAGGACTACCACAAGGTGTTTCTGAGTGGTTGACAGCAGCGCGTGGAGGCCTCCGGAGGCTGTTCGAAAGTCTCCGTATCGACTTTGGAAGCGCAATAGCCCCCAATCCGATGGGCACCTGTGGCTGCCAAAGTTTAGGACATCTTACTGGACTATACCGATTTGGCGAAAGTCTAGGAGATCATGGAGGTATTATCAGGTGAAAGCTATATATATATATATATATATATATATATATATTATGTATAATAACGTCGATACGGAAGGGCTCTGATGTTTATGCTTCCCACTTTGTCATCTGTGTGCCGCTTTTTTTGATAAAACTCTTTACAGATTCTCTGCTTGTGAAGCTATGACAAGGTTGACCTGGCGAACTGAACGTTCTCAATCCGGATCCTTTGCAAACTCGGAGGGATGTAATTATGTGGTGAGGGTACTATGAGCTAGTCATCAGGCAAAGTCCTGGGATATCGCTAGGTTTGTCTATGCACCATTTGAGTGGCTGCTTCGATACGTGACTACTAACAGTCAACCGATTTCGAACCATCTAAGACTTGGAGGACTGATGGCCAAAGGTTTGCATACTGGAATTCTTTTCGTTGGAAAGAGTCTTGAGTAGGTCTTTGTGTTTCTCACGGGCAGTCTTGAATATGAACATCGAGCAATTTCTCTCAGCAACTCTATAAGCTACACTTACCTCATTATCACCCACTTTAAGTCAGTCAGGGCTAGTCAGTCAGTGCTGGTGAAACCAGACAAGTTGCGTTCCGACAAGACTCCGGGTAACGTCAAGTACTCGGCGCAAATAGCATAAGTTCTTACGCGTTATAGCTACAAATTCGAACTTTCGGCAAGTCTACCAAGCATTTTGTCTCGTCAGGGTCCTAGGCTGGATCTACACTTGAACGCACCAGTAGGTAACCTAGAAATAGCGGAGTAACTCCCCGAGGAACTGATAGAGGGAATTACTACTTCAGCCGATGCTTATTTCAGTACCTCTACTTTTGCTGCTGTGCGTGTTCTCAGTTGATTGAGAGACTGACATCCTGAAGCATGTGTTGACTTCTCTATTGCACTTCTCTCAGCCGTACCTTGTGTTGAGTACTCTGTTCTTATCTGCGTTCCTTCTCTCAAATCATCTCCAAAACTTTTGTACACAGAGGTTTCTTTACTTGAGTCTTCCTTTATGAAACCCTTTTTCCCTAATGAGAGCTACGAGGCTACTTGCTATTTCATAAGCAGACTCTGATCGTAGGTAGATTGTCTTGGTCTGTCCCTCTCCTCGTCATCTATGACCATCTGGTCGTGGCGTCCTATCTAACTTCTTAGTCGTAAATTTGCCAACTTCTGGCCGATTGCAGGCCGTTGCGCATAGAACTCTCCGTCATCGCCGCGGTACACTACGAAGCCCATTGTGGTATCCTGTTCGAGCTGGACCCTCGATGAGTCCGAGAAGCGGTTGACACTCAGGTATGAAAGATTTCTGTAGCATTCCTTCGAGTTCTCTGGGGCCAAAAGTGGCGACCACCTTGACACGAGAGGGTGGCTTGGATAGTTCGGCCATGGCATGTTGATTTGCGATTTGATGAAGGCTTCAGGCGACGGTCCCATCCTTTACATACGTCCTAAGCACACATTTCTAGCACATACGACCATACCCACTGGAGAACTCGGGATCCCGTCCGCTCTCCCATAGATAAGCCAGTGAGGGCCGGATTAGTAGTTGGGTCGGTGACGACCAGCGAATACCTGGTGTTGTTACGACCATACCCACTGGAGAACTCGGGATCCCGTCCGCTCTCCCATAGATAAGCCAGTGAGGGCCGGATTAGTAGTTGGGTCGGTGACGACCAGCGAATACCTGGTGTTGTATGTTTTCTTTTGCTGTCAATCATTCACAGCTCCATAGTGGCTTTTGGTGGTGATTGGCTACGTTGTAGCATCCCAAGACCTCTGTGAAGCATTACTACTCTAAACGCTCGCAATCTTTCTCATAGCGCCTTAATCGCCGTGATGACTTAATTGAGCTAGGGGCAGCGCGTTCAAGACGTCGCTCATGCCCACTCACTTTGCCGCCTTCTGCTTTGAATTACTGGGGCCTGGTAGACCGTACATGTAACTCGAATAGCAGCTGTGGGGGCAAGTATCTACTTGGGTAACTTCAGGTCAAGAGACACTACACAAACCGACGACTGACGGACCTACTTTTGGGGTACTGTTTCGTGACGATCCAATCTTTCGTTGCGTTGTTTCTGGAAGATGGACTTGCAGACGGCAACTGACCCAACTCCTGTCGGTAATATTCCTCAGTCTGAGCTGCGGCGACCGCAATTTCCGAGCTCGCTCTCGGTAGATTGCCAACTACGAGGGCATCTACAGGGCGAGTGAGCGAGGCCACAAGTCCAGCGCCCGTCGTGCCGATGACATCTGAATCTGCCCTGCCTGCCGTAGTGTATAGCGCATCGGACGTGAAACTCGGGAGATGGGTGACGGACGAAGTTGACCACGAGAGACGATGAATCAAACAGGGCCAGACAAGTGGAAAAGCAAGAAGAGAGCCACAAATGCGAGAAAATCTTCATATCCTGTAGGAGGCTATTCTTGGACGAAGCGATTCACTTAGGATCGCACTGGACACCTTCGTGGGCAGTGTGGGTAGAAGTTGAAGTCAATTTCCATCACAATCAGACCCATCTTCTACTCATGTTAGGCCCACACTTGACCACGATAGCGCGCAGTATGAACTGGAGAGTTTCGTGTCTAGTCTACACGCGTGATGATCTTCAATTTTCAAGGAAACACCATCGAAAGGCACGTTGGCATCTCTGACAGTTCACCGAGCATCAAATAAGAGGATTTGCGGACTCAACAACGAACTGCGATTGGGGCACAACAAACAACAAACGTTCAATAACTAGTCTGATCATGGCCAGACTGGTTTGAGTGGACCGTCAGCGACGCCGGAGATGATGATGTCTACTATTATCATGGATCATCGAGTCAGATCAGGACCATCTCCGGTACAAGCGCCGAGCGTGCAAAGAACCCAGAGGAGCAGCTCAAAACACTGCTTCGCCATCTCAACACCCCTGTCCACCCCCATCCACCCCCATCACTCCTCTCTCAGAATGGCCTTCAAGGCCTTGCGAGAAATCGTAAACGTGGGCCCGTTCGGCATCGCTCCCGGAACCCTAGGTAAAACCGAGGCGTCCACCACGCGCAGCTTGTCCACGCCGTTGACCCTGAACTTGGAATCGACGCAGTAGTCGTCGTGCCCGGCAGGTCCCATACGACAGCTCGAGGTCGCGTGGTGACTAAACGCCAGATCCATGATGCCCTGCTTCATGTCCGCGTCGGGGCTCGGCGACAGCACCTCGTACGGCACGCCAACGTCGTCAAAGACACCCAGCATGAACTCGATACCCTCCGCAATGGCCTGTAGATCCTCGTCCGCCCGCTCCGTAAAGTAGTTGAAGTTGATTTCGGGCGCCTGTCTCGGATCCCTGGAGCGCAATGTGACCGTGCCTGCGCCGTTGCCGGTCTGCATCTTGACAATTGGCGTGTTCCACTCCCTCGGCTGGATCTCCCTGCTCGAATAGCCCGGGTAGAAACCGGCCATGCCGCCGGAACCGGCGGCGCTGAGGTAGAAGAGGTCGGTGTCGTTGTCCCAGCTCTCGCTGCTCTTCCAGGTCATGGTGAAGGTTCCGCCACGCTCGGCGTACGGCCCCCTGCGGGTTTCCCGCCACTGCACGAAGCACGGGTCCGAGTCGTCAAAGGTCATGGTGCAGGGGTAGTTGGCGATTTCGAGCCAAGGATGCTCGGCGCGGATGTGGACGGGCACTTCGTAGTTGTCATGCATGAAGTTACCCTGTATGCTGTCAGACGACTCTTGTCCAAGTGATGGGTGAGGGGGTGGGCGCAGTTGAAGACTCACCACTGCAGGAAGGTCTACAATAACAGGGATTCCGAGATTTTCCAGTTCCTCACGGGGGCCGATGCCGCTCAACTTTAGAATTTGCGGCGTGTTGAAAGAGCCACCGGACACGATGACCTCCTTCTTGGCTTTGACAGTTTTGACTTCTCCCTTCTGCGAAGTATTGTAGCGCCCGTCTGCCGAGTACAACCCCTCGCCAATCATGTACTCGACACCGTAGGCCTTGGGCCTCTTGCCGCCTTCACCGTCTTTGAGGAGGACTTTGGTTGCCAGCGAATGGAGGCTGAGGGTCAATGGATGTCCGGCGGCGACGACCTCGTTGATGTAGCTAGCTACACCACTCCTACCGCCCCTCGTGGGAGATATGGCCGCAGGGGTAAGGAACAGAAGTGCATCTTCGTAACGATCACTTTCATTACGGTTGATGTCGCGGAGGAGGAGTTCGGCCATGTGTTCGACGCCATCGACGGTGATACCCTCAGCCTGGCGGAACATTTCGGCCACGAAGAGTGCTGCGTTCGGCGACGTCAAGCCGTTCGTGGAGTTACCGTGGCTTGACTAGAGAGTCATAAAGAGTGTAAGCGATGATATCTACCCAAATTTGGGCGTGTTGTTACCTCAATGTAGCCATCGAACCCATGACCAGGGGTTCCATGGGGAACATAAGTGCAACTCTCGAGATCCATCAAGTGACGGCGCATGTGCTCATGGCTCCAGGTTTCGTCACCTGTGAGGTTGGCGATGAAGTCCCACTCGTTGTCAGGGGCCCAGGCGAAGTTCATCGCGTTTACCTGCGCACTGCCTCCGAGTGTGGCACCGCGAGGGTAGTAGATTCCAGCGCTGGGTGTCGAAGATACCCATTAGCATCTCCAAACACAAATGGTCTTGGGGCGATTCCTGCCAAGTACGTACGGCACCGCGCCCTCCGGAGGGTCGAGTCCATGGTAGTAGGACCCATTGGTCAGGATGTAGGCGTACTTGGGGTCACGTCGAGCCTGAGTCTCGTTCTGGTAATGCTCGACGAAGAACTGCCAGGAGTGGCCAGGAGTCTCTGCCGCGCGCGCGGACCTGTTTGCGCTCAGCATCATGAAGAATGATGAGGTGATGTAGGTCAACTTACAGCACCGGGAGAAGCTCGAGAAGATCTTCCGAGCCGTCGCCACCAGCTTCGATGAGAAAGACCGAATGACCGTTGACGGCTAAGTTGGCCCTACATGTAGTCGTCAGCCGATATTCTCGGTGAACAAGATGGCCAACTGAGAGAAGTCTTACGCAAGGGAGCCACCACCAGGACCGGAGCCCACGATGACAAAGTCGTACTCTTCCACTGGGGTAGCTGCCACGAGCGGCGTGACCGCCAACGCGACTGTGATGAAAGATAACAGAGGGGCCATGGTATTGCTTTGAAATGAGGCCGTTGATGAGTATGGTTCGATAAAGTCTATTGCCACGGTCGACGAGCAGCACTTATATAGAGAACCTCATCGTCTTGTCCAAAGGCCAGCTCCATCACCCAATGATAGATTGCTTTCCTAATTCGGAATCACGGATCTCTGTCGCAAGCATAGTGTCGGGATTAACTCAAACCCGAATCAGCAGATGGCGATGGCCCAGCTGGGCAATCCTCCTCATCCGCGTAAGCTCTCCCGACGAAGCTGGAGCCATCACAACCAAAGACCGTTCTGCGCCTCGACGGTGTAACGTCGACGTTCATACAAAAGCCCTTTTGCATGTTATCGCTTATGTATGCCGAGCGAGACATGCCTCCCGAAGGCGCCTCGCTTCTCGCTGCGCCCGCGTGCCAAGATGCGCTACCTATCGGTGCTGACCAGCTCGAAGCCGAAGAGCAGTGCGGAACCCATACAGCCACTTCAGATGTCAAGCTCTGAATAGCTGCAAAAAGGCCGACGGGGACGAGAGCGATGAGACTTTAGATAACGAGGGTGGGTCTTCGGGAACATGAACTTCTCCGGTTTCTTCTGTGGCAAGCCACGGCAAATACGACGCCCGCGGGGCTCAATATTTGGCTGGCGGATCGCTTTTGACCCAAGTCACAACATAGGAATCGGTCGTAGTCGAGAATAATGTATCAAACAGGGGGTCGAGATGAAGGTTGGTACGTCAAGAAGATCGTTCTTTGACGGCAGAATATCTCCACAAAGACCGTCAGTTGATCGACATTTTGTCTTGCTAGAGCTACTTGCCGGTGAAGGCGACCTCTTCAGTATCTTGGTAGCTGTTGATTGATATTTCAACTTGTATGTCAGTGATCAGACTGCTCGAGGAAAACATCGCCCTGTCGACTTGTTTCGACAACCATACTTAGTCCTCATCGCTATCCGTGTTGTTCTCGTCGTCAAGGTTGATCATGTCGGCAATGTCTTCACCCTCGTTCGTCTCCCTGCCGCCCTTCACAGGATCATCCTCTCCATCCTTTATCTCGTCTGCCTCCTCACCGTTCTCAGTATTGCGGCCCTGTTCAGAGACGGGTTCCGGATCCGTGTACTCAGGCTCCACAGCCTCGAAATTATGCCCCGAGAAGGCTCCCCCGTGTAGCACATCTTTATTCGCACTGCACTTGTAGCAAAGATCAAAGGAGTGGGAGCAGTCGAGGCAGTGCCACCGCTTCCCGCAGATCAACTGGGAATGCCTCGTCAGCAGTCGACAACAATCTCATTTGGAGAGGAGAGCTTACCGTGCAGCAGTGGTTACACCAGTAGCCAGTCTTGTAGTCGGCTTCCCTCGTTTGATGCATCTCGTCGTTCCATTTCTCCAAGGAGCCATCAGTTCGGGTACGCGTCTTGTCCTCGGGTTCCAGCAGCTCGTAGATCTCGGGCATTGCCCCATAGTACCGCGAGATTTTCAACGGCGTCCAGCGCCGATCGCTCGACTCCTCTCTGTACCAGACATCTGCCCCGTGATCCAGTAGAGATCGCAGCACATGCGTGTTGTTATAGTTATTTTTCGCAGCCCACATGAGTGGTGTCCAGCCATCTCCGTCACGATCGTTAACGTGTGCTTGAACCCGGCTCTTATCACCCTCTTTGGGTGCACTCTTGCCAGCTGCTGTCTCTCTCTGGTTGGAAGGATGTATTTGAGGATCCTCAGAGTCAACTGGTAGTCCTGCAAACTCCCGTATCAGCCTATCTACGCCTTCTGAATTGGTCAAGTGCGCCGCTGCGAAATGTATCGGTAGCATGCCCATCTTTGTCCGGGCGAGAGGGTCGGCTCCATGCCTCAGCAGTACGTCAACTGCAATGCCGTTACACTTGTATGCCGCCAAATGAAGAGCGGTTCTTCCCGTTGTATCGACGGCTCTCACATCCGCCCCTTTCTCGACAAGGTATCTCACTGCTGCATCGTCCTCTGCCACCGCCGCCGCGTGAAGGGCATATTGCCATAGCTTGCCGGTGCAATTCTCATTGACGGGCAATTTAGCCTCCCCGACCAGGTACTCCACGATCTTCATTTTCCCTTCAAACTTGTAGCTGGATGCGGCATTGTATAACAAAGTCCCAGGTGCCTGTTCTGCTGTCGCGAGAGGTACGGTGAGACCCGCGTCAACGACAGCCTTGAAGATCTCCCAAACGCCGCTTGAGGCGGCAACGTGCAGCAGGCTGTCTTGGCCAGGTCTGGTGATGCTGGCATCAGCCCCTCTGTCGAGGAGAAATGTGAATAGATCATCATTCCTGACCTTTGCTGCGACTATCAAAGGGGTTTCTCCATCCTTGTTCTGGGCGTTGATGTTCGCTCCAGCCATGAGAAGCATCTCGAAAATAGACACCGAGGGTCCGTGGTTGAGAATTTGGTGCAGGATAGTGTTGCCGCCCTGATCGCAAATTGTCAGGTCTGGCTGGAAGCTGAGCAACGTTCTCACAACACGATCGAAGCCTGCCACGACACAAAGCTTGAGGGGATAATCACCACCCGAGGTCTGGTGATTTTTGTTTGCTCCGGCAACAAGGAGAAGTTTTGCAATCTCGACCTCGCCCTCTTGACAAGCGACACAGAGTGCCGTGAGGCCATCCGGCTGTTCAATTTCCAGATCAGGCTTCGGATTGTGCTCCAACAACACCTTCAGAGTCTTAACGTGGGAGTTTCTGGAGGCAAGGTGGACGATGGTTCCGGAGGAGCAGACGCTGTTGATGTCGGCTCCCTTTTCCAACAACAACTTAACGAGTTCCGCGTTGTCATATGCGGCGAGAAATGCCGTCCATTTTTTCTGGCTCTGAAGGTG
The DNA here is from genome assembly GCA_004366825.1 of Colletotrichum spinosum. Taxonomy (NCBI): domain Eukaryota; kingdom Fungi; phylum Ascomycota; class Sordariomycetes; order Glomerellales; family Glomerellaceae; genus Colletotrichum; species Colletotrichum spinosum. Next base: position 145,699 of record QAPG01000108.1, on the reverse strand, counting down.
AATGTTGGAGCCACGGTCTATGAGCAACTTGGCAATGTCAATGTGGCCGTTCCACGCAGCGCCGTATAAGGCGGTTTGCACGGCGTCCGTTCCAAGCTCCGTCAACACGCCGCAGTCGGCAAACGCGCCGAGATCTGGATTTGCTCCTTTGTCCAGCAAGAACTCGACTACCTCTTTCTTGTTCAAAGTAGCGGCTCTAGTCAAAGCGTTACGACGCCAGTTGGGGCTGGGGTCGACTACGCTTACGTCGGCGCCAGCGTCGACGAGCAGGCGTAACAAACTCAGGATCTTCTCAGTGTCCTCGTCCAACTCCACCACTTTGATGAGCAACGGTCCATAATCCTCGGGGCACTCGTTGGGGTCGGCACCTTTTTCAAGAAGCCGTCGACACACGTCCAGACGACCGCGCAGCGCAGCGTACCAGAGCGCGCTTCTAGAATTCAGCGTGCCTTTGATGTCCGCGCCCTTGTCCAAAAGGATGCGGACGCACCCGTCAAGGCCATTCGACGCTGCTTCGGCCAAAGTTCTGACCGTCCACGCCGTCACTTTGGGCTCCGGGCCAACCTCTTGTGGATCCGCCTCTGCCCCAGCCTCGAGTAAAGCCTCCGTCGCCTGCAACATGCCCCAGTCCAAGGCGATATGAATCGGCCTCGCTGCGTAGGTGTCTGTGATTTCTTTGTCAGCACCGGCAGCTATCAATAGTCGGATCATGTTCGCGTCTCCATAGGTGCTTGCTGCATGGAGAGGTGACGACTGTGAGTCCCCAGCTCTTTCATCAGGGTCACTCTTGGCATCGATCACGAATTGCACCATCTTGGTGTTTCCACTTCGAACTGCCAAGTGAAGCACGGATGATTGTAGAGTGCCCTCGGATGGGGGGACTGGGGCGCCGCTGTCAAGCAAGAGCCTGGCTATGCCGTGTAGACCTAGCCACGCAACTCGTAGGAATAAGCCTGGCGGCCATGGGAAATCCTTAATACCGGCGGCGGTCCTGATCAAACAGTCTAGAACATATTCATTGCCCGTAGCCGCGGCTACAAGAAGAGCGTCGCCCATGTTGCTCATTGGAACGACGCTTTTGTGGAGCAAAGTCTGGATGACCGTCGTATGCTCCCCACGGACAGCTTCGACTAATGCCAGTCCAATATCAACTCGGAGACTCGGCGAGTTTTGGTGAGCTTCAATGTGATGAGCAACAATATCTGCCAGTCCGGTGGCTGAAGATGCCGGAAGAGCAGATACATAGCTCTTGTTGATCCGTGTAAGTGGGTTAGAGAGTACCCAGTGAGATTGATGCCACAGGTTCCGTGACTTTGGGTCTTCGAAGAAGTGTACGGCTTGTGCTTTGGGCTGGTGAAGACCAGCACGTCGGTAATGCTCTTGCCAGTACGTGACGGCGTAGGAGACAAGATTTCGACGAGGTCTTGCCAGGAGTCCTCGATCAAGTGCTGCGTTCTTTTCTATCAGAATTTGAAGCCTCTTGTGAACTGGCGGGGATGATAGATAGTTCAGGCAGATCGAGGCCACCTCCCCATGAACCATTTCGTCATTTTCGGGATCCGGTTGGCGCTTGGCAATGCCTCGTCTAATCCCATAACCATCGAATTGTATCAGCCCAACTGATTGGTGTATCATGTTTCGGAGTGCTTCAACGTCAACATCGTCGAGGTCGACATCGTCCGGATGAGGTGCTTCATTCGTTTTGCTCATATGGAGAGCCTCGGCAATCTCCCAAAGCGTGGGCGTTTCAAAGGCAGCGTCGATCCACGAGAGTACCCAGTTGACTGTGCCGGATCGAGAACCGAAGGACGTCAAGATAGAGCCCGTCAGAGTTTCCGTAGTGATTGCTGACAGGGGTCCCAGTACCCTCTCCAAACCTGTCTGCGTACTGCAGATCAAAGGGCTTCTGCCAATCCATTGAACAAAAGTCTTCGCTAATTGGCCGCTGCAGGTCTTGAGAAGATCTCCTATCTTGTCTTTGGATGATGCGAGCATGGGCCTGGTGACCAAAAGCCATCCGGTGTGGTTGTCGATCTCTGCACGCTCTTGGTCTTCTTTCACAGAAGCCACCCCAAAGTCTGCCAGGCTGAGTGAAATCCACGAAGAGGACAGACCAGCCTCGAGCTTCTCGTCGTTGGCTTGCGTTAGTATGACGAACTTGACTGGGTATTCTGATGGTTCGAGGACACTGTGGATAAAATCAAGCAAAGCGTCCCGCGTCGCTTCTTCGCATTCCTCTGCACAGCCGATGAAGTAGATACCAGAACGAATGTCTCCTTCTTTCAAGTAATAAGTCTTGAAGAGACGATCAAAGTCATGCGATGTCCAAGCGTAGTGCGTGGCGAATGTGTTCCATACCGTCCCCCATTCGTTATCCTTTGCCTTACGTCCGACGATTTGGCATAAAATCGAAGCCAGAAAGTTCTGAAACGTGTTGAAGGTGCGATTATCTGCGTCGAAGTTGTAGAAGAAGGTCTCCTTGTACCCTCCAGGCCCCTTGACATGATCTCGGAGTCTGCGCGAGAGTGACTTCGCGTAGGGACCCGGGCATTTGAGGTGCAGTAAGTTGGGTTTTGTGGATGTGTTCCATTCTCTGAACCGTTCGTGGTTTGTTATCCATGACAACAGGCCTTCTGGTAAAAAGACATGCTCTTCATGCCAAAGGGTTGTTTGAGGTGGCAACTGGGAAAGAAAGAGTCGATGGATAGGTACATGGTTCTCGAATGGTTCGACCACTGAAATACACCGGCGTCAGCGGTAGTGAGGACGAGATAGGCCCGGTGTGGATTTTTCAGTGGCGCGAAACGTAGACAAGAAACCGAAAAGACTAGTAAACATACCATTTGTGCGGTCTTCGATGTATTTCTTCATTGCTTCGAGTGGAACAGATTCTTCCCCCTGGCCCAAGTTTACGTGGTGGCCGGGAGCCTCGATGGAAAACTCATATGGCCCCTCGGCATTGAAAATGATACCTGAAGGAGTCTTTGACTGGGTATCAGACAACGTCTTGCCATGAATGTTGAAGACTGATGTGCGAAAGAATAGTTTTGTATCGAGGAATTCAGCATTGACTTCCCGAGCTGTGAGTGACAAATTGGACACAGTCTCGACACGATGACCGTTGAGGGAGCATTGAGGCAGGTGGAGCAGTTCATCGATGAATTCTTCTAGAATTGCAGCGTCTCCGCGATGCGGACAGCCGAGAAAGACCTATTCTGGTCAGCACACGAGGAGATTGACATCACATATCAGATGAACTTTTGGACGAAGCAAGAGACATTGAAAAGGAACTAATCCATCGGACAAGCAGGCAACATTTGGCCCTGTACCATCGGCATAGTATGACTTCAGGTTGTCTTGCATTTGGCCATTGAAGAGGACTTACCAGTACTGTGGTATTGCTGAAGATGTCCTCGTACTTTTGAAGGTCAAGAGCGGATAGTGCCAGTGCCTGTTGTCAGTCAGAAGAGATTTTAGCCCAAGAATGGCTACCGCTACACCACGACGGGCGGATATTTTGCCCACCTTTTTAAGTATGATACCACCAATGTCGTGAGACACAAAGACAATGGGACCTTTCTTCTCCCGTTCCGCTCTGGTCTTGAGCAAGGCGTCAAGAAGCTTCTGTGCCTCCCGCTCCACGCCACCACGGTTTAACACATCAGCGTTGGTGTCGTCTGCCCCTCGGATATCGTAATGGTAATGCAGCAACCGGGAATCTTTGAACAGCTGGTTGACCCAGGAGGTGCTGGCTTTGGGTCCCTCAAGTGGTTCCCATGAACCGTTCTGAAAGTCAGACACCCAGGAAGTAAGACATACACCATGAATGACTATCACGCTGGAAATTTGTCAGTGACAAGCTCAATGAAACGATATTCCGGTCATGGAGAGTGAAGAATCATTCGCGATGCCTTGAATCGACTCCATGACGTACTCTGTTGTGTACGAGGCTTCCAACGGATGTTCCGGCAGCAGCCCGAACTTGGGTCGTTGAATCGACTCATCCGGAGTCAATTTTTCTGACGACTCGGCCTCTTCCGCTTCATGAACACCTACACCAGTGCTAGCCTGTGCGCTCATGACGCAAGACTGACTGGGCGATTTTGGTCTTGGATCTAGATGACCGACTGCCTTGCTACTCGTGGTCTTTCGATTCAGGTCTTTTTCTGTGCTACCGTCAAACCCGCTATCTCTTGCGCGGTTGCGACGAGTTCGACGTCCCGGGGGTAATGTGATCCGAGGAAGCTGGACAGGCCAATTCTAGCTATCGGCGCAGGCAGGTTTTGGATGTGGATGCGGAGGCTGAGTTTGAGATGTTTTTCGAGCTCATTTGCTCCCCGAAAGTCACCCTTGCGGCGACCAAGAGTCGCAGGGACGCGAGGCTGCCAGGCGATGATGGGTAGGAACATGCAGCGAATATGTCCCCTGTCTGTTGCATGTAAGGCACCCTTTTCAGGTCTATCCGCAAGCTGGATCTGCTTCACCCTAATGCATCATTTCGCATGAGCAATCCTTTTTGGGGGGTTATATTGGTGGGACAGGTGCTCGCCTGACCCGCGGTTGGCGCTAAACGCTGCATGTCAGAGTTGCAACGCGGCAACCCTTGCTTCAGCAGCATGTCAGAATGTCCGTATCTGGTTCGTTTCTCCTACGGCTGATCAGGTTATGAGTGCGATGCGCCATGACTTGAAATCTCTCACGCTGGAAGAGGGAGCAGAGGTTGTTGGATCTGTAAAAGTATTACACAGCGAAGGAACCGTTCGTTATCGACCCAAGATGACTCAATTCCTGGACGACAGAGATGACAGAGACGACGACGGCGGCCACGGCGACGACGAACGCAGTTTTCACGTTGAACTTGCCTCCGGCGATATCGAGTCGGGTTTCCATACGAAAAACGATCCGGACAGTCCGTATCAGAGAAGCAATGTCGTCCAGAGGAAAGGGGCGGTCGACATCAAATGCACCTGTGTCGACATCGTTCACGGCCGTTGGGGGCCTGAAGACGCAGAAGATGCGCAGGCGACACTCTTAGTCCTGCTTTTCCGGTTCGACTCCAGAAGAAAGGCGCGACGCGTAGCTCAGGCCCACATGGAATTTGCCTTCTTCGATGCAGAAAACGGCGATCGCAGCAACCCGGAGGTGGCAGCCATATCGTTTGATAACAGCTACAGCCTGGCTCCGACCAAGAGAACCGAGTCCAAGACGAAAGGCGCCGAGGGAACCGTAGGTAGCAACTTTGGAGCGGAGGTTTCTGGAACCATCAAATGGGAAGTCACGGTGGCCGAAGAGACGACAGATGCTGCGCACCTCGTCGGTTCGATCGACCGTTTAGGCGCAATGGTCGGTCCTTTCAACGCGGCGACATGGACACTCAGCGAGAACGCCACAACCAAGAAGGGGGTTCCTGCAGCTCTTCGTGTAGGAATCTTGCTGAAGCGTTCGACGGACGCAGATTTCCATTGCACCGTCAAGGTCAAGACAAAGGTTGATTTGAAGACGGGAATCGAACAGCTCTTCGGCGGCCGTGAGGAGGATGATCCCATTCTTTTCCGCGTGGATGAGCGGCCCACAAACAAGCTGATGAATTACGATGTGGAAAACCTGGGCAGTTTTGACGTATCCTCGGTCGAGGATGTGACGGTCACAACCGTGAAGAATGGGGTCGTGAAGGAACAGTGAGGGAGGGCATCGTGTACGTCCTTCGAGATAAATTGGCTCGCGGCAGCGATGAATTTGAAATAGTGCAGTGTTCGTGGGCCTCGGCCAAGTTGAAAATGTTCAAAACTCGCCGTGTTATCACCCTCCGGCCCCCGGTAGCTCCTTCTGGAAAAGAAGACTAGAAACAGAGGCAAGAGCGATGTCCTAACAACGGAAAGTGCACATGAGAAGGCTGAGGGGTTGCCATCTGAAGGTGCCATCTGCAGTTGCCATCTGCAGTTGCCATCTGAAGTCGCCATCTGAAGTGGCCCTCTGCAGTTGGCAACTGCAGGTGCAGGGCTACACTAGGGCTGCCTGCTAGTGGCTCAAGAGGGAGTCTGTCTCACCTGCCTAATTCACTCATAAGTACCTCTAGCTGGGGTGTGATACAAGGTAAGGTACCTACTGTCGATAATCCTTGCTGGTGTCGAGGGTAACTATTGATGCATGCTTGTGGCACTACCTTACGTAGTAGAACCCATGGTGCGATGAGTCTCCAGCTGACATTGTCCATAGCCTTGTCGTCGGGTCGAGGGCTTGGAATTCGTTCCTGCGCGTCTTTCTTCTGATGCTGACTTGCTCACACGGCACAATCCTATGGGATACCTACTCTGATACGGCTGGGGACATAGACGAGCAGACGTAAACATCTCTGAAGCAGACTATATTCGAGACCGACCACTCGCAATCGTCGACATGCTCCCCGGAAGTAACCATATTGCGCGCGAGCACGACGACCCCGACGACCCGGATTCCGATGATGATTTTCAGATCTCCTACGTCAACCCGGAGGAGGATTCAGACCACGATGAGGGCGAAACCGCTCCTAAAGAAGCTTGTATACGAAGATTCGTCGAAGACCTGATGACCAACGATACCGACGGCATTCGGACTATGCTCAAAAATGACTTTGGCCAGATCTTGGATAAGTATCCAGATCTTCCTTGCCAATCCGAGTTGGACGGTCGGACGGTTCTGCACCGTATTGTGGACGACTTCCCGAGGATGGCGGGCAAAAAGGACAGCAACAAGAACCTCAATCTCAAACAGACCATAATCTTTGCCGTCATGACAATCACCTCTCGTCACCCAGAGCTACTCGCAAAGCCTGCGAACAACGGCATCACCCCGCTGTACCGTGTGATCGTATCGTGCTGCGCAAAGGGCGACGAGGATCCTATGCGCTCGCACCTGATGCGTCAAATGATCTTCAAGTGCAAGAGGGTCAAGACCGATGCCGCCGCGTCCACCGCTGGCGATGCGAGGATGGACGATGGGACAGGCGGTCAAGACAGCATTCGCTCAGAAGACAAGACGCCCCATCCCTTGACCGAAGCCCTCAAGGTCAAGTGCACTTCTGTCATTGACAACATGAACCGATCGGAAAACGTTCTGCATCTGGCCATGAGGCACCACTGGGTTTTCGCCTCGCAGATGAAGGCCTTGGTGAGACTAGCTTCCAACGCGAGCGAAGAGACCATCGTCGAGAAAGATGGCAACGGCTTTAGTCCTCTGCACTACGCCGTAAACTACGAGTGGAGCTCACAGGAGCAGCTCACGATTGTCAAACATCTGATCCAGAACGGAGAGTCCGCCGCTCTCATCGAGCGACGTCAGGGCGTCCTCGATCTCACCACAAAAGACGGCCTCTCTGCCTATCGATACCACATGCTGACGCGGGAAAGGGCCCAAAAACAGCCATCTCAACATCCAAACAACACAGCGGCGTGGAAAGCTGTAAAAACAAGACAGCAGCGCTCGTCGAGCAAGTCGACTACAGACCGGGTCGCGATTCGGAATTCCAAACCACAGGAAGCAGAGCCCGGGGCGCCTCCCAGTGATGACAGGCAGGAAAAATTAGATGAAAAGGAAGGACCACGGTTACAGTTGTCCAAGGCAAAGGAAGGGGCCCCAGAGGGCGGCTCACGAGGTCGAGAATCGCAATCGAGTCGTGGATCTGTTACGAGAGAAGGGAGCGAGAAACCAGCACAGAAGCTCAGTAGTAAAGGGCCAGCCTATGGATGGGGGTCTGATTCTCCTGTACAGCCTGGCATTCGTCGAGCAATGACGGGAGGCCTGAAGGATGTCGAGAATGCAGCGGTGCAACGAGAGCAAATGCCGGATAGTAGGGACGAGCGCGAAGAGTGGTCAGAAGAACTTCAAATCCTTCTCAAAGTCGAGTGCCTGCGGACCCGGAAGCACGAGGTTGCCAACCGGTTGTTGTATGGCGACAATCTCCAAGGTATGTGGAAGGTTTCTCTCCCTGGCCCAACAACCCGGACGCTTATGCACACAAGACATTCAAACTTGGTTTGACTACCAGGGCGCCGCAAAGGAGGTCGATGAGCAGGCGTTTCAGAGCACCTTCGAGAATGTCACGTTTGAGTCGGTGCTCAAATATGTGGCCTTTCCGCCGGTTCGGATAAGGAAGACCAAATCGCGAAATAGTAGTCGCCGTCCTGTCGTCCGCCGCGGCCGTTCGGATATGGAATTCTTCTTCAACTGGCTGCGGGAGAAGAAGGGGGTCAAACGCATACTGAAAGTGATTGTCGAGGATTCGGTCGATGAGCCCCATTCTGACGAGGCGATCGAAAAGGCGCTCAACGGCTTTGGTGTTTTGTCACTCGACTGGTCCAAGCCGGACCTCGATCCCGAGGCTTTGTATAAGGCGAGCCCTGGTCTCACCGATGTCGTCCTCCATTGGACCGGCAACAACGCGATTCTGCGGGCGTGGGGCGAACCCAAAGGCCTGAGGCGACTCCTACAGTTGAGAAAGATCGAAATTCTGGTTGACCAGGTGAGCCAGGCGAGTCAATGTCTCCGAGATGACAGAGCTGACCCCATAGGCAGACGAAAACACTCGAGTCCAGAGAGCGCTTGAACACAAATCTCAGAGACTTGGGCGCCCGTTTAAAAGAGCAATGCCCTGACTACCTCAAGGAATGGGCGCAGAAGAATGGCAATCCCAAAACAAAAGACACGCCGGCAACTGGATCCTCGAAGGCAGCAGTCACCATGGGTCCTCCGCCTCGACCTTATGCTGCTGTAGAAGATCCGACCTTGTTATATCACCCTGTCGAATGCCATTACGACCTCGATGCATACTTTCCCCGCTGGTCTGACAGCTCAATACCACCATCAGGCCACAACGGAGACCGTAACAACATTCTGACACCGCCGCATATATGGTTAGGGGCCGTCGACGACTTTGCCGAACGAATAAGCAACGTTTGGGAGCGCATCATCAGGGATAGCAGGTCGGCTTCACAAGCCACCAACGCAGACTCTGCCCAAACCACGCCGGCCAACACTTCTGCACCTCGCGGCAATGCCCTTTCGAATACTCGCGCGCCTGAAGACGTCATCGTTGCTCTGATCGACGACGGCGTGGACACAATGGCCGAACAGCTCTCGGGTCGTATGCTTCCAGGCCGTACCTTCGGCTTCGAAGGCGATCGCAATCTGCCCTGGTACGCATCCGAAACAGGCCACGGAACTGTCATGGCAACCATGATATCCCGCGTGTGCCCCATGGCAAAGATCTATCCGATCCGGCTCAACATGGGCGCGAAACTGACGGCCGGCGCCGGAGCCATGATCAATGTCGACTCGGCCGCGCAGGCTATCAGAGCGGCGGTCGATCGCAAGGCCACCATCATCTCCATCTCGTGGACCGTCGGCATCCCCAAGAGCGACACACTCGGCAATGCGATCCAATACGCACTAGACAACGACGTGCTGCTCTTCTGCTCCAGTCGCGACTCGGGGCACGGCACCGGAATCGACTACTACCCCGCCGGCTTCCGGCGCGACGCCGTCATCAAAATCGGCGCCGCGGAGCCCTCCGGCTCCCCATACGACTGGGCCGGACCCATCGAAAACCTTGACTTCATCTTCCCCGGTGTGGAGGTGGTCCAGCGCCACACGTTCCGCGGCCCGACTGCGGGGGCGAGCAAGGAGATTCGCGAAATGGAGCCGAAAACGGGGTCGTCGGTCGCCACAGCGCTCGGGGCGGGGCTGGCGGCGCTCGTGATTTACTGCGCGCGCATCAACCAGATGTACGCCGAGGGCGAGAAGCTCAGCGATGCCGACGTGGCCAAGTTGCGCAGGTCGGCCTTCATGATCCAGGCCATTCGCAATTTCGGCATGAGCACCTCGGACGTGACGAAGAACAAGTTTGTCGAGGTGTGGAGGAAGCTGGACGACCGGACGCAGCGGCTCGCTCAGGTGCGCGCGGATTCGAACGAGGCGAGGAAGATTGTCGCCCAGCTTGCCCGTGACTTGATCCCCGTCGTGTAGATGTAGTGTAATGTGAACCTTTAAAATTTTGACCCAGGTTCGTCACAAAACAACAGCAAGTGTAATGACAATGGACTGGTGTGATCATGCGTCTACTAGGGCAGACGGACAGAGGGGTAACAAGGCAGTATAATCCAGTTTAGGTACGGGAACATCTCGCGCGGTACCACACAATATTGACATGGAAAGCAAGACCCGAGATTTGAAAAAGGAACCAGAAATAGCCAAGGTCAAAACAGAAACTGGGTTCATTACTTTGGTATCCATAATGCAGTCATCAGAGACCCCTAAGAAAGATGCGAGATCTGCTTGCTTGCTCGACTGGGTATCCGTTGTTTTCCCCAAACACCTTGCTATGCTTCAGTCCGTAAACGTAACCGTAGTCGATGCTTTTTTTCTTCTTATGGCTTCATCACTCGTTCAATGTCTTTTAAATCATCACGCTTCAAAAGCACAAGGGGTGATAAGGGGTGGAAAAACAAGTCTGGAAAGGAGGTGGTGGAGGGGTGGTCATCTGGCGGGTCGTATCGGCGTTCCCAGAGGGGTACTGTAAGCAGAGCGGTCGTAACTTTTGTGTTTGGCACGTTTCCGTTTGAGAGCGGTCCAGTCCGACTTCCAGTTCTGGATGCTCTGGGCGAGGTCGGGGTCAGTGTCGGCGGGGCATTGCACCTCGATGGCCTTGAGGCCGAGGCGGAGGTAGGTGAGCTCCGAGTCGTTCTCTTGTAGCTCTTCTTCGCTGTGGTGTTGGTCAGTAACGGCGGGTGCTGCGGACCCTCGTGTCAAACATACAGGTTCTGGACTCGTGACTGGAGGAATATGATGCGTTGTGCAGCTCGCTCGGCGCGAGTGACGAGTAGCTGGTGTATATGCTGCGAGCTTGTCAGCGGGGGAGAGTAAAAGTCGGCATGTTCTTATCCTCACTTCTGATTCTTCTTGACGAGCTTTGAGGTTCGTGACGAGGGTTTCCAATTCGGTATTCAACTTTGCCGCCTCTGACGCGATGCGGAAAGTGTCGACGGCAGGCTTCTTCTCGATGGTGGGCTCAGGCGAGGGGGTGTCTCTCCTGAAGCTGAAGGAGCTTCTCACCGAAGGAGATATTTCAGACAGGCCGGTGCGAAGCCATGATGGTGAGGGCGAGGTCCATACAGGCTCTTGTTCTTTGGCCTGGGACTCTGGTGGCCACGGCTTGGGCTTATTCTGGGGGGTTTGCTGGACGACGTTGACTTGTCCCGTCATGACATTTTCAATTTCATCAAGCTTTCCATGCATGGCGCTAACGTTGGTGTCGGGGACTTCCTCGCCCGACAAGAGCTTCTCAGCTAATTCGTTGAGGCGCTGGACCAAACCAAGGGTGTCCCTGGTGGGCTCGGTTGCTGTCCCGTCTGAGTGGACTGAAGCTGTGAGGTCGTCCTCGGTCCAGGACCGAGCCAAGGGGCTCTTAGCCACCGGCGTCGAGAACTGCTGGGCAGAAGCCGAGAATTGCTTGCGAGGTGGTGACAGGGGCGAGAAGCCGCGAAAACTTAATGGCGAAGGTAGTGAGGGTGAGGAGGCTTGCGGCGAAGAGGGTTGAGGTGTTGTAAACTGGACCTGGGCATTCGAAGAAGTCCTCGGCCTGGGTGCGTGGCCATGACTCCTAGTGCGCCGCAAGCCTTTGCAAGGACTATTGTCGTCCCCATGGTCATTCAAGTCGAGAAAACGAAGGCCCAGCCCTGAATCCGACCTGACGTCTGTCATTGCTGTGCATCGAAATGGTCGGATTTGGCAGTCGTAGTGCTTGGACGGGCGGCGGGCCGACCGAAAAACCGGGTCGATTTGATTTTAGCCTCCGGGTCGTCCTTTCAGACTCAAGAATGACGCCAGTTAAGGCGTACAGTAGTGTGAAAGTGCCGATCAGATGGAGGGTATAGTACGCGACTCCCGAGTCGAGCCGGCATGCGCACAGCTCAAGATGGAGGGTACGCGCTGCAACGTATCCAAACAGCGTACAGATTGCGCAGTGCACCGAGTAGCGTCAGACGTGGTAGGCTAGGCGACGCAATTAACCCCGATGGGTTCCGCAAGGCGGATTTGTGTGCGGTGCTGCGCTTGGAATGGAAAAACTTGGGGCGGGAGCTGCAGGTAAGGTCACCCAAGGTGTGATGAGGTGGTGTGTCGGTCAAGAAGCCAACCAATGCGGCCGGATGGAATCTTTGATGGTGTTTGGCGCGTTTCGACGCGGTGTGTTGCGCGGCGCGGCGTGTCGGGGGCTGGTGAATGGCTGGAGCCCATCAACCCGAAGCGAGAGGGGACCTGCTGCTGCGACTCAACCCAAGACGCCTCGATTAGGACTCGAATCAAGTCGAAGAGGAGGCTTGAAGAATTGTGGCGCCTGCATGTGACTACGAGACAGAAAGGGAAGCTGGGAGAAAGTGATGTATATGCCTTACCTAAGGTACTACTAGGCACCTTAGCTTTCCCCAGCTAATTACGATTAGGTAGCGTAAAAAGTTGTGGAGGGAACATCGAAGGAAGGGGCAGAAGACTCGAAGGGGGTGAAAGGGCCAAGAAGGAAAGTGCCGGGATGAGGTGCGACCGGGGACTGCCCGAGCGGCCCACTGACGGCTGCGGTGCACCGTGCAGCTGCAGCATCACGTCTAGAAGCAATGTACTACTCCATACTGCGTACAGCAGCAGGTACCTACACACAAAGCAGTATCGTAAGGTACTATAGCAAGGTGCCTTAGGTAGGTAGTAGGTAAGGACTTTACTTCTCCATCTTTGCATCGCAGATTTCTCGGCTAAGGGAGCATGAGCATGCTGAGCTAGGTACACAGAAAGGTGCTGTTGCCATTGGAGGAGCACCCTCCGCCGCGGTCGTCGGCTCAGTCGCGTGCGACACAAATGATAGTGCAGTACATTTGGGGCAGACTTCCCTTCCGTCCGCGGTCACATGTTCGTCAGCTTCTCTGTCTCTGTCAAGTGTCAAGCAGCTTCCTGCGGTGACTGAACGGCTTACGCAGCATCCTCACTTACCTAGCTCTAGTGTACCATCACAACATGGGAAATGAAAATGGACAAGTCGGCCTGGCTGTGCGACTCACAAGCGACGACGACCCGTGAAACAGACGTGAAAGGACAATCATGCGGGGAATACACGACACACTCGCCAAAGTAGAAGAAGAGGAATTCACACTACCAGAGCAACATCTCGGTGTCAGATAAAAGGCTTTAATGCGAGCATTACATGGATGATGTGCTGCCCGCGGCCATCGCCGGGAAACCATTTCCAAGCGCTCCTCGCCCGCTTCACGCAGGTCCGCCGAGAGGTGGAGGTATCGCGCTATCATCGCATGAGCTCCGCATGGGCCTATGACGCCGAGTCGGGGAAAGTACGGATTACCAGCGTGCCTTTACCGGGCGGACCAGGAACATTGAACCATCCTCTCCACTCAGGCAAGGAGCCTCGTCTCGTGCTGTTCCCGGCACACTAAGCTGTGGTGTGCTCTGTCTTGCCTTTCGTCTCCATTGCCAGAAATAAACCAACTCGAAACATCTTCCCTTCCACTACGCCGCTTGCACGCGACTCTGTTACTATTACTAGCAGTTGACCATGCAACATTAGTTTTTTTTTCCCTTTTTGTTCAACATTTTGTCGCAACCCCTGGATATATTCGACGTCCTGCCTCCCGCTCGTGCTTCTAGGTTCCATGTTGCTCTGCGTCATCACGAAGCCTCGGTAAAGGCACTCACACTTGGCTCCCGCGGGGTTGCCTCGACTTGCACATCTACTTTGACAAACATCACATCGCCCATCTCACGGTAGCCCGCCATGTCGTGGAAGAAGACAGACAAGTTGATGGACACCATCAGGCATTACGCCAGTTTCCCGGCAACTGGCGTAAGCTTGAGGCAGATGGTCCAGTTCGGCGAGAGGCCATCGGTCGGTTCGTCTATCCCTCCCAGTCCCGTTCGACCGAGGAGCTTTCGACATGCTTCTCTGCCTATCCTTCACCTCGCTCCTCTTGTCCGAAAGAGACAATGCATCTTTGCAGAGAAGCTACATCTTCCTCGGATGCAACATCACGCTGACTTCCAACCCGCTTACTAGGTACCCTTTTCCGTGCCTCGCAATTCCTCGCCGAAGAGCTCCCAATTCGCCTCGCCCACCGTGTTCAAGAACTCGACGAGCTCCCAGACGGTCTTAACGATATGCCCTCTGTAAGGAGAGTGCAGGATTGGTATGCACAGTCGTTCGAGGTTCGTCTCCGCTCAGCTACCGCATGACGCATGGAGGCAATGACTCACTGGTTCTGCGAGCACAGGAACTCACACAGCTTCCACGACCTGATCTGGACAGAGGCACAAAGGAACGTCTTATAAGACCAGCCAAGTTCTTCGGCAAAGGCTCTATGCTGTCGGAAGCGACGAGAAACCCGAGCATCGAAGAAGGTCAATACGCGTCCCTGCCGCAGTCCAATGGCAATGGCTTCAACAAGCAGAAGGCCGCCGCAGCCGCACGGAGATACTTCGCCATGGTGGATGATACGGGAGACTGGCCGGCCGAGCTTCGCCTGTACAACGAAAGGTTCGCAAAGGCTCTGCACGGTATCAAGAGGCGGCACGACGGTGTTGTTACAACAATGGCGCAGGGTATCCTGGAATACAAGCGCAAGAGACAGCGCATGCAGATCGACAACAACATCCAGTCCTTCCTTGATCGGTTCTACATGTCTCGCATAGGCATTCGCATGCTCATCGGCCAGCACATCGCCCTGACCGACCAAAGCCATCACCGCGATCCCACATATGTCGGTATAATCTGTACCAAGACGAATGTGCAGGAACTCGCGCAGGAGGCCATTGAAAACGCGCGGTTCGTCTGCGAGGACCACTATGGGCTTTTCGATGCTCCCAAGATCCAGCTCGTGTGCAACCCAAACATCAACTTCATGTATGTGCCGGGGCACCTGTCGCACATGCTTTTTGAGACGCTCAAGAACTCTCTACGTGCCGTCGTCGAAACCCACGGACAAGACAAGCAGGAGTTTCCTGTGACCAAGGTGATCGTCGCAGAAGGCAAGGAGGACATCACCATCAAGATTTCGGACGAGGGCGGCGGCATCCCAAGAAGCGCCATCCCCCTAGTCTGGACTTACATGTATACCACGGTGGATAGAACACCAAACTTGGATCCCGATTTTGACAAGAGCGACTTCAAGGCGCCCATGGCGGGATTTGGCTACGGACTGCCCATCTCGCGTCTGTATGCGCGGTACTTTGGCGGCGATCTGAAGCTCATCAGTATGGAGGGGTAAGCGTTCCGCAAACCACGAGCGTGCTCAGCAACTGACCCCCTT
This sequence comes from Colletotrichum spinosum, assembly GCA_004366825.1. Classification (NCBI taxonomy): domain Eukaryota; kingdom Fungi; phylum Ascomycota; class Sordariomycetes; order Glomerellales; family Glomerellaceae; genus Colletotrichum; species Colletotrichum spinosum. The sequence goes on along the minus strand of QAPG01000108.1, from coordinate 130,364 downwards.
GCAGCTATGGCACCGACGTCTACCTGCATCTCAACCGCCTTTCCAGCTCATCAGAACCTTTACAATAGGGACCAGCAGTCATGAGGGACAGGAACGCTCGAGGACTGACGCTGGGGCTGAGATATAATTTGCACAAGAGGCTCAAGGATCGCGAGATCACGGAGCGTCGGCAGGTCGGAGACGCCCAGGAGATGATGAACAGGGGCGGCGACGCCGATCCAGGATATTACAAGAGCGACAGCGAACTGTAGCGATTGTGAATTGGGTATCAGATGTTGATCACAGGTGTTTGCCGGGTTCTTGTATTCGGGTAATACTCCTCTTTTTGATTGTTCGCTCTTTACTTGTCTACGTAATTGCGAGGGTCGAAAGTGAGGTTTGCCATGGTCGAAGAAGCCCGGCAGACGGCCGAAGCACTGTAAACTAACAAGTCGTTTATTACGCCTTACGGTTCAAAGTCCGCATTGACCGCGGCATGTGTATCGCGCACACGAACACACACACACACACACACACACACAGAGAGAGAAAGAGAGAGAGAGAGAGAGAGAGAGAGAGAGAGAGAGAAGGGGGGGGGGCTATATCGTGGGCCATTTGAAAGGATTGTTGCTTCAGAGGCGTTCCACCGAGAAGGAATTTAGGATGACTTGATACGTCATATTGATAACTGATAACAACAACAAGCAGGAGGGCACCGGCGTCTCCTGGGCCTTTTTAGATGCCGTCCTTGTCAGTTGAGACTTGATGCAATACACATATTTACTTGGCCTGTTTGGCGGCAGCGCTTTACTCGCAAAATGTATTGGTTTCGCTATGTTGGACGATCTTTGTCCATGTAAATCCCGCTGTGCGCTGAAAACATGCTCATGTAGGCTCCAAAGGCGAGAAAGAGATTCTAATCAGAGGTCTCATCTTCGCCGTCATCATCCTGGTACGCCATGTAGACAGGAGGAGCACGCGGAGGCAAGCCTCGCTGCAGATCTCGCTGCTCCTGCTTCGACACAGGCTTGCGATCGTTCTGCCTTTCCTGGGGATGGTGTCAGCGAACTAGGTATCAGCCAACGAAGGGAGAGTGGTCACCCACAGCCGCGGTACCGAATCCTGACCGGCCACCCGTCATGATAGGACGGTCCTGCTGAGCCGCACCCAGGTTGGTGTTGAGCCGACGAGGGGCATGGTTCATGCCCGGGCGGACGCCTCGGCTCGCCGTGGACTCTGGAAGTGCAGAGCCTGCGACTGAGGAGCCACGGCCAGATGCAGTGGTCGGGGCCTTGTTCTGGACGTATCGGCGGCCTGTGTTGTCCCAGGCATTGTGTTCAACAGTCTCGCGTTCATGAGTGCTGCTGAGCCACAAGTTGGCCATGCTCTCCCCAAGCAGGGAGGGGTCGTTGTTCTCGGACAAGAAAGAGGCGGTGGTCCGCTGGGTTGAGAACGTGTTCTCATCGCTACGGCGGGCAACTTGGCTGCGGCCGGTCGCCGGCCCCGAGGAAGGACCTCCAAGGCCGGCATACCGGGAAGAGTAACCTTCGATGGGCGGCTTGACAGGCTAAAAGTGATGGTCAGCATGGTGAAATGGGGACACACACTTTTCGTACCTTGCCATCCTCTTGGGAAAAGTCGAAGATGTCAGAAGGCTCGGTAGGGAGTCGGTTATCGAAGTCGTCTGCCTCCTCCAAAGGATCGCGCATGTTCTGAGGTGCGGCCACGGGGGCGTATCCGGGCTCCTGGGAGTTGGTCCAATGCTGGCAGGGCTTGCAGATCTAGTAGAAATAGGGTTAAGGCTTTTGTGCTACTCTGTGGTTGCATGCAACTTACGAAAACGCCGTTCGTGCGGTTGTTCTTCGAGTAGTCGTCCAGGGGGCGGACTAAGTTACAAGGTCCCTCGCACTGGATTTCCTTCACGGGCTCACCAGAGTGAATACGGCAAACCATACCAGTTCGGGTAGGGTCGATCCGCTGGTTCTTGCTTAATTTGTCTTGGACGAGCTTTTGCTGGCGCTTCGAGAAGCCAGACCAGGGCTTCCACTCTCCTCCGACCTTGCACTGAAAGCTGTTGGAGAGTTGTCAGTATGGTCGTTTGTCGAACGAATAATGCCATGTCACATCTCTCACCGCTCTGGTATTTTCTGACCGAAGTTGCGCGGACTGTGATATCGATTGTTAGCTTTCTGAAAGGGAACAGGTCATCGTTCGCTTACCCATTGGAACGGTGGACCTGGCCGAGCTCACCGGTGATGTTGCGGGCGGCGTTGTTCGACATGGCTGCGTTGCTGTCTGGGCGGAATCTAGGTTGAATATCAAGGTATAAGGGAAGTGTCTAGACCTAAGCACACTCTCAGGAACGAAACTGATTCGGGAGAGGATTTTGTAGTTGGTAAGATGTCGAGTGTGAGGCCTGCAAGTTAGGTGTTCTGAAGAGGTCGGGGCTTCGTATGTTGGCGTCGCGACAATGCTGAAAGAATCTGTCTGGCTGAAGCAGAAAGTTTCTGTGACTAAGGAAGCTGCATGCAAGATAAAAGTCGTATACAGGTAAGGCAAGTTGAGGAGTGTAAAGTCGTCGTAGAAGTTGTGTTTGGCAGGGAAGCCTGGAGGTGGACTGTCACTGGGTGTGTGATAAGCAAGGAAGAAAGTGGCGGTGGAGGAGTAAATTGGCGATGAGAGAAGACAAAAAAAAAGGTAGGAGCTTCAGTTAACTACCTACCTTGCCTTAAGTAAAGACCTAAAAGGAAATGTGCAAGGTAAGGCAGGTAAGGCAGGTAAGCAGGTGAACAGAGCCATTTAAAAGGCAGCACTGCAAGTCTAAGGGAAGGTGCATGTTTTGATGGGTCCTGTAGGAAGGCAGCAGCAGGTTAGGCTTCAATAATTCTTTTTGGAAGGTATGGAAACGTGAGACAGACTGAAGTCTTGTGGCTGCTTTCCTTTTTCTCTTGTCAAGGTATATATACGTGGAGCCTCCCGAACTCCTGAATATCGAGGAGGAAGAGAATACCTGCAAATAACTTAATCTTCCTCTGCCTTGGGGAACAAGTAGTACGTGGCGGACAAGATTGAAAGAGACACGGGAATTCGATGGATGCCGGTAGTTCCTGCTGCAACAAAGTAGGTAATTATCCCCTTCATTTCGGAGCAGGTTATGGACTTTGAGAGCTTGGGTAGATACGTAAATTCCAATGGAGCAAGAAACCACTTGTGTCTGGTACAGCTGCAATTCGAACACACTACTTACGCTACAGAAACACTCCCTCCATCCCTCTTGAAGCAATTGGGTCCCAAAAACACACCATTCAAGGCTTCAGAGACCATCAGCTCAAGACGCACTTGAGCAGACAGCCATAATGTAAGTAAGCAAGCAGTGGTCATAGTTTTGAGAGCCGGTCAGAACATATTTGCTACTTTGTCAAAGAACCCAGCCAGCATGAATGACTTTCACACACCTTTTAGCTGGAGTCTTTGTAAGTTGGATGTTGCCGTCTCCTCCGGAGCCTCCCGGAAACCCATCCCCGTCCCGCTCAAGGCCGCCCGTTCGGCCCCGCATCCGGGTGTATGATTACACATTCTAGGAGCCAGATGTGAACAACAAAATCCGACTTATGCATCTCCCACCAGTCTTACCCTTCTCACGTCGAGTCTCGTTGTCCAGTCGACGGTGGATTCATCAACCTCAATCACCTTGATCATTCCTCGGCGCCTCAACCACATGGGGTCCTCGCCGCCCTGAACAGATCCGCCAGCCTGCATAGGACATGTAGTAAAGACCACAAACCCCCCGTCGAAGGCCCGCGCTAATGCTCTACAGGAAAGACCTGGGCCAGCCCCAATTCTTCAACCTTCTTACCCGGGGCCGCGGCGAGAAAGCGAAATCAGCTCATCTCTGGCACAGGCAAATGAGTGTCTCAAGCTTCACAAGCGAGCGTTGAGGGGCAGAAGACATGTGTCACACATTTCCCCCAGGAGCCAGGAGGTGAAGACCATCGCGGGTATAGCGTACCCCCTCATCCACCGTCGGAAGTCACTCCGGAAGCCTTCTAGAAACAATTATTCATCCACTTGCTTCCGGGCACGCACGCGGCGGCTCCGGATCGGCGGCAGTCCCAACTTCGTGGTAAGCTGAAATCTCGTTCCCCTCTTCTTCGAGTCGGAAATGGTACCGGTCCCCTGTCTCACCATACTAGCGCTCCCCAAGGATTGCAGAACCAGGTGCAGCAATACATGCAGGAAAATTTCCGCTGCCGAAGGTGGTATTTCGTTTTTTCCTCATGAATGCCCATTTGCTGCTGGTCAGAGCCAAGGGACCGAGGTCAGAACTCCGTTTCTGCATGCGATGCACACGGATGCAAATCGGCGACAGCACGACATCGTGATCTGATCTCGCGCCGAGTCAGCTGCTGAACCGGGTATTGGATCCATCTTCGTTCGTTGGGCAGCTATCGAGTATGCAGAAAACACATAAGGAAATACCACCAATGATACCCACACAGCTCACGAGATCATCCCAAATTCGGCCGTTGATCAAAACCCGAAATTGCCCACTGCCATCGCGCGGTTTTCGTCACCTGAGACCAAGATCGGCAGGCAGGAAGAAACGGCGCAGATGACGCCGTAGTTCTCTTTCTCTTCGACTCTCACTCTCGTCTCAACATATCAAATGTACCGGCCGTGCAACATAACCTCAGCAACGCGGGCCTTTTGAACCGTGGGACGCAGGCCCGGACAGACAAACCCCGAGCCGGGTAAAGATTCACGGAACGACTTGAGACGGGGTATGGGTGGTCTTCGCCTCGAGCCAGCCCCCCGGCCCGGAACCGCAGGCCAAGAGCTTCTGGAAAACTCCTTCTTCCGTCCTACGCGTCGCGACCCATGCGAGACAACCGATGCACGTTCACGTCGCCGAGTGGGAGAGGGAGAAAAAAAGGGGTGGGAAGCACAACAATGAGGAGGAGCGTCGTCGGCTGTCCATCAAAAAAAGCCCGCACCCCCCTCCATGCAAGTGGCAATATGCGTATTCGAGGGCATATTAAACCAGCCCCCAAATATTGGAACAAGAACATGGCGTCGCTTTCGTGACTCCTTCGGCGGAGCAGCTTGCAGGGCCCCTAGAAGGCTCGATATTTACCACGGTAACCTACGGCGCAGGCGCGGGTGAGCCGTCCCAAACCTGGCCGTGATAATGCAGCCTCAATTGTGGTTCAGAAGACCCTTGGAACACGCTCCCAAACACGGTTGGAAAATCGAGATGAGGGGCGCAAACCACGCCTGAACCTTAGCATATTCATGCCCATTTCCCGTGCATGGGCAATTTGCCAGCTTACTATCAGCCCGTGTTTGGCGGGGAACAAGGTGCTTTTAGTCTTGAAGATCAAGGGACCTCCCCTTACTGAGACTCTCACTCTCACTCTCACTCTCACTTTCACCCTTACCCTCACCCTCAGTCGTCCCTTGAGCGTACGTAGTACGGTACGATACGGATACGCTAGCTGGCTTTTGCCTCACGCTAGATCGCAGGGTCCAAAGGAGGCCACGATGCATGCAGTTCGCTCTCAGCACCGTGCAGGAACATGCAGTTTTTCGCATTATGTGCAGGTATCGTAGCCCGGACGATGGGCGATCCCCCAGTCTGTCTGCCACATTCCCGCCGCGCCGTCCGAGCGCATCAGTCATCCCAACGAGACGCCACGCTGTCGCGTCCAAAGAAATCCCTCTCCTTCCTTACCTTTCGGCGGTGATTTATTAGGCTTGGCTAGTTTGAAAACCAAAGCGCAGAAGGCCCGTGAACCAGGTTCGAGTAGAAATAGCTCACGATGGGGGCGCCAAAATGGAGCACATCTTTCAGCCAAGCAGGCAGTGGGAACCCAATATGAGTATCCCGACCTCTGTATCCGCATCCGTACTCTGTACAGATGCAGAGAGTGCGAGTGCGGATACACTGCATACTGGTCAGCCAAGCAAGGCGAGGACGGGCCCCCTCTCACAAGAAGTGATGGGGAAAAGCCCGCGACGCCGGTCATCTCCCTGAAGCTGCCCTTCATCTCACGAACAGAAACGGGTTGTCCGTCGCACGGACGTTTCTATGAAGTGTCGTGTTTTTCCCAGTTCGCTCCACCTTTGTCGTGCAGCTGTCAACCCAAATGGAAATCCTCGCGGATGTGCCGGTTGGCCCTCCGGGACCAAGGCCCCCTTCTCTCTCTCCCAAGATACCCTTTACTGCGTCGTGTATACGTGGGTCAATGTTCTGATGTAGATATGTCACCAGTCTAAACCCAAATGCCGACTGATTTTCTTCTGAAGAAACCGAGAAAAGGGTTCCAGGATCAAGGCTGGACTATGAATCGCGGGAGTGCCGCCGCGTAGTAGCAGGCGACGCTACGCTACGGCATGCGACGCTAGCCCATCGTCGTCGTCGTAGTGTAATGTGCCATCAGACTGCGCGCGTTTCTCTGATGAGTGAAAATAACTTCCAGCCAGCCAGCGTAGCAGCGGTTTACGGTTCACGGCGAGCGCGCTCCGATCTCAGCTGTCATTCTTTGTTTTCTCTTCAATGAGCGAGGTGGAGATGTCGTTTCAAACGGGGCGGGCTCTCTCTGCCGCCGAAAAAAAAATCTTTCCTTTTTCCGCTACTCCCGCGGAACCGCTTCAGAGAAACCGCCGGCGGGCACAAAATCCCAAGGGACCGGGTATTGGGGGGGCTTGAAAGTTGCATTGTTTCTGTAGGCCAGGGCCCTGAGTGCTTGGCCGTGCAAGCATGTGCTTTTCGGATGTTATGCAGGTTGTGAATGCTACTAACGGAACGACTATAGTGATCTATCGAATTACACTCTTCATGACCGTCGAGTCGAGAAGGCAGGGTATGCGTTTGTAGATCGAGCTTCGGCCGGTTTTCGTCCAACGGCAGGACCATTTGGTTGACATCGGAAGTGATCCTATACAATGGGTCAATAGCCGTGTCAACATCGACAAAAGCAGCGGTCTGATTCATGAAGTCTGGAGTGTCAGCAGACGTGATGGTTGTTATGTCTGGAGGAGTCGAGTCAACTCTGGCTCAGTTCAAGTACCACCGATGACTTGGACTTCGTATCGAGATATTAAAGTGAGATAATTTGAGCGTCTGGAGACTGAGGCCTCGCCGGTGTTGACGACTGCGCATGTGAGAGATGACAGTGTTACGGAGACCAGTAAAACGAAGCTCGGCAACCTCTGGAAATGCAGAATTGGGCAAATGTGTGCCCAAACGTTTAACCTAGAAGTGGTCGCTTCTTTTCACTTCTCAGAGCTGCACTGTCATGTACCAGACCGGCATGAAATGCGGATGTTGCAAAAAGCGACAACAACGTCAGCCAGAGATGCCTTTCGGCGGTGAACATCAAAGCGGAGCTCTGGGAGAAGCGGCGTCCGGAGACCGGCGGGGAGGGCTCCGGAAGAAGACAGCCCCGTAAGCATCGCCACGTGGTGCAGCCGAGCTATTCCTGATTGGAGAAACGCAGAGAGAGGACGTTGAGAAACACGTTGGAGATCAGGCGGTACCGGCTGGGTTGCATGCGGGCCAATGCCAGATGCTGCCAACGCATTCGAAGGTGTGCAAGTGGCTGCTGGTGTGGCTGCTAGTCCATGCCAGCAGTGTGTCTTCGTGACCTTTGTCGCGAGTTAAGGACGGAGGAGTGTCTTGATGAATACCTCCACATCATCACCAGGCTGCGGAAGTCGCCGTCAGCCTCCATTTGCAGCTACATTCGGTTCCTTTTACGGTAATAGCTGATGCCTAGGTCGCATCCACGGCAGGCCACATTTACCGACTGGGTTGGCGAAATATAAACTAGCACTTCTTGGCAAAGGAATAAACTGCGATAACACAGGTAGTTGTAGGCGGGCGGCACCTTGGCCTCGAGTATGGAACTTCGATGGACGACCATGCATAAACACGATTAGTTTTTAACCCCCACTCGGATAGCAGCATATGTACACAGCTGTGCCTTGGGAGTGATTCCACCGGATCACAAGGCCGACGACATGTACCAAGATCTACTTACAGCGCCCCCTAGACTGGTTTGATGGCGTGGGTGCCCAACGTCCCTCGTGGCTTGTCGATCCACGTCTTTTCTCATCAAAGTATCCTCTCAAGGACGACGGGTCCCCTAATCTGAGGGAGGGGAGGGCCCGTGAAAGAGAGGGGGAGGAGGGGAGGACGAACGGATATTCGGTGGGCGGGGGTGAGCAAACATCATTTCCCTAGGATAAAGAGCGACACGCTATCTCGGCGACAGTGGTGTGCGCTCGGTTGGACGAGTTTGCTTCGCTCAAGCACTTGCTTCCATCGTCACCTCCATGCCCTGATTTCTCGTTGCATACGCAATAATGGGTTGGCACTTGGCACCTCATTGACACTCGAGCGACACCGTGATGCGGCGACGTCAGGTACCCGCAGGCGTTGGCCGTGGACCCTTCAGGCGCACGGCATTGGCGGTAAGACGACAAATGGTTACAAGCAACGTCAGTCACATCCCCCCCCCATCCCCTTTCCCGGGTCACTGATTGACGAAAACATTTCTGCTGCCATGGTCAAGCGGGATTTCTATGAGACTGACGAAGGGAAGAAGGGTGAGGAGAGGGTGGGGTCGGACTAAGAGCGACGACATCTCATGTTCCAGACAGTTTCCCTGCGATGGAATGACCCGGCATCGATCATATTCGGCAGGCCGCGGCGGATTGCAAAGTGTCATTGGCATTGGAGAACTCCACTGATTGTCACGTTGTGAGGCTGGGAACCTTTTCTCCTTCGTGGCGATAGGCGTAGGCTTTGCAGAAGCAGGGCAGGTCATCTTTGCTCGTCGGCCCCGTCCGGTTGGCGTGGTCACCGGTGAGATTTCCTAAAGCATCAGAAGTCCCCTGCGTTCCAGAAGATTGCGATCCCAGTAGGCGAAAGGACAGGAGGGGAGGTCGGCAAGGGGCGGGAGGGGTTGATGAGCTTCACTACATCGCCAGTCCCGCCTCCCATGTGTTCGGGTCGAGGTTGACTGAGCCTCGTGGCAAAGGCGACAGGAAGCATACGCAGATAGAGAGCAAGGCATGTCGCATGGGAACCAAGGTACTCTACATGCTGCTTCGTCGCTTGTCGCTTGGCGACCCCTTATTGCCTCGGCCGACTCGGCCGACTCCCATCAATCAATCGATTGAGTATTGTGTTGAAGTAATTGGCTTAACAGCCGATCGGCGCCTGTGGTTTGTTGTGAGGAGTGAAGCAGCAAGCAAGTCCAGAGTCGTCTCATGTTGCCCGTCCTTGCATATCGGACATTGCGCTTGAGGTCGGAAAGCTGGAAGTGGCAGCTCACTCGGCGGCAGTAGCGCCGGTTGGTAATTCCCAATCACCAGGAACTAGTTGTTGCCAACACGAGAAATCCCATGTCTGATGTGACGGCATCATCGGACACCTGACCAAAGCCAGGAGGATGGAGCAGAAAACCCTAGCCCACGTCAAAGAGGAAGGGACAAGGACGGCATGACCCATAGGCCCAAAAGCGTGGAAGGAGGTACTGGTATACGGCATCTCGCAGGAAGGGACGAGGAAGGCACCTGCTGACAACAAGGTGTACTTGCAAATCCTGTGATACCCATCGATCTTACGGACCTGTCATGAGGTACGGAGTACGGAGTACGGATACACTGCCTAGGTATCTTGCCCAGGTACGGATACTTACTGTAGTAATTACATACTAGTAGAAAAGCACCTACCTATCCGTACCTATCCTACTGTTCCGTAGAGGACTACCCGGATTGAGCAGGTGCACTAAGGCAAGGCACATAGGGTAGCTCGTTGCCTTTCCAGGCTAGAGCAGTCAGTAGCGCCCTTGCTTGCTCCCTCTTTTGTGCCCATCATGTCATCATCCAGTACCTCACTCTCTGTCAACCTCTCCTTCCTCCCGCAACCTTCGCCATGTTTCATCATTGTCCCGGTTCATCAAGTCAACACCAAGCTGCTGGGACTGGAAGCTTGCCGCGTTGCCAGCCGCAAATCTTTGTCCTGTCTTCGGAGGTGAGGTTAAGTGAGGGGACGACGGGAGGAGACGACGGAAAGGAAAGGCTGGGCTGGGACCTGGGCTGCCTCCACGTTTCTGCGCCCCTGTTCCTGTCAATTCCTGGTTTTTTTTCTCGTTGCAGTTCACGTCCATGACTTACGATGTACTCAGTATGCCCGTGTCCACTCTGACGCGCCTTCTAGGAACCCCCCAATGATGATGCTTTGTCAATACCAACATCGTGTGTGTCTGCCATGGGAGAGCCTGAGCAGAAAGCGGAGGAAAGCTATAAACTCTGTCAGCGACTATGGTTTCGGCTGATGTCAACATCCCGCCTCGCACGAGTCTGGACTCGAGTTCGGATAACAGACACGGAACGGAAAGTTCTGACGGCCAGGTCGATGGATGGATGGATACGGATAGTGGTGGTGTACACAGTAAAGGATGAGACAGAAGGCGCGGACTCACCATGGCCCAAGGCTCACGCCCGGTGATCATCATCAGGTTCACGATTCACACAGGACCCGGTCTACCGGAATCACTCCCCGGCACCCCCTTCCTCGGTACGGCGTCACTGATCTCGCTGCTTGAACTTTCACAGCAATTGACGTCTGACGAAGGAGGACGGACAGTGAATGGAACACCCCCTAGCCATGCGCATGCGTAGGCGAGGCTCATCAACCACCTGGGCCGTTCCGCTGCCCCCGAACTGACGTTGCACTGCGGGTATCATTGAGGTAAGTACTCCGCAGCAAGGTGTGTTCAGCATGTTAGAATTTTCACTCTTGACGTATTTGAGAGTGTGTGGACAAGTTATGTGAGTGTGGTTTAATCAAGGGCCCGATGGCGGGACATGAAACGATGAGAACATAAGTACTCCGTGAACGCTGACACAGTTACAAGTACTGCGGCGCCGGTACCACGCTGCAGGGTGGACTTCCACGTTTTGCCCTGGCAAGCATCAGTATTGGAACGGCAATGCGTGAGTCTTGCGGCTACGAACTGTGGCGCCAGCCGTAATTCCTTCAAACCTCGTCGTGGCCGCATTTATTGCAAGTATTCCCGCATCGTATGTATAGCGACAGCGTCGTCACTGTCGTCGATCGTCGACGCAAAACGTGGATTGCCAGCCAGAGGCACGTCGGCTTGGTACGGAGCACAGAGCACGGAGTACAAGTGTTGTGTACTGAGTATACTCAGTACAACGGCAATACCTCTCCCCACCATTCGGATGCTTCCATTTGCCTTCTGCACCCCTGGCGGCCAGCATCCGTGGTCCAGCGCGGGCAATGTTGGTGGTGATGCGGCAGCCAATGCAGGACGGGCCTCACCTTCAGGTACTGGATACGTGCTCAAGCGCCAAAGAGGAAAGATGTGCCTCGGTACCTGAACATCCCAGCACTACGGAAACCACTATTTGCACTAGTGCCGCCTTCTGTCGGACACACGGGCCCGGCATTAACGGCCCTGAAGGCGTTTGCTGCCCGTTAGCTTCCCAGCTGCCAGACCACCTGTGGATTTCCCGGCGGCTTGTGCGAGCCTACCGTACCCTACCCATCTTATTTGTAAGGTACAAGTACTCGGTAGCAGTAGGTGAAATTGCCAGACTAGCAGCACACGCGTCTGCTTGTATGTACATAGAAGGTTTGCACAAAATGACTCTTATCCCAGTTCAGGCGAGGCGCCTAACCCAGACTGACAGTGGATGCCAGCCATTCCCAAGAGTCACTTAGACTGAGGATTAACACAATATTGATACGCAGTACGATAGACCAGTCCTCAGCATCTCTGTCCTGATTTGTGTGAGGCCCTGAGCTTTGAACGACGAAGTGGCGCCTTCCGACCCCCCGGGCTGATCTACTTGCTGGCGTGGATGCCTCTTCGCGTTTTGTATTTGCCGGCAGCTTCTTGCATGGGGCGCACTGGTGGAGGTAAGGTGGTAGGCGCGCCTCGGTGAGCGACAGCTTCCTGCTAAGGGTCCGAATTTACCTTGGAGTCTTGGACTCAAGGGGGGTTTCCCATTGTCAAATGACGAGGCTGGCACTCTCACCACCGTAGAAACATCTTCTCATGAGGACCGTCTGGTTACCGTGCTACTTTGCAATCCATCTCCTCTTACATGTTCCTAGTCCCAGGTAAGTAATTACTGCGCAGCGTTGATGCTGCGCAGTAAACGAGATAGTACGTACCAATGAGACCTTGACAGAGCAAACAAGCTGGACGCAACACGACAAGACAGGACACGAAAAGACGTGACGAGCCGACGTCGCCTGTCGCCTGTCGCCTGCGGCGCATGATGATCCGGGTACGTAACGAGCTTGCAACCCCGAACTGAGGTCAACTTCACCAGCCTGCGGACATGAGCTGCGCCCACTTTCCACCTTCCCCGAGGTCCCAGCCCCCTTCTTTTTTGTACACAGTACGGAGTAGTCTTGCTTGGCCTCTCGTGACCGCGTCCATCAATTACTAGATATATCATCTTGAGCTTTCGGTTTCATGGCCTGAACTGACAATTAGTCGGATGGGGTCTCTGGACAATGGGATGTTCGCACACCCGCATTGCACATCGCGAAGACATTCGACGCGAGTGCCGGGGATCCTATAATGGCTCCCGTCATGCTATCCCAGGCTTCCCCAGCCCGGCGCATTTGTGATGAGGTGTTAGCTTACTACGCTTGGCCAGGCTCCCCTATTCTCCTTCTGACGTGCTCTTCGTATTGTGTGAGAGTGAAAACGGGTCTTTCAATGCGCTGAACAGCGGCCAACCTGTCATTCGACTGACAGTTTACAGAGCTGCCCACCATAAAGCGAGCTACTTCCACTCGAGGTGTTCTCCCTTGGTTGGCATCCGTCGCAGCTGTGTCCGCCCGCATTGAGAAAGAATGTTTCCCCTCCTGGTCCCCTACTTCAGACGTCGGCTAGCTCCCAAGGGTCTCCCTCCCGTGCCCGTCAGCCAAAAGGCGAGGACGGGCGGCAGGCCAGTATCAGTCAAGTGCGTGCCACGACGAGACACAGGAGCATACCGCGGTAGGGAGCGATGAGATGGTGTGGTAGTGGTGCAGCACATAATGCCAAACCGGTTCTCAAGAGCTCATGATTCACCAGGCGACAAACCGCCGTCCGCCTTGCACCTTCAGCCTGCTTCGCCGAATAAGGCTGCAGCGTTTCCGTGACGCCGTGACGCAGTCCCATTCTTGGACTGGTCGGCCGTGGTGCCTAATCTTGGTAGCGACTAATATCCACTCACTACGCATACCTTACCTGCCGTCAGGAACGGCACCTATACCTGCGTAGGGATTAAATATGTTAGCGCTTCGCCAAATTAACCGCCTTGAGTAGGATTTACAGAGGTACCACCAGGGCCGTCGAACAGCCTCTATTCAGAGGTAACTACCTACTAGAGACGGGTAGGTTGATCTTTTCATCAACTTCATGTCTACCTCACCTATTATACTATGAGCAATACATTCTCCAGATGTTCCAGTCAATCATGCTGTCGTGGGTCAAGCCAAGAAACTAACATATTTAATCCCTACGCAGGTATACTTACTCTGTACTGTGAAGGCATGCAGCTGCGACGAGAGGTACAGAAACAGTGTACGTATACATCCCGAATACGCTGGAGGATAAGGTGGGCAGTTGCACGGCCTTCTCAGTGTGCGTGTCTTCAAGCACTGAGTAGGTATACGATAGGTATACCGTGCAGAGTAGGTAGTGGTAAAGGACTTTTCTGGACAAGTGGGCGGAGCGCGAAATACCTTCGCCCAGCTTGCCCTGGCCACGCCTGTTATGCACTTGTGCGCTGAGCTGGCATACCATGCGATGCTTACCAAGTATGGCGGTATTCAAGACGAGCCAAACACAAGACAACACGACACACGACGCATTTCGCAACGCAACGCACATATTCTTGCTGGCTGCACGCACCGCGCCCGAATTTACACCAATCCTGTTCTATGTAATACCCCAGCAAGCCGGCCAGAAGTATCGTCCAACGGCGTCGACAGCTCGTTCCTCCAGCCCTCCTCGCGCGTTTTCGTTGGTCGAAAACCGTTCCTCGTCGCCGGGGCTGGCGGTCCAAGTCCTTCAGCGGTGCATCAAGTCATTCCTGGTGATGATTTTGTCCCCCCCATGTTATTGTTGTTGTTGTTCCTGCCGTCAGCTATCAAACGCACTCTGTACTGCCACATGCTGAAGTGAAAGTCATCCGCGGTTTCCTCTGCACCCCATGTGGCGACGCGAATTGCGGTCTGCAGCGTCTTGTTGTCCCATGTTGGAGCCAGGGTCAGACTGTACGTATGCTTGTACATGCACGATGCCTTCGTGTCTCCAGAGACAACCAACGTGCAAGTGACCGAAGCGGACGGTACCAGGCTCCATTGGGCAGTCGAGGCATCAACTCTGGGAGTCGACTGCCGAAAGCCCCGGCCCAAGACTCCCAGTCAGGGTTTGCCAGTTCACCAAGCAGCAACTCCCCATCAGCTCACGTCCGTCCCGTCAATCTGGATTGGACTGATATCGAGGAAGAGGACCTGCGCTGATGCATGAGCACCCCCCCATCTTCCTTCCCGTCGGCCGTCAGTCAGTCAAGATCAGAAGAGACATTTGACGGGAGGGTGAGGGGAAAGTGGGAATGAGCACGATCGATGGCCGTCGACGAAGGAACAGACTTACCAGACAGGTCGTTGACGGCGGGCAGACAGAGCTACGTAGCGAATCGATAATTCGAGGCAATGCCGTCACGATGTCTCTGGAGACGAGAAGAAAGCGCGCACGTACTCTAGCTACCTGCTGTTGATACTAGCCGTATAGGTAATTAACATACGTTGCCACAATCCGAGCGACGTGAAGAGGCTGCACTTGCTCGCATCGTTGAGCACCGACAGCCAGACTTGCACCAGCACATTCGACTACTGGCGGCCTATTCAATTTACAATTTACACGTTACCCAGGCAAGAGATACCTTACGCAGTACTACGCCGTAGCTGTGTAGCTAGGACCTGGACCAACGTCCGAACACAATCAAACCAAGCCTGTCCCTGCAGCGCGCGGCACTCTCTTCTTTTCTTTTTTATCCAGCTCTACTTTTATCTTGACCTTGAATTGGCCCATTCGTGGGGTGAGGTAGGTACCTCACCTTGCCTCACACTACCCGGGTAGTGTCTACCTTTAGGTAAGATACCTTCCTGTGTATATTGCCTGTGTTACGCTGCGTTACCGCGGTCTCTGGCTGTGGCGCTGGGGCTTTGCGGCAAACCTGGAGGCACCGCGGGTACCTGACGCTGATGGCGCCCTGTGTGCGGTAAAACAAAAAGGAACAAAAGTGAGGGAGGTACATGCATCCGTAAGGTACTTGCTATTTCTCCTCGACTTCCGAGTCCCAGCAAACTTAGACAACCTCACCCCTGTTTCTCTCTCTCTCTCTTAGCCAGACCAGGGCCCCCAGGTCGGTCAGGCTTGCAAGGTGAAGTGAAGTCCCAAGGCTCCCAGAC
This sequence comes from Colletotrichum spinosum, assembly GCA_004366825.1. NCBI lineage: Eukaryota > Fungi > Ascomycota > Sordariomycetes > Glomerellales > Glomerellaceae > Colletotrichum > Colletotrichum spinosum. Next base: position 114,868 of record QAPG01000108.1, on the reverse strand, counting down.
CTCCTCCACCCCCTTCTCACCCTCACCCCTGGGCTCCTTTTTTTTTCCCTCCCCCTTCCTTTCCCCTTCTCACCACCCACCCCGAGCGCAAATTGGCCCGTTAAAGGGATGAGAGTGTGTCAAGGGATCCGACACACAGCGAGAGTGAGAAAGGCAGAAGAAGGACAGCAGACGTACCGTAGACCACCACCACCACCACCACCACCACCACCACCACCAAAAAAAGGGTACACGTCTTTCGTCTCCAAATCATTAGCGAGATTGGGCTCCTATCGACAACACTGCTTCCCCTTCCCACTGTTTCTGCTCTACAGATACCTTGACCTCACTCTCGTCTCACACCCCCCAGATTCATTCGTTCATGCTAAGAACGGGCCCCCGACCACCCTCATCCTCGACTCGTCGTCGTCGTCGTCGTCGTCGTCGTCGACGGCATAGTGGCCGGCTGTTCGCTCCATTTTAACAATCCTTCACTCAATCCAATCCCCTTGCCCTTCTCCCCGGCCGTTGCTTCTCTTCCTTGACTGCACAATTCAATTCATTCCGACTCACCCTCGCCTTCATCATCCTCGTCTTCGTCTTCGTCCCCTCGCCCATGCCGACCCGGCCCACGGTGATTCACCTTTACTGGATCGTAAGTGGGTTTCTTGTCGTCTCTCTGTGTCTTTGGCCGGTACGCTAGGCCTGGTCTCCGTTCTCCGTCTTCCCGTTTCTCGCGTCCGTCTTCCACTCTCTCATAGTACACGGCCGCGTCCCCATCGTCCATCCCAGTCCATCATAGGTATCCCAGTCTGCCCTCTCCCTCGCTTCGCTTCGCTCCCCTCTTCTGCCTCTCTCTCCCTCCCTCACTTTTCCACCATTTCCCTGGTCCTGCCTCTCTTGGTCTGCCCGTGAATTTTGTCCCTCATTCTGAGATTAACGCTCTTCCTGCGACGCAGCTCGCTCCCAAACCCGCCTGCTTCCAACGGGTACCTCAGTGCAAGCATCGCTACCTACCCACCTAGGTAGGAGCACGCTCTGAGCTTTCGGGCTGCACCTACTACACCAAGTACACGCACCGTATGCACCCGAGCACTTCTCAAGCTCCTTCACAATCGTCAACGTGCCGTGCCACCTGGATGCTCAATCTCCATCTCAATCTCAACATCGCGTACAAGGCCCTCGCGCTCCTCTGCCTCGTTCCGCCGCCGTGAGAGAGCGAGAAGAAACTCGGCACGACCAACAGCTGGGAGCCGTCTACCCAAGGCCGTCAATCCCTCCTCTCTGCTGGGGTCGCCTCATCATCGCAATCTCGACCCACGCACCCGTGAATATCGTGCCCTCTTCGAATATCCACGCCTGAGGATCCATCTCCGATCGACTGGTTCTAGCTCCATTCCCACCCCTGGACCCTTACCTGGCCCTTTTAATAATATCGGCCACCTCCTGACTTTGCCTGTCCCTCTCTGGTCTCCTCTTCTTCATCTGGTTTCGCTCTCTTGGTTTATCCCAGTCATTTCTCTTCGCGCCTTTTCTATATCCAACTTCTACCGTTCCAACCGTCACCCACAACAAGAACTCACATACCCCATTTCCTTACCTCTACTGCTACAACCACATCGGTTTCTTCTACACCACGAAGAATCAATCGACACCCGCAAACACAGCACATTACACCGAACGCTCTCGACATATCGCTTTGGAATCAGACCGGTCTGAATGCCACAGGTTTCGCAACCGGCTCTTGCACAGAGCTATTAGTTCGGCACAGCATCGGTACGGTCCAGGCTTACACGCCTGCACAGCGACCTTGGCCAGCTGACCCGCCTCAGAAACACCGTCATCACGAGGATCTTGACTGGACTCAACGATCACATCCCCCCACACGCACACTAGACAAAATGACGGTCGCACACGACTTGACCCATCGAGGTGTCTCATCTCACTCGGCCAACACCATGGCTCTCGAGGACAGGTTCGAGGTGCTCAAGGAAATCGGCGATGGAAGCTTTGGCAGTGTGGTTCTCGCCCGGGTCCGTAGCGCAGGTGCTAGCGTGGCTCGTCGCGGCACGGTCGTAAGTACCTGCAGATCACCCATCGTGTAGCACAATCAGTAACCTAACCCGCCTCTAGGTCGCCATCAAGACCATGAAGAAGACTTTCGAGTCCTTGACGCCCTGCCTCGAGCTTCGCGAGGTCGTCTTCCTGAAGACGCTGCCCAACCACGCCCATCTCGTGCCCGCCCTTGACATCTTCCTCGACCCCTACAGCAAGAAGCTGCACATCGCCATGGAGTACATGGAGGGCAACCTGTACCAGCTGATGAAGGCGCGCGACCACAAGTGCCTCGACAACGCCAGCGTGAAGAGCATCCTCTTCCAGATCATGCAGGGTCTCGAGCACATCCACGCACACCACTTCTTCCACCGCGATATCAAGCCCGAGAACATTCTCGTATCTACCTCTTCTCACCAGGACACCGTCACGTCCTTCCGCAGATATTCCGCCCTCGTCACTCCTCCCTCAACTCCCCCGAACTACACCGTCAAGATTGCCGACTTTGGTCTCGCTCGCGAAACCCACTCAAAACTCCCGTACACGACTTACGTCTCGACGAGATGGTACAGAGCGCCTGAGGTGCTCCTGCGTGCCGGCGAGTACTCGGCGCCCGTCGATATCTGGGCCGTGGGTGCCATGGCGGTGGAGATCGCCACCCTCAAGCCGCTCTTTCCCGGTGGAAACGAGGTCGACCAAGTGTGGAGAGTCTGTGAAATCATGGGAAGCCCCGGAAACTGGTACAACAAGACGGGCGCACGCGTCGGCGGAGGTGACTGGAGGGAAGGCACCAGACTGGCCGGCAAGCTGGGCTTCTCGTTCCCCAAGATGGCGCCCCATGCGATGGACACGATTTTGCAGGCACCGCAGTGGCCCGCCACGCTCAGCCACTTTGTGACGTGGTGCCTGATGTGGGACCCAAAGACTCGCCCGACATCCACGCAGGCCCTTGCGCACGAGTACTTTGTCGATGCCGTCGATCCTCTTCGCCCCAAGTCGTCGGCCTCGAGAATCCTCGGTCGCAAGCAGTCCGACATCAGCCGCGGAAAGGACTCTTCCTCGTCTACTCCCACCACGTCGAAGCCGTCATGGTTCCGAAAGTCGCTCATCGGCCGTTCCGAAAGCGCCGAAATTGCCGTCGTTCAGTCCATCTCCAAGGAATCCACCCCGAGGCCCTCTCCTGTCCCCTCACAAACGACCAACGAGGTCCCCGTGGCCAAGACTCGTCCGGCTCAATCCAAGCGTACGACCTGGACCAATGGCCCTTCCAACGTGGCCCCCATGCCGATACTCCCCACAATCCGTCCCATCTCGCCGTTGTCCGATGCCGTTACCGCCCAGGCGAGCAACGGCTACAACGACTCGTACGCCAACGGCCACCAGCGCGCCGTCCAGATCGAGGACAAGAAGAAGATTGGCAGGCAACTCTCGGTCGCGTCGAGCACTAACAATTACGCGGAAATCCACCGTCAACAGGCAGAACGAGCTCTCAATGGCAACGGCGGCCTCGCATCGCCTCCCAACGGCCACAAAGAGAGCTTCTTCTCCCACCTCCGCAAGCGCGCTCGCCGGTTCTCTGGTCGCCACCAGGCACCAATGTCCCCAAACTCGGACGACGTCGAGGCACAAGCCGGCTGTGGCCCCTGGAACAGCAACAGGTCGTCGATGGTGATTGACGCCCCCACGCCTCCCCCGAAGCCGGCTGAAATGTACGAGCCTCTCGACAAGGCCCTCAGAGAGGTGCAGCAGAACCGCGATCAGCCTCCTGCTCCTCCCGCCCACCTCATCACGCCCAGCAGCACGCTGAAGAGGCATCACTCGCTTCCCCAGCACCAGCCGCGCTCCGTCGACAACCTCATGGGCGCCGCCCGCACTGGCCCCATCTCCAGCCGGACCCGACGGTCCCAAGCGGTGCAGGGCGTGCAGCAGTACGACGCTCCTGATGAGGAGGACGAGCTTCTCGACGAGGTGCTGAACTCGACGCACCGTGCCATGAAGCGTCTCGAGAAGGACGGAAAACCCGGTCTCCGTCAATCGGTCAGCAACATCGCCATCACCAACCCGTACCCGACACCTTCTCCATCAGCCAACGGCAACGGCGTCCTGTTTGGCGACAACCAGGAGGCGGTCACCCCCAAGCCTCTGAACCTCAACAAGCCCAACGGCGCCGAGAGTCAATACAAGTGGCCAACACCTCCTTACGAGGAGAGCGAATGGGCGGCCTCAGCTTCGGCTAGCATTTGGGCTGCCAGCAACCGCTTCTAGAGGGCTTCGCGGTGGGCACGGATTTCACCGAAAAGTTTCTTGTGTATTCAGATGCATGGGCCTGGTGTTTGGCGTTGGCCGGCATACCAACCTCGCCGTCCAACGGGAGGCGATGTTCGTTCCGGATCTCGGTTTTCTTTCACCCACATCTACGGGGTCAGGGTGGCTTTTCGATTGTTCCACGATATCTTCGATACCAAAGGGCGGCATACTATCCGCCATCGCGCATATCTCATTTTTCTTCTGCCGTTTTATCAGACTCATCTGTTTCGAAATACCCGACATTATAGAGCGGAAGGGCAGCCGATGGCGCCCTCTCCGAAAGACCACATTTCTTTTGTTTTCAGGGCTCACGCGGGCAAGGAGTGGCAGTCTCTCAATCTGATGGAAGAACATGATCCGACAGGGATTGGGAAGGATACAGGACGGGGGAGGGTGACCTTCACGGCCACACAAACACAGTATTTCTTGTACAAGGGAAACAAAGCAAAGGCACAACTTGAATTTTCTAGATTCTGCGGGCTGGACACGTCAGAAGACTCGGAAAGGAGGAGAGAGCCATGTGGCCAAAGGGACTGCCCAGAAGGGATAGTTTGTCACATACGGAGCCACGCAACGGACATTACACAAATGGTATACATATGGGCATCTGTCTCTGCTACTCGGGAAAGCGGCATTGAGTCCAGCAGCTGAGCTGTCAGCTGCGTGGAAACATCATTTTTCTCTATATATCTGTATACTCTTGCTTTTTCCATCGCGCGGATGAGGTCGGGGAAAAAAAAGGAGCTTAGTCGGAACGACGAGCCTGTACGTAGGCGGACGAAGAAAGTCCCGCTATCTTATTTACATAATAGGTGGACGTCCCAGAGATGTTCCGCTGTCACGACCCCATTCCGAGTTTCCATTATCGCGTAAGAGGGTGAATATTGATGTTGATGATGGTATACGGGGGGAACCAAGTCGGCAGATTCCGCGACTCGGGACTTCAGACGAGGCGGGTGCCTGCAGAGGTGCCGGGGAGCGACGGCCTTCAGACGAACTGGGGAATGCAACTGTGATCTGGGCTGCATGAATAGTGCATAGGAAACTGGGGGATTCACAGACTGTGGTGGGGTGGTTGTTAAGAGGCGGCGGCGGAGGGGGGCGTGGGAGGATTTTCCAGCTGCGGCCGGTTTTTGGGCGGGCCGCAGGATGGGGGCTGTGGTTGTATGGGTGGCGGCGATTGGGACGCGGATTTCGTAGGCAGGGTCGTTACGAGAGGGATTTTGAGAAGGGGGATGATGGTCAGCTTCCGTGGAGGCTTTGAGGGTTGACTACTTGGTGTGATTTGAAAACAGAGGCGACGGGTGGTGGTGGTGGTGGTGGTGGTGATGGATGGCGTATAGAGAGCGTCTGGGTGTAATGCGAGACGAGGCGAGAAAGGGCGTGTGGTCTCAGCCACCCGGGTGAGATGTCTCTCTTGGCGGAAGAAAAGAAAGCTTCGCAGAGTGTACTATCTGGCCGAGGTAGGTTCCTGAAATGGTTTCTTCTGGATGGGTGTTCCCGACGTAAGACTGTTCCGGGTGCCGTATGCAAGATCCAGGTTCGAAAGGTGAAGATGTTTTTTTGAAAGACGTTGTCTCACGGAAGGTGTCCAAGTGAGAAGAAAGACGGCGTCTTGGGTGTTTTGTATACGTACTTTGTGAGATTTCGTTGTCTGGGGGTGAATGTAAATGTCTTCAGGTTGCTTCTTTCGAAGGAACTTTGGTTTCTGGTTCTTCTCTCACCGGGATGGGACGTAGCAGTTTGTTCTGAATCTCGGTGTTTCGTCTCCTGAAGGACCTACCTAAACGTGGGAAGAAGGAGCGATTCTTTGGGTGGCGCACATTCGTTATTTGGTCACTTTTGCTGTCTACCTGTCATGGTATCTAAGCTCTTCGCCCCATCTGTGGTCATAACTGTAAACTATACCCAATAACAGCATTCGTGTCAGTGCTGGCTCGCTAAAATTTATTGTTATTGATTGTCTATTCATTTATTGATACTGTCATTCGAAATGCCCTGAAGGGGGCATGATGAGATGAAGACGTGAACACGGAGACTCGAGCCCAACTAGAAGGCGTCAACAGACTGAAAGTTAGTGGCACAGGGAAGGAGGCAATCTTGGAGTTGCTGGAGGCTTGCATCTCTATCTGTCCCGACCTGTAATTTTAAGAAGCCGGGACCTTGCATACACGGCCCGACGACTCGGCTGTCCGTCTCTAGCACCGCCAAGTGGCTTTGGATGCCGTGTTGCGTTCCTGAAGACCAGCTGGTGGTTGGCATCAGGGTATCAACCCCTCAAGGCGCGTTATTGTGGCATTTGCCAGCAACGACAATGAAGAAGGTGCGTAATGGCATCGTCTTTTTTCATCTTTGCTGTCTTCGAAGCCTTCAATATTTGCGTTGTTGGCTACTGTTTGGAGTCTCCGCTAGCCATCGCCCTCACGATGTTCACTTTGGTATTGTGGCGCGAGTGCTATGCTTTCCGAAGCGTGCCCTCGCACAAACAAAAGCCAATTCCTACATCAAGGCTTCAATTGCTCAGTAAAGGTATATCCCTCCGGTATGTAGTGGAATCAAGCCGCCGAAAAGTACATGGTAAAACTGTCAGCTCTGTTCAACCTGCGTCAGCCATGATTTAGTTGCCGTGCTCTGATATCACGGCAACTGAGGTCAATGGCCACAAGCGATGTTCCAAGTACTTCTGGCAATTGAGTTTACATGCGGTTCACCGACGTATTGCAGAAAGCTACAGGCACACTTATGCGCATTGTACTTACTACCGTGCACGTAGTTGTCATGGTCCCCATCATGCAGTGGTCAAGTGGGTTCCGGAAATCTCTGCCCGCCTCACCAGCGTGGGTCTTGTTACACAATATGCTCGCTCGAAACTCATCAGCAAGCGGCATTAGTTTAACGGTTAGAATACCTCGTTGTGGCCTCTCGACTGGTTCCGAGGAGATGGTAGTTCGATTCCACCATGGCGCATCTCTTTTGCCTTTTTTTGCAACTTGGCAATGCTGTGTTGGTGAGAGTGGATATCTGAAGAGAGACCGCTGCGTGGTTCGTCTCGTCCGTCGAGGTTGCCCGAGCAATCGACGTCGTTGGAGTCTTGGGCGGCGATCAGCGAGCATTGCCAGTCGGAGGTGCGTCAACCTTGACGAGGCCTTTCTTGGCAAAGGAGCTGTACGTCCTCATATGCCTCGGAACTGTTTGTCGTGGCGACGTCGGTGATGTACCCCCGGTTGGCTGATCCACAGATATTACGCGAGTTGAACCACTTGCTGGAGCTCGAGTGCCTGAGCGGCGACTGCTCAATCCCGCCGTGTCGGCATTTAAGCCCGAAGGCTCTTGTTGAAGCTCCACTGAATAGGCTCCTCTTTCTTCGTACTTGTGCTTAAGGAAAAGCCGCCATAGGCGCCATCAAGCACTAGTTAGAGAAAGTAAGCGTTTCGGTGCCATGCATTTGAAGGCATTTTGGGTTTCCAACACCAAAGAGTCGCGTTTCCTACGCGTTCTGCGTGAGATTCGAAGGCGAAGTCGTAACATCGTCGTCTACTAGAGTTGACTTGCCATGGCGCCGAGCATGCGTTTCGGGAATTCCTCCGGCCGGCCTTCTCTCGTCGGGCAAGTCGGGTCGGGGTCGGCCTGTATGTCTGAGTCACGTGATGGTACATGCCTCCACCTTGGCTACAGCCCGGCCGGCTCAGCCTAGGCCGCATCCTGCGCTGCGCTGCGCTGCACCCGACTGCACTGCACTGCAATCCTTCTGCACCTCACTCGCCTCTGGAGGCTTACATGGCTTACCTCAGCGGTCATCGGCACGGTACTTTTTGAAGGGCCCCGTGCAATATGCCCTGCGCTATCAGCTCAGCGTCAAGTGTACAACAACGCGTACCTGTGTAGGTCGACAGTCTGTAGATCATGCTCGACCAGGCTCTCAATGATCAAACGCGACAGCTTCCAGCTTCAAATCGCGTGCGTTACGCCCAAACATTGGGCCAAACATTTGGTCTAGGCTGCAAGCTCAGATATCAGACCTGAGTCCTGGGTCCCGTGTTGGAGCGCAAAGACGTGGGGCAGTGCAGCGCGACAGCTCGCCTGCCCTGTCGCGAACCAGGGCGTCTTCCTCCCGCCCTCGCCCTGTCTGGCTGCTTCTCTCTCATCTTGGCTTAGCTTACCTACGTAGTCCGTACCGTTCCTACTAATTACTTACTACCTGTACCTTAGTATTCCTTCCCAGGCTTGCCTACCTTAGGTAGTACTTAGCCCATGGTATTTTGTCGGTACTCCCTCGACCAGCCTGCGCTGGGCTTTTGTCTTCCTGTCTTCATTCCTTCATCAAGAGTCCAGTAACTTCGATTAGGCAGCAGAATAACCTGTTGCTCGCCGAACCACATCTTCGAAACATCAAACGTGGCTGAAGCCGTCTTCATTTCTGTCACGACCAAAATTGCCATTAACTGTTGTCGTCATTGTTCGGGGGTCTCATCGTGTCGTTGAACCCCCAGACTTGTCTGCGGTGACCTGCCTGAACTTGTCACTCTTCCCTCCTTTTTTTTCTGCCACCAACGCGCCCACCTCGAGGACCGACCCCTCCTCCACCCTTCCCCCCCACGATCATGGTCCCGTAGCTTCGCTGTCCTGAAGAGTCGACCTGCACTTTCGCATTTGGCAATCGCGCGACAGACCGACGACGCATCGCAATTTGCTTTTGTTTGCTTTACGCCCCGTTTCGCCCGTATCTGCCCGTGAGGCCCCGTCCCGCTCGCCTTGTCTCCTAGTCCTTGATTCAGCAGTGCGGATTATGGGCATGATAAGATATTCAGACCTGATATTGCAACTATGAGCTTCAACCTTCCCCTCCGGCCGAGCTCCAGCAGTACCAGGAACCAGGCGAGCAGAAGCAGCTACTTCACAAACTACACGCCCAACTCCTCCACCGAGGCCGTAAATGGCCCTCCCCAACGCCAGCCCGCTAGGGAACTCTTTGGCACCACCGATCGACTGATTGTCGGCGTCGACTTCGGAACCACGTTTTCGGGGTGAGTCGCATCCTGTCTCAGACGCTGTGTTGATGGGGATTTGCGCCTGGATTGGGGCCGTTGCTGGACTCGATCATCTCTTCATGCTTCGATTCACACTTGCACTCATCGCGCTCTGAGAAGCACATTCTCTGGAACATCCTGCTGACAGTAACAGAGTCGCCGCCGTCTACACATCGACGCCAGATGACGTTGAGATTATCAAGACATGGCCCGGCGGCAACGGCATCACCTCGGACAAGGTGCCTACCGAGATCAGCTATGACTTTCCCGCAGACGCCCCCGAGGGCACCAAGCCAACCGTGAAATGGGGGTTCCAGTTCAAGCCCGAGGAGTCGCGTTTGCGCTGCATCAAGTTGTTCTTGGACCGCTCACAGAAGCTGCCCTTCTACGTCAGCCCGCTTGAGACCGCAGCACAACTGAAGCGGTACAGCAAGAACGTGCTCGATGCCGTCAGCGATTATCTCACCCAGATCTACAATCATACCATGGATACCTTGACCCGAAGATACGGAGAATCCTTCATGGCGTCTACAAAGGTCGAATTTGTCCTGACCTGTCCCGCCGTATGGTCCGACGCTGCAAAGAACACGACGCTTCAAGCCGCCGAGCGGGCCGGCATGGGCTCCATGTCGGAGATCCAAATGATCAGCGAGCCTGAAGCCGCTGCGGTGTACACGCTCAAGGCAATCCAGCCAAACCATCTCAATGCGGGCGACAACTTCATCGTCTGCGATGCCGGCGGCGGAACCGTCGAGTATGTTTCTCCGAATAGCCGTGGCAAGCATGGTTAACCTTTTGCAGTCTCATCGCGTACAAAATCATCTCTTTAAAGCCGCTAAAAGTGGAGGAGTCAGCCGTCGGCACTGGCGGTCTCTGCGGCAGCGCATTCTTGAACTACAGATTTGAAGAACATGTGAAGAAGAAGCTCGGCGACACAAGATTTGACGAAATGATGCAAAAGAAACAAAAGACATGGCAGATGGGCCTGAGGTATTTCGAAGAGTTTGTGAAGAGGAATTTCAACGAGGACGAACACCAAGAAGTCAATGTGCCGTAAGTGATCCATCGCAGCCGAAAGGCGCGCGCCCTAACGTCGAGCAGTTTCCCGGGTCTGCCCGACGACGAAGAGGCTGGGTTGGATTGCGGGTTCATGATCATGACGGCTGCGGAAATCAAGGAGATTTTCGAACCTGTGGTCAAGGAGGTTTGCGATCTCGTTCAGGGTCAAGTCGATGGCATCCGCAGAGACGGAGGCGTGGTGTCTGGCATCGTCCTGGTGGGGGGTTTCGGACAGAGCGACTACCTGTACCGGAGACTCAAGTCACATTTCAACAGTGCCGCGCCACCGCCGTACACCGAAAGACCGACTCACGGCACCATGACAACCATGCAAGAGACGGCCTCGATCGAGGTGATGCAGCCAGTCTACGCATGGACGGCTGTGGTGCGAGGCGCGGTCCTCCGAGGGCTGGAGGGAAATATGGTGATATCGCGAAAGGCGCGGTACCACTACGGAACCTCGTACGCCACCGTATACGACGAGGAGAAGCACTCGGTGAGCGAGCGATATTGGTCGCCGTTGTGGGAGAGGTGGATGGTGTCGGACCGGATGCAGTGGCACATCGCGAAGGTGGGTTGGCCCTGGGGTTTACGCTCGGCCTGTTCGGAAGAGTGACTAACCGACATTGTAGGGCGAGGCAATATCACCTCTGGAGCCGATCGCGTTCCACTACACTCGCAACTTCCGCCCGGGCCAGTCGTTGACTGTGACGGACGACCTCATCGCATGCGAAGCTGATGAACCGCCCTCTGCATACACCCGAGATCTTGTTCACGTGTGCACTCTCACCACAGACCTTGCTGCAGTACCACGAAGCCTTTTTACACGGTTGACGACAACACGAGGTGTCGAGTTTGACAACCTGGACTTTACACTGGAGATGATTGTCGACAGCGCCGGTCTGGGTTTCGAGCTGAAGGTGGACGGGGTCAGGTACGGCCGTGTCGATGCCGAATTTCATTGAGCTGGGTGAAAATGACGACTAGGTTGCTCACCACATAATGAGAGACGTGAAAGTGATGAGTATGGCAGCAAATCGCATGGCGGAGTTTGGGATAACAACGAGGAAGTGAAAGGAGCTCCGATGAGCATTTGGCTTCCCTCCCGTATTATATGCATGGTTCAGAGGAATCAGTCTCGAGAACACACTACTCACGAAACCAAAACATTGTGCCACAGTTGACGCGTCCAATGCGTGCATCCCGAAAGATTGCAAGCCCTGCTTACTTGATTGGGGAAGGTTGTTCCGGGATGCATTGGAGATCCTGAAGAATGAGGCTTGGTGAGCCTCGAGCCTGCAGCTCCGGGGTCTACGCAAGGCGGACCAGCCGGGCCAGCCGGGCCAGCCGGACCTCGCGTACTCGCTTCTAGGGGCTGTCTATGGATTGCAAATCATCGTCGATGCTCTCTGCTTCTACCATTGTTGATTTGAAAACTCACGTTGTCGATAAGGAGACACCGGTCCTATGGTGTAATGTTGAGTCGAGACTGATACAGCTGAAATTGCTGCCTGTGGGTCGAGGGAGGCTGTGCAGCTTGGTAGTGACGGGAAGAAATATCCAGCCACGGAACACGAATGCCTATTTGCCACGGTGGCTCTGGGGAAGAAACTTCCCTATTGGACGCAGGTAGCAGTGTCGGTTGTACTAGCTGTTTACACGATTGGTTTCGACGGTGCACCACACGAGGCGAAGATGTGACAGTGCATATATAGACCTGGTCGAGATGTAAGGCGGAAGTTGGGTGCTAGCTATTAACTCAACAAACAGTCAAGACCTTCATCCTTTTGAGACAAAAGATAGGCAGTCCATCGCATTTCATTAATGTAAGACCACTCATAGTAAACATACTTGTAGGGCTGTTTCCCGATATAGCTGCAGTATTGCTTCCTTCTGTTGCGTTGCTGACGAAGTGGAGAGCGTCGCTTTCCCTAATTGATATCAAAGATGTGGGTGAAACCAAAAGGAGTAGCCCCTGCAGTACAGTCAGGCGAGAAAGAGCCATCTGACACATCATCAGGAAACCTGGACTAGACATGTCTGCCTTGGATTTGACCATACACGTACTTCCTCTAGCACCTCGCAGTCGTGTTGACGAGTTCATCTCCCCGGTGCAAAACATCCGTCATGTACGGCATCGGAATCAACCAAGAGACCAACCCCAAACGAATACAACCAGAGACTCCAGAAGAACAAGAAAATGGAGAAGTCATAACTCGTCAGTCGTGGCCTGGGAGCCCGCGGCACACTTGAAGAGGGGTGGGTTACCACCCAGCAAGCCAACGGCTGACCCCATCCAACCGTTCGCGTATCTACTCCGACCGACCGGTCGACATCCTTCATGCCTGATGCAGGTCTACTGAAGACAACCCGCTCGCAAAGATGCTGCTCGAGTACACAAAGACAGGGTACTCGGCATGAACCACAGACCGGCCGACGGGTCCTTGCATTGCTGCCCGGACCAAGGTAATGCTTCGTGCGCCATCCCGACACTACGGGTAGAAGAACAAAACCTTAATAACAAGAAGTCCAGATGAACTGCTGTCCTGCTTCGAATTCCAGAGACAAATCGGAAGCAAGCCTTAGACCCGACCACGATCGACTCGGCCCGCCCGGAGATCCAAGCGCCATCCACCCACCCGGTTCAACGGCGTTCCAGAGTGAAACCAACAACATCCAACTTTACCACCTTGCGCTGGAAGCCATATACCGGATCAAAAATAGTGACGGGTGTTTCTGTGGCGCCGTCCGCTGCTGCGTGCCTCCTCGACGATCCTTCGAGACCTGTCGTGACGTTCCGGCCGCCAACCCGGGGGGTATAACCCTGACGGCGCTGGGGGACCTTCGCTCCGTCCCTGCTCCCGCTGAAATGCCTCAGCGCTGATGAGACGGAGGCTATCGACATGGTTGAGAACATGGAAATCCGGACGTCTGTTCTCGAAGTGGTCGCCCTCCAGGATGTGACCTGCGATGTGTCTCATTCGCGCATCAAAGTTCCACCCAAGGTCAAGATAACCCTGGCTGTTGAACTCGATTTCACAGAACCAACAAAGGCTCACCACCGGGTATCTGCCCCGCAAATGTTCGTCTTCGGTGTGTTGAATCCACTGGTCCACCTCGTCCATGCCGAATGTATGCTGACAGTTGATCCAGTCTCGAAACTCACACTGCAGACGTCGAGAGCTTGTGATGGGCGGCGGCGGGTTGCGCGCCTGGATCTGGGCGAAGTCACTCGCAGTGCTATATTCTGAAGGAGGCGAGGATTCAGAGGGCGGCATGCGATGCATGTTTTCGTACGTTGCCATCGAGTACTGGGTGTAGTAACTCGCGACCGAGCTGCCGTGTGATGCCACACCGTGTGAAGGCGTGGAAGAGACCACAGACTGGTCGTCCAAGTCGTTCCGGGAGCTAGACTTGACTGTACTACCCGGGGGATAGGCCGGATAGGAATGAGGAGATATATAGTCATGGGGCGGCATGTCGAAATCGAATGGGCCCTGCTGGAAGGCAAGTCCTAACGCACGCTCGGGACGTCAGATGAGCTGGAAGGCTTTGCTAACGGATCAAAATAGCTTACCTGGCACAGAAATACTGCCTCGCGGAGCAAGCTCGAAAAGCAACTGCAAAACGACCGCTCGATGAAGTTGACTTGGCTCCTTGGATGGTCACGGTAGCTGACCGATTTGAGTGTTCGCAGTCAGCGTGCAGCTAGTGACTGCACCGCGATTCTGCAAAGAAAAAGTACCGTTCAGCAGGCACGGAATGTTACGGTAGTGGGTACGCAGGATACTCGAAGCAAGCCAGAGGAAGGGAAGATGAAAAGCTTCCTTTACGCAACTTGTGTTGTCGAGGGTTACGCGTCTGCCTTATGACTGACGGACGACAGCTTACACTTCCCCTTAAGGCATATGCCGCGGACCCCTCGTCCACCAACCTGCCACAGCGGACTGTGGCCGCCGGCGGAACCGTGTCGGATACCAGCAGCTACCCACACCACCTCGACGACGAGCAGGGCCAGTCAAATCACCGACTTGGCTTAATTCACCAGTTTCTGGAGCAGCGAAGCATGTCAGCAGACGCCACAGTCCGTCTGGTCTTGAAAAATTTGGTGCAGGAACTCATTGCAGTATGATACTGAGATTCATGGCTGCTCGCATGAGATCGACGATCTATGGCGGCTGCAAAAAACCCGGGGCCGTACGAAGAAGGGCGCCAGTGATGATTTAAGCCCGAAATGCTGTGGACCATCCTGTCTCGTGAAACAGCAGCTTCACAGGAACCGTCTGTTGTCGACAAAGAGCTCGCCGTTGCTGACTAGTGCTTGATTCCACAGACATTGCATGGATGGACTGACCACAATGGGCTGTACACGTGTATAATCAAGACATAGGTGCTGGATGAGATGGCCTAGGTCTTGCAGGGGAAGTCATAGCAAGCTGCTGCTGCTGCAGCGTCTGGGGTAAGACTGCAGAAGATCGGGGGGACGCCTGCTCACGATTTCGCATAGCACTCGCAACGCAGGGGCAGCTCGCTACTAAGGGTTCTGAGCTTCTCTCCCGATATGACGAGCTGCATGAAAGGCGTTTTTTTTTTTGGGCAATGCAGTGCAGATGTTGTCTCCCCCAACACGCTGCTTAGCTGACCCCGGCATGGAAGTTGAGTCTCAGGTGCCGCGGTGTTTCGGAGCACAGCTTGAAGGGACGTGAATGGCAGGTCGAAAGAGGTGCCATTGCGTCGGGGAGTCAGGTTGACCCCGAGCGAATGAGAACAGGATCAAAGCAGAGCCGCACTCATTCTCACGTAGGTACTCGACCCATACGTCGAGCGGGTGAACTTCCCACCTTAGTCGACAAAGGTCAAGAGAAGGATGAAGGTGTGCCAGTCGGCGCGGGGCAACAATCAGATGCGACCCCGCTTCGCTCCCTGGCCTCTCTCGCTGGACCGGACGGAATAGAGCTGCAGGGAGCTGGCGACGCCGCCGCTGGTGTGGGTTTGGGTTGCAGGGAGGCACGCCTCCGTCATTGGTTGGCGTACCGAGTAGACAGTCTTCTCCTCATGGGATTTCGACGAGAGGGTCTTTCGCGATGGACGAGATACGAAATATGGTCCAGCGGCCTCGGCTTAGCCCGCGCGGGAGGGTGAGTCGTCAGCGGGAGCCGTCATTTACTGGCTTCGCCGGCGGCCGCAGCCGAAGAGCTTATGCCAGTCACCTTATGCGAGTGATGGAGTGATAAGGAAGTGCACTTTTCCATGACGAACGCGCAACACACAGGTCACGGGAGTCGTCTGCGTTTTGGGGAGGCCATTTCTATCATTCGGGACTACAGAGTACCCTAGCCTTCGCAATGACGTTGCGCCATTGCATGTGCCCACCGTTCTCGTCGCCTTGCTTGGTGATGCCGGGAAACGTCACGCACGCAATGTCGCGCTCCGCGAGGGCCTCCTCGTCCTCTCCGCCAATATCTTCCATGGTGTCGGCGTCGAACTTTGTCTGCTGGTGCGGCACGATTTCAGGCATGTAAACCTTGAACACGGCTTTTTGCACCGCGAGGATGCGGGAGAGGTCGGCCGCGCTGCCGACAAGCGCGCGGAGGGCTGTGTCGCGCGCTTCTGTGGCCGTGGCGTCTGTGATTGCGTCTAGCATAGAGTTTACGCGGACTATCACGGCGTCTGTTGCCGATGATGTTTCTGTACAGAGTTTTGTCTCGACCTCGCGATGGAGGAGGGCGAGTGTCGATGAGCGCCAGTTGTTTAGGGCTTCGGGTGAATCGACTGGTGACGTTAGGAGTCGGTTCTTCAGATATCGAGTGATATGGGCGAAAAAAGGGGAGGGGGGTTACAAACCGTAGTTCGATAAGGTCTCTTCCATTGTCCTAAACTGTGCTGCCTGGTCCTGAGGCAAACCGAAAAAGTATGCGTCAAAAATCATGTCGACGAGTATGCTCGACACGACGGACTGGAGCATGTGGACCTTGGTCGACGGTTCGAGGTCGGCGTGCATGGGGACGAGACGGCCCAGCTCTTCGCGGACATGTTCACTCGCGGCGGCGACATCTGCGCGCGCGCATCAGTCTTTCTCTCGTCCTCTCCCGACACAAGACGGAGGAGGGTGAAATCGAAACATACCAAGCTTGGCCCGTCTAAAGTTCACAAGGACCCAGTTCTGCAAGCCGTTGCCCAGCCGCGCCATGCCCTCGCAAAAGACCTCGTCCGACGTCTGCCCGCTCATGCGGGTGCTCGTGCTCACAAACTCCTTGAGCCCCCTCACCTGCGCGCGCAGGTCGCCCACCTCGCGGCGGAGGGCGTCGCGGTCGGCGTCGCGCACCTCGGCCTCCTGGCGCAGCACGCGCAAGTCGGCGTCGGCGCGGAGGAAATGCTGGTTGACGTCCGAGTGCTTGTGCTGCCAAAAGACGGCCGTCTCGCTCTCGTTTTGGGAGAGCTTGTCCAGCTCGCGGGTGAACTCTTGCTCCATCACGACCAGTTCCCGCTCGAGGTGTGCTATCCTCGCGTCCTTTTCCTTTAGTAGCGCGGATGACGCCGTGTTGGTGTTGTGGGTGCTGGGAGCGGCGGCAGCAGCGGCGCCCGGGGTATCTTTCTGCTTGACATCTTTCGACTGTTGCGGCTCCTTGCCGCCGCCGGGTTCTTCTGCCGGGTTCGTCGAGGACGACGGTGCGTGGTGCGCTCGCGGGGGCGGGGCGATGATGGTGCTGTTATTGTTGCTGTGGTGTCGCGGCGTCGAGGTATGCAGACTATGCGTGTTCGAACCCTTGGGACCGGACTGCGAGCTGCTATTCCCGGTATTTGTGCTGTTGCTCGTATTGGTGCTAGTAGTGGTGCTGCTACTACTCGTGTTGTTGTTGCTGCTGCTGCTGGTGCTGCTGCTACCGCCGCCGGGGATGAAGGAGCGGCGCTTCTCCGACGTCGCGGACATCCTGCCGAGCTTCTTATCTTTCGTCATGGGGACGGCGGGGGAGCATGAGGCTGGCGTGGTGATGCTGCATGTTGCGGAGGTGAGGGCGAAAAGTGCCGGGATCGTGAAGAGAGAGAGGCCCTCCTCGCTTCCGCCGATTTCGATTTTCCCCTCCTCCCGCGGTTTTGCGTCTTTGCCTACGGACGTGTGCAGGTTTCGCCTACTCAAGAGGCTCTGGGCGGTGGAAAGCTCTGGATCGACTTTTAAAGGGTCATTCGGAGGTTGCGAGGGGCGAGAAGAAGACTTGCAAAAAAGGGGGGGTAGGAAAGTCGTCGCAATCGCAATCGCCGCCGCCGCCTCGTTTGGCTGACGTTTGCAGGGCAAGGTATGCGATGTGGTTTGGTGGTGGTTGTAATTGGACTCTGGCGGGGGCGCCAGACGGGGATGCGCTGCCTGGGAAGATGCGTGGGGAGCAGCAGGTACGTAGTCGAAGTCGTTCGGTTTGGGGGCCTAGATACCTACCTGGACTAAGGTAGAACCCCGCCGGGACGGTATTTTTAGCGGCCCGGCCGCGCTCGGGGCGGAAGTCGTGGGGGCTGTGCGGCCCAGGGAGCCCTGCGGAACGGGCGCTTGTTTTGGACGTGATCCCTGCGGGGTTGTGCCTGATGAGTTCCCGAGTTGAACAAGTTTGCCAAACGACTCACGTATCCGTAGTGGGCGAGACACGTTATGGGGGAAACCCGGCGAGAGAGTGGCGTGAATAGAACTTGTCAAGCTCGACTCGGGGTGTCTCTCCTTGCGTGCGGTCGATATGGCGCTGGCTTGCTTGTCATGCATGCACTGGGTTGTCAATGCTGGTCTACGAACACAAAAACTTCATTCGCCCATTCGGCCTCCTTGATCGATCTACGCTGACATTCAAACGGCTACCTCTGGACGCTGTTCAACGACATCGGCTTGAGAACCACTACCCTGGCATTCGATGAGGCGCGCTCTTAGATTTAGTGCAGTGAACGAGAGCCATCGAGGTGCTTTCCATGTAAAGTGCATGTCTATAAACGCGACACTTCGGTAAATACGTCTGTCAGCTTCAAAATTTAATCTCAGCCTCAACCTCGTATTCCTGGTCGTCTGCACCCTCAATCTTTTTGGCCCCCATCCGGCAGATGGCAATCTTCTCCATGGGAACGTCTTCCATCCAGACAAAGTCGTCGTACCGACCCAGTATATCTCTCGAGTCGATTGTAATCCTAGTGCCCTTTTTTCCCCTTCCGCCCCTGACATAGATCGTGTTGACGACCGTGGCATGCAGCAACAGCGGCCGGTCCTCCTTTTCCATAACTTCTGCGTCTTGGAACACTGCCTTCACCTTCTCACAGAACGATCTGAGAATCCCGTCCGAGTCGATGGGCGGTGCGTAGAGCACCGACGCCTTGGGGGCGGGCTGGATAGAGTGCAGCCCCCGCAGGGTGATGGAGAGCTTCTCCGGCGCTGATGCTGTGTTGCCCGAAGGCGTAAGCGATGACAAAGGCTTGACGCCTGCAAGTATCTCTCGAGGGTTGAGGTGCCGCAGGACTTCCACAGCTCTTTCAATGTTCTCGCTCTTGGAGAGGGACATGACTCCCAACGTGAGGTGCAGAGTACCAAGCGGCCGGACAGCGTCCGCGGGGATAGCAAAGCTGTCTGGGCTCGTGACGTCCGCCCTGAACGACGCCAGGCTCTGGGAGAGTTGGGGACGGGAAGCAGGCGTGATCAGAGGTATGCACAGGAAGTGCGTGGGCGACGCTCGGGGAGACATGATCGAGGTGTGGGCGTGGCGGGATGAAGGCGTGTCGAGTACGGTCTGCCACTCTGGACTACTCCAAAGACTATTCAACAGCTCAAAGCCAAAGGTTACTGTAATAGACGTTGTTTAGCGAGCCATTCGCCTTGATCGTGTGAATAGGAACCAACCACCTGAGAGGGATTGATGTTGTACGCTTGATATCAGCATGTTGTTAGTGAAGGAGCCCCGACGACTAGAGAGAGTAGCAGAAGGGCATCGCATGAAGAAGCCTGTCCATAATGAGGACGCTGTTTCTCGAAGCAACTACCTGCCATCACCCGCGCACCCAGCTTGCAAAGAAGATGGCACACCGCGCACCAGTATTAGCGAGAACATTGACTACGGCGACGGGTGATGGCAGACGTTGATGACAGACGACCATGATAATGTATCATAAGGGGTGCCAATGTTGCTGCAAACCGGGTGCCGCCGTAGCAGTGTACGATGTCAAACTTGAAGCCGGAATGGCTGGTCGGGCCGGCGCGACAAAACGACGTCCCCGAACTGATGGCATGTGTAACCACTTTTCAGCAGCACAGATCGAGATCCACGAAGCGCGGAGGGGGCACAAATCCCTTCTCGGTCAGGAAGTTGCAGCTAGCTGCCTGTGCATCGAGGAAGAGGTTGCTCAACCCTTTCCTCGAACTCTCACATGACCCCGGAGCCGACCGCTTGGAACAGCCCCGTTCGTGGAAAAGGACAGAAGGAAAAGAAACGCCGAGACGTACCGGAATCAAGCTATGGCGTCAATATTGTCGATCTCTGGTCCAGACTCCGTCAGAGCTCGCGATGATGTCAGTCGGTCAAGGCTGAAAGGTGACGCTCGGGGAGAAATTTGACGGGTTCCCCGCTGCCCGCACTGAAGTCGGGATGGAAGCCTGACCGTCAGCCAGACCCCCTGTGAATAGGAACTCCGAGAACCATACAGACCATGTTTTGATCAAAACGTGGTAAATTCGCGTGTTTTGTCTGCTCGATAACTTTCCCAAATAAACTGGTTTCATGAATCGACTGAAGTCTTTGCCATTTCTGTAAAGACCTTGACGCCCAGCTCAGGACCACTTCCTGTTGCCTCTGCTTCTGCGACGACATTGGCTTTACAGTGGCGCCCGGCGTATCCTTTTATGTACGCAAGAAATGCTATTGCTCGTTTATCCAACACGTGTGGTAGCGACCGTGGAAGTGCATGCTGTTAATTTAGGACTATGGCAGCGCAAATGGGAGAGCCCTTGGCACAGGTGCTCCAAAGTCTTCTTCTTGTCCTTGTCGACAACCTCGGCCATCCGATTTCTTGTTCGGTCCCCCCAGTAGATTTGGAGGGCTTTCCATGCAGAAGCCAGTCCAGGTTACCATGCCAAAGTGCCATTGTTTCTCTTCATAAAGCAAAAGTCGTAAGCGCAGGTTGGGGGTATGGGAGGAATAATTTCGTGAGCAAAGCATCCGGGTCCATAGCGAAGATGTGAGGGAGCCGAAACTTCCGAGAAGAGCACGTCTGCCTCTTCATGTTCCACGTCCTTGACGTCGCCTCAGCCATCGTTTCTAATGCTGGGCGACAGGGAGACTGATGCTGGGACATGGAGCGCGACGTCGTCAGGTATTGTACAAGGTGACTTTAGGCATCGGTCGTGTTGTAAAACTTCTTCAGGATCTTCTCGGCGTCCTCATACTCCGTCTTGAGCGACTCGAGCGTCTCGGTGATGCGTTTCAGACACAGCTCCTCATCTTTTTCGGGGCTGCCATCCTCATTCTCCTTCTTGCCGTAGCGCTGAATCTTCTCGCAGCTGTCCCTGACCTTGACGAGGCCAAGCGTAGCCGACGAACCCTTGAGGAAGTGGCCCAGCGACGACAGCTTCTCGAGATCCTTCTCCTCTCTATTTGCGTGAGAAGAAACCCAGAGTCAGCCTTGTCCAGCAGCCTTTCGGAACATGAACGACGGGTGGAGCAAGTATTGATGCCGAGGGCGAAGGGGAAGGGAGGAGAGGGGATGGGGATGGGGAGTGGGGTGAAGGTTGGTGAGGCGGGCGGTGATGATGCGACTCACAAAGCCGAGTCCATCGACTCAAAAGTCTCTTCTGCTTGCTCAAAGAAGCCAAAGACGATTGACTGGCTGAATTCGCGATCATCCTCGCTGTCGTCCATCTCCAGAATCTGACCAAAGGTGACTGCGTCAATCGCGTCGCCAAACTCGGCCGTGTTGAGGGGGGCGTCGTCGCCCTGCTCCGACCACCCCTCGTCAGCCTTCCGGACACCGTACGAAGGTAGGTCTTCCCGGAAGGGCTCACGTACTTTGTCCTCGGAGGCAGGCATTTTTGCGGTACGGAATCAGCTGGTTAGACGTGTAATGTAGTCTGTCTTCAGCTAGGCGGGCGCGGCAGCAGGCGAATAATGGTATGGAGAGGTTAAAAGGCGAAGAAGGAAGCACTTGGAGCGTGACCGGCGACAACACGGAGGCACATAGGAGCTACTGTAGCGAAGATGTGGTTAGAAAGGCCGGCAGCGGCGCAAAGAGACTCAGTCGCAGTGTGGACCCCACGATCCGAATGAGAGCAAGGCAATGTAAGATGTTGTAGCGCAGGTAGCGGTAGGTAACGAGAATTGGAGATCTGGGCAGTGGTTGCGCCGGATTCCTGGAGGGGTTGTCTGTGAATGATGTGGTGTACCTCGCGGCGAGCGCAGCGGTTCCGGCGCTGCGATGGGGACTGCGACAAGTGCTGCAGGTGATGGATGAATGAGATATATCGGGTGCAGCTTAGATGTGATGTGGGTATCTCGGATGGAGGGGACGATGGGGGAATAACCGGGCGCAAAGGACACACAACAAATTACTTACAGATGCAAATAAGTCAGGTCTGCGGATTGGATGACGATGTATCGAAAGCGTTGCTGGAATAAGCTAGAATAGGAAAGGGTAAGTAAGCTGCGAGTTGTCGGGTCCGATTCTGGTCGGGTGGGCATATAAGACAACGATTTGTGGTGAGTTGAGGTACAGGAAGGGTCAAGTCAGGTCAGGCAGGCAAGTGGCAGGTAGGGCTTCCGAGGTGTCTAATAAATTTTCGGCGGCGAGGAAAGAACGCAGCCAGGTCAAGTGGGTAGGTGAGGTGGACTCTTTCTCTTATTTTTTTTTTAGCCCTTTGGAGGGGAAGGGACAAGCGTGGTGGGGATTGCGCTATGCTGTGCTGGAGGTGGCTGCAGAGGGAGGTACTTCGACATGCATCTCTGGAAGGACAGACGCAGGTCAATGGCCTGTAACTAAGGTACAGGCACTTACTGGGAAGAAAGAGCAAAGAGCTTTCTG
This sequence comes from Colletotrichum spinosum, assembly GCA_004366825.1. Classification (NCBI taxonomy): domain Eukaryota; kingdom Fungi; phylum Ascomycota; class Sordariomycetes; order Glomerellales; family Glomerellaceae; genus Colletotrichum; species Colletotrichum spinosum. The sequence continues at coordinate 92,411 of QAPG01000108.1, read as the reverse complement.
CGATTTCGGTAATTGGCAGTCGACAGAGCGTTGTCGGCTTTTGCTTCACCGTTGAGAGTTGGGGTCTCGAGAAAGAGGGCAAGCGACCGAGGGTAAGGCGAGGTATGGTTAGGTACCCGAGTAAGGCAGCATGAGCTAAGGTTGAGAGGGTGATGTAAGAGCTGGTGCGGGCCGAGGTGAGGTGACGATATCGATAGAGGCAAAATTAGGTACAGGGTTTATGGCGAGTCGTTGTCCCCAAGCAACGTCGATAGCAGCGTGAGGGCGAGGTGAATAGTCCAGCAGGCAAAAGAAGGGGTTGTTTTCGCCCAAAGACAACGTTCAACTGAGGATGCAGGATAATGAGACGTGAGTTTGGGCTTGTGAGTGGAAGTCAAGTCAAGGTGAGAGTGAAAGCGGGCAGTGGCCGGAGCCAGTGCCGGCAAGCGCTTGAATAGAGGTAAAATACTCTTTGCAGTATCCGCAGAAAGAACTGCCTCAGGTTCCCTACGACGGGCACCTCGCGGTCAGGGAGCACAACCTTTTTCCCGGAGAAAGGGACCGGACCTGGGCCTGATGATTAAAAACGGCAGGCGTGACGGCCGGGGCAATAGAACCGGGGCCACGAGAAGAGGGGAGATGGTTTCTCAAAGAGGTTAAGAGCGAATCTGAGAATGATCTCTAGCGCAGGTTTGTCTGGCAATCGGTGCTGTGCAGGCTCAGATGTGCCGCGTCGCGCCGCGCTGAGCTGAGATGAAAGGTAGCCAGCGAGCGAGAAATGAGATGTGGTGGTGAGACGTGAGCGTGAGACGTGAGCCTGAGACGTCGTTAGCAGCTGAGCTTGCAAGCCAAGTGATACTTCAGGTAAGCCTTCGAGAATAAAGCCTTGGGGAACGGGGAGCCCCAAGCTCGAATGGAAGGGGAGCGCGTGCCGTGGCTCGCAGCGCTACCAGTTCATGGTTGTAAGGTACCTAGGGTACCTCAGTGAGGTGCCTTGGGCGGGAGCGAGGCGGACGCTGAACACTGAGGTGGGCGAGTGACGAGCGAGAAGAGGGGGAGAAGGAGCGGGGGAGAAGGCAGGTGCAGGCGCGGACGCGTTGCGAGCACTGGTGCAGGGTCAAGCGATGCGACGGCGGGAACTGGTCATCTATGCCCTGTGGTTCTGCAGGGCCCTTTGGTTTGAACGGGGGTGATCAAAATCGAAGTAACCGTGTTGGTGATGAGGTTGATGGTGGTGCGAGATCCGGGACAGAAAAGAGATGGTGGTGAGGTGGCCGGAGCATTCGACGTACCTGGGATGTGCCACAGAGCCAGCAGTACGCAAGACGACGCGCAACAACAAAGTGGTTCTCGAATCCCTCAAATCTTGGTGGAATAGTTCCAGATGTCCGTTCAGACCGGCAACAGAATGGGGAGAAGCACAAGAACCAGCGTCAGACGCCTGTTGATCAGTCAAGACGAAATATATCTGCTTAATGCTAAATCAAGGCGGGTGAACACGCAAGTCAAGTCATCCGACGCGCAGCGATTGCCCAGGAAAACTGAGATGAAGTTTACTATAGTAGCTCGAGACGGTTCCACCCTGGTCGTGACTTGCAGTACGGCGCACTCGCCGAAGACACGGCGACTTGTGTTGCTATTCTAGATGAGAGGTCCTCTTCTCTGCCTACCTAATTAGTCAATATCTATCTGTTCCTAGGTAGCCACAAGTTTAGCCCTGCTGTTAGATAAGTCACAGTACCGTACCACAGCTTGGGTGCTCTGCATCCTGCGTGCCATGCTATGGATACCCGAACCGGGAGAGAGGCAGATGGCAATATCCACAGCACGCGGTCTAGGCGTGTCTACCTGACCTCATAGCTGGTGAACTTATCGTGGCATCCGAAGTTGCATCACTAGCCTTCCAAGTAAGTGCATCAAACAGTACTGTACGATTGAGTGCCCACGGGTTCTCATGCAGTCTGGATGCCTGAACGTCCTGCGTTGCGTGTCTGCGCAAGATCAACAGACACCAATGTCGATTCACTTTTTCTCGTCAACCCTGAGCCAACTGCTACTCATGTAGCACTTCGAAGTTTACTGTCAATGATTCATACCAGAGCCTCCGGATGATTGCGTCAAGTCGCTGGCCGCCATGCGCTCGAAGCTCAACTTCTCTGATCAGGGTGTGTCCTGTGAGGAGCTTGCTGCAGCAGAGCCTGAGAGCCAAACCCAGAGGCAAGGCGCCCAGAGTGGATAGCGGAGCCGGGTAGCAGCTGGGAGCTCTTGCCCGCTAGGTAGCCGTCCCGATGCGCCCAGCATCCCCCTACGTACGGGGCGCCCTGTAAAAAGTGCAACGACGTTTCCATCACGCCCAATACGTTTACATACGCATCAGTGGTAAGCAGGCCCTCAGTTGCTTCTCGTCTTGCGGAACCACCAAGGTGGCACCTGGGCCTGGGTGCCGACGTGATTCCAGCAGAATGGCTAGCTGTGTGCGGATGATGCACAGGCACTGCTAACATTAGAACCTCAATTCTGGTACCGACCTAAGACTGACTAACTCAACTCTGGCTTACCTTACTGTCGGTAGCTTGGTTTGCTGCGTGCCTACCTACTTCAAGGGACATAGTCTGCCTTACTCGAGCGCACAAGTATTCAGGTCCCCTATAGTAGGTCTTTCTGTGTACAGTTGTGCTACCTTGACCTGACGATGGACTTCTTTATGTGGTACTACGTGTTCCCTCCGCCTCCAGCAGCCATCTGTCATTCTCTCTTACGACCACCTCGAGTAACCGACATGGTGATTTTGCTTGTCCAAGCAATGTTCGTGCACAACCTGCCACGGTCACACCTGTTCTGTCCCGAAGATCATCTTGATCAGCCACCCACGACCTCACAACGTCTTACATTGGACGCACCTTCTGTCTATCAAAGGGTCTAGACCTTCGCCGAGTTCCCACAATGACCAAGTTTCCCAGAAAAAAGCACCCTAGTTCACGTCATGAGTAATCTTTTATCGAGACATCTGGGCGCCAGGATTCAGCCCAGGTCCGAGGCTACTGCTCCCCGCTTCACCACGAGATGACTTGATGGAGACACTTCTACGAATACAGTCTATCGGCTTCGTCTGGTCTCCTGGAGCGCCTCTCCCCCGAAGGCACTGGTGGAACTTGCCAACGCCTTGCAGTACCCGGCGTCGAATTCCATAGGCAAGCTTACTCCCTGCCCTGCCTGGGTCTTCCTTGCAGCATCGGGGTGTCGACCAGATCGCCAGCTTGTGACTGCTTGAGATGACAATACACCGACCCTCACGTTGCAGCTGCAAAGGAGACCAAGATCGACGTCTTCTCGTGCTGTTGTTTACTTCCCGGCGCCTTGTCTTTCCTGGCAGCCGCAGGCTTTGAACCACTGCCTCGAGCAAATCCAGGGTATCGTGAGAAGCATGGCGTGAAGGCGTTATTGCGTGTTCGGCACAAGAAGTCGCCATTCGATTTCATACTCCGGTCAATGAGGCACACGTTAGGACTGTCAACTTGTCGGATGGCCAGCCCTTGCTGTGTAGCAGTTTTCTCTGAACCACTAGCGGCGCTAGCCTCGTCGACTGGACCCTCTTTTGCTCGCCCCTGGCTGAAAGACCTCGACAGCAGTGAACATGTGCCATCGGCTGGGTCGATCGGTACGAATACACGTTGGACTGATGTCAACGGGCCACGACGGCGTGGCAAATGTTGAGTTCGTGTATCGTTCGCATTAACAAGTATTTCCCAAACTCACGACATAGGTCGCTCACCACTCCACACCGATGAGGACCTTGCCTACGCCGCAGTGTTTATTATACACAGTGGAACTGGTAAGAGGGGTTACACAGAGAACGGGGAACGAGAGAATGATCAAGGGCCAAAGGAATGCAGGGTCCTGACCCCGTCAAAGGACCTTTTGAAGATCCGTTCCTGATTCAAACATCCTGGCCGCGCTGAAATGGCCAGCCGTTTTTGAAGCTGTGTCGGACATGTGGCAGGGAAAGTAAGGTGAAATACTGTCCCACACCGCTGCAGAATCATCTCAGAGGAGCCTGGCGACTGAGGCTAGACTCTCTCGGCCGACGGGCCAGCCCCCCACTCCAGAATACTTTTCAGCAAACTGACAGGATTTTCGCGCTTCGTGTGGTCCGACCGGTGTCGTTGTCCACCAGCCGCCGTCACGGTGTGATGGAGTCCCATCGAGGTGGTTAAGACCTCCATTACAAGTATTGGTGAGGTGGGGTTCCATGCATACGTAGTGTGCAGTCTGGGGGTTGGAACTGGCGTCTCCCAGACGTCATACCGCACTCGGACGTCATCGGTGGGTCCTCCATGCAAGCTTTGCAGGGACCAGGGTCACCTGCCTGCCAGATGCTTCCGTTTCGGGATACAAACTACGACCGTCTTGTTCATATCGCGTGCCGACGGCAGTCTTTCGCAACTGAATACCCACCGTCCGACGCCGGAACTGCAGAACCGTTTGAATGGCTCCCGGTTGACTTTGGGCACTGCAGAATCGAATCACGACCGTTTACCTTTTGGGAAGCGTGCGAAGTGTATTTTCAGAGAGTGGCCAAAGGAAAGGACTCCTATTTCAGAACGGCTCGTCACATCTGGCAGGTCTTCAACAATGACCGGCCTGACGCAGGTGAGGTGTGAGTGACCGACCGTATCCTGAAAAGCTCCGTGTTTTACGGGGACCCACATTGAGACGGTCGGGTGGCCTTTGCGGCAGACCGGAAATCGGCAGGTCGCTACTTACACTAGCAGAGGACCTCGTCTCCGCAATCCCGTGGCTGCCCTCCATTTTCGTCGCTCGCGGAAGTTGCGATACTTCTTGAGTACACTCACCATCACCTTCTAGAGCCCTTCTTTCGGTGATTAAGGTCCAGACAGACAGCTTGGGTTCTATCATCTGATCTGATGATTGGATCGGCTGAACTCTGCTGCCGGTGCGCTGCATAGCTCGCCTGCCACTCAAGGGAATCCGTCTCTCGCGCAGTGTTACTACGACGTATATGATGTAGAGATGGACTGTTCCAACTCGGCAAACCTTTCCAACTTGTCCCTAAAACTTCGATCGTCGCATGAGTGGAGGGCGACTGGATATCGCGAATTGATATCGCACAGCCAATGGCCGAAATACAGCGACATATGTGCCAAACCACCAAGAATCTGGTTCACGGTGCTGTTTCTCGTTGACGGGAACGTGCGAGTTTCTGTTGCTGGCGTTGGCGGACAGCAAAGAAGGGACATCCACTGCTGGGCCGCCGGACAATAAAATGTTATCAGCTCAGACGGAGCTCGCGGGATCGCTAATCGAGGCAAGTGCGGCTCGTGAAAAGATGACGAGAAGGCCGTGAAGCTTCGATGAATCCGTGAACCAATTGAATTCGTCAGATATCACGCCCGGGGGGGGGGCGGGGCACAACAGGTGACATCTGGGGTTGACTACCACAGTACGGATACTCCTCCGTACAAGGTGAGCAACTTCCACCCCTCCTCCGCTGAACAACTGCGAGAATTCTCCACCACCTCGGTCGGTATCCGTGCGAAGCGGAAGCTCAGGTATCATTGGCGGCGTTGGAGCGTATTCATCTATTGCGGGACGCAACGGCAGCGCGATAACGCGGCGGAAAAGCTGATCCATGGTCCCGGCTCGCTTTGTGTCCGTTCTGCCACCGGACCCCAATACCAAACCTCCCCTCTCACCGTCTCTCGAACCAACATGCAAGGAGAAAAACACGAAGTTCCCGCTGTTGCTGCATGCAAGTGCGAGGTGACATTCCTTAAAACCTGTTTTGGACCCGTGGCGCGGCCAGCTACGCCAGTAGTCTTCTCCCTGTGCCGGCTTGGCCGGCTGTCTGTTGTCCGCCCATGGGGCGGTCTTCAGGGTGACTGTTCAGACTGAGGTGCAAGAGCTCGCGAGTGACAATGCTGTCTGTCGGCTGGAACGCATGGGGCGCCGCTCTGGATTAAGCTTCCTCGAATTCGGCGACAGCGCCTGGGAAATTCTGCCCGGCCGGAAATTTCAACGAGCAATTGGGGGAGGGGGCAGTGGTTCGTTTGCACGGCTGCAACCGGTGGTGGACCTCTGTAAGTGGTCACGTGTTTCTGGGGGTGAGCTGGTTGACATTTTGGGTAGCCTCCGAAATGTCGAGGGCGGTGGACGGTGGACCACTATCACAGCTTCGCGGTTCCATTTTGAGTCCTCGCAGGTATCGCCTACCCGTTAGAGCCATGCCCGCGGTACAATCGGCATGATGGGCCACGAAACGGGAGATGACCAATCAAGGGTGACAAGCCAGTGACGGGGCGCCGGTGGTTTGGAATGAAGATGTGCCATTCTGCGGTATATTGATTCTTTTGGCGATATGCGTTGTGAAAAAAAGAACGATGCGTTAAAAAGCAAAAGCCAACGTGGGGCGTACAGCATTAACGGACATACCCTGCAGACTCCATCGCCAGGGTTCTGTCAACCGTCCGACCGTGTTACTCTTCTCAGACATTGTGCCAGGGCTTCCGTGATATCCACTCATTTCGAAAGCTGCCACTCACCCTTACTGAATTCGATACATTTGTATTTCGTGGAGATCCAACACATCGCTTTTCCCCTTCAACCAGTCAAAGCAAAACCTTGGTAGCCACACTAAGCAGCCATGCCGCATCCTGCCAGCCGCCTTGGTTAGCCTTTGGAGGCGGGATCCGCTCGTCCAAGCCGTTGGGCGCGCCCTCAAAGTGCCGGACTGACCACGAGCGGATCTCGTGTGCCTCGTCAGTCTCGTCATCCTCGGAGCTCAAGTCCTCGTCGTCGGTTTCTTCCTCGTTTTCCTCGACAGCAAACAATGGCCACCCCAGGATATTGCCAACCCAGGAACCCGCACCCGCTCTCTCACCTTTGACGAGCCTCCTCACGGCAGCTTCGTCGTCTTGAGTCGTGTCAAAGTCAAAAGCCTCCAGATTCTCGTCCAAGTTGACGAAATCTGGGCCTGGGATGATGTCTTCACTGTCGTGGTGACGAGGGAAGTAGCCTTCGTCAGAGTGGCGGTCCATTGGCGTCATCGCTTGGCTTCGTGGACCAACTCTGCTGGCTGATCTGCTCCCAGGACGACTCGGTCTGGCAGAGTGGGTATACGATCCGTCCAAGTCGACCAGACTGCCGCGCCTGCTGCCGCGACGGCTAGCTAGCTCTCGCTCCCGAGCCAATTCCCTCTCGAAAGCCTCCTCTTCGGCATCTCGCATGCCGGTCAAGCTCGTTGAGCTAGCCCTCGACACAAGCCACGCCTGACCCTTGAACTCGCGGCTTTCGTTGCTGATCAGCGCGCCGGTCCTCAACAGCCAGTCGCTGTCGTTCGGATCCTTCACGGGGAGATCATCTTTACGACGACGGACCGTTGGCGAGGTCGTGCCCGAGACGGATTTTCGGTAGTGGGCTTTGCGGTCGTTGGCTGCCGGAGCGAGGTGGGTTGCCGACTTGCTCTTGGGAAGCTCGGCATGCGGGACAGAGGAGCGGCGGGCGTGAGAGTTAGACCGGGCCGGGGACCGGGTAAGAAGACCCGGGGTCGTTGGCGCCGACTTCCCCTGCAAATAGGAGGTGTGGACAGGCGAGGTGAGGTGTTCGGGGAGAGCGTCGTCATCCTGCATGGGAAGCCTCGAGGTGAACGGGGCCAAGGAGAGGTGGTTCAGGTTCGTGCTGGAGCGGTTCTTCCGGCGCGCTTGATTCGCGTATTGCTTGTATGCCTCCTCCATGTTGTTTTTCTTCCAGTGTTCAAGCTGTCGACTGGCAGATTTGGCATATGGCAGAAAGGATAAGTGGGCGAGTCTCAGCCAAAGGAGAGAAGAAGCAAGGCAAGGGTTTAACGAGGTGAGTTTCTGTCTCTAACCCAGGAGTTCGGGCGGTTTCGGTTCTGGCGGCCCTTATAAGGGTTATAAGGGAAATCGGTTGGGAAGCACCAGGAAAGCTTGTTGAGGAATGGAAGGGAGGCGACGCGGTCATTGGATATGGAATGAGGAGAGAGCTACGCCCGGGGACATGCAATGCAGGAAGAGCAATGCGCTAATGGCAAAATCCGGGGCGACCCGAGTTACGTACCGAGGGTCGCAGAGACGATCGGCTCGTCTGTGATTTGCTGATCCGAACCTGCGGGGAGAGGTCTGTGATTGGACGCACCATTACGTAGCGATTGAAGGGTACATGCAGTTTGCCCTGATTCCTCAGCAAAAAACAAGTACTCTCGAGAAAGAGGAAGGCACGCTGGTGTACTCCAGTGACTCTGTACGCGGTACATGCTTACAGTGGGTACATGTACGATATGCGTATACACTGCCGCCCTCGTCATGCAACCCTTCAAACGCCAATGCAAAGCCAATGCCTTTGCGATAGTCGGGCTTCCCTAAGATACCGGTCCTATTCAACTGACGGTCGACGGCATTGGCAGCGGGAGCCTCATCCAGGCCCTTGGTGTGAGGTGGTTTTCTTCTATTATCAGCTGGTTGGTGAGCTGACTTTTGGCACCACCGTCACGCAGGTCGAATTCATGCAAGCGGCGCTTTCTTATCAGGCAGGCCATAATCTTTTCGTCGTGTGTGTTGCTTAGTGCTACGTTAAAGGGGTTGAATGAAAGGTGATTTGCGAGTTTATGCTTTCGGTGAGGCGATTTCGGAAATGGCCGGGACAAGAAGAAGCCCGTCTGAAGAAAAGTTCGAATAACAGACGAGGAAAAAACATGGAAGAGGCGACCTCAACTGAACCTGTGGGAGGCTTAGTGTAGGTGGCTTGAACCCCCTTTCTTCCTTCCGTTACTTCTCTCTGCATTATTAGTGTGATTAGTTTGAGAAGCATTCCAGGAACTTGCCTGCAATTGACACCAACACGCAGACATGCAGAGACTCGGGAGTAGTCTGAAGGAGACGGACTGGCAGAGCTCGGGCCTCGCCAAGGTACGGAGGTACTTGGCGACGTGCTGGAGCTTCCACGGCGCTACCTTACCTAGGCTGCCAGCCAAGTGGTGGCGGCCGCGGCGGCGCGAGCTGAGATTTTTCTCCCCCGCCAGTGTCAAGCCGAATCTAGGCACTATTGATTAAAAAAAAAAGACGAAACAAAAAACCGAAGTTGCGGTATCAGTGCCAACAGGCGACGAACGACTCACACGTCCGCAAAGGTCATCAAATTCGACAACCCCACCACTAGGCAAGGCATCCAGTAACGTCACACACCCACGAATACCATTCAGACGTACTGCAACGACCCCGGTCCGAGCCTTTCTCGACTGTCACTGCGAAAGGAAAAGAGCAATTGAAAGCTGCCTCTCGTTCCGCCAGCCAAAAATGAGGAACCTTCGCAATATTCGCTTCAGCACCTGGGGTTCGCAGGCGGAGAGCACAAACTCCAACGCCAACTCGGCGTGCTGCTGGGACCCCGCCAAAGACGAGATTCTCTGCGCGACTGGCCCCTCCGAGGAGAGGGCCACCATCGAGCTGGTGAGGCTGTCGGACCATCTGCAGCAACAACAAATGTGTGGCGCCCCTTTCTTCCATTTCTTCTCTCTTGGGGTTTCTATATTTCGATTCACGTTGACGCGCCTCTTTTTGTTATACCGTTTATATCCCCGTTTCACTACAGTTGCTCGGCTTCCCCCAAGACCCCTGTTTTTCTTCCTTCCCCTTGATATTCTGGGTTTGGCTTGGTGTGGCTTGCCACGGTTCTCGGACTGTGGCTGAAATGACGTTTGTCGGGGGGAAGGGCTTTGATGGGAGACCGTTTAGACTGACACGCGGGTTGCTTGTAGTAAATCACACGTCGTGGCAAGTTGGGACGCGCCGAATCCGAACCCTGATCTACCCTCAGACAGGGTCGTGAGCGTGCACCACTTCAGCGACACACTGACGACCTGCGTCATCCTCGAAGGGGGCGACATCGTCACCGTCCAAGAAGATGACGGCTTCGGCGGCCAAGATGATGGGACGCCGCTGATTGAGATTGTCGGGTCCATTGACGCGGGTATCGCGGCGGCAAGGTGGTCTCCCGACGAGGAGCTGCTGCTCGTCGTGACAAAGGAGGGGAACGCCGTGTTTATGGGCAGGACGTTTGATCCCATTGCCGATGTGGCCATGATGGTTGAGGATCTGAAGCTGTCGAAGCATGTCTCTGTGGGTTGGGGTAAAAAAGAGACGCAGTTCCAGGGTAAAGGCGCCAAGGCGCTGAGGGATCCGACGATTCCTGAGAAGGTGGACGAGGGTTTTCCCAGCGTCAACGAAAATGGCAGCGCGGCGGTGAGCTGGCGGGGAGACGGTGCGTATGTTGCCGTCAACTCCGTCGCCGGCGGCGCGAGGAGAGTTGTGAGGGTGTACTCCCGCGAGGGCGTGCTTGACAGCGTCAGCGAGCCTGTAGATTTCCTCGAGGGAGCTCTGAGTTGGCGGCCGTCTGGTAACCTAATTGCGGGCATTCAGAGGTTGCCGGAAAGAACAGACGTCGTCTTCTTCGAGAGGAATGGTTTGCGCCACGGGCAGTTCACGCTGCGTTCTGCGGATGGCCCCCTGAGTGACCACACCGACATTCGGCTTGAGTGGAACTCGGACTCGACGGTGCTGGCGGTGATTCTCGGCGATAGGGTGCAATTGTGGACGACGGGCAACTATCACTGGTACCTGAAGCAGGAGGTGTCGTTGACGTCCAAGTTTGCGGGGCTGGCGTGGCACCCGGAGAAGCCTCTGCGGTTCGCGGCGGCGACGACAGGTCGGTCCCGTTTCTGGAAGAGTTCGAACGGGCATGCTGACTCTGCACAGATGCTGTAAACGTTGCCGAGTACATCTTCACCGTAGCACGTGGTTCTCTGAGCCCTCCTCGCGACCACGGAGCTGTCGCCGTAGTCGATGGGCAGACGCTCAAGTTGACCCCTGTCCGTACCGCCAACGTGCCGCCTCCGATGGCTCTCTTCGAGCTGGAGTTCCCGGCGGCTGTGACGGATGTCGTGTTCGACCCTACGAACGCTCTTGTGGCGGTCTTGCACCGTAAGGGTTTGGATGTATATCAGTGGCAGACGAAGGGTGAGCGATCGGTCAAGCCAAAGGAGCTAGCCAAGATTGCCTTTGAAGACGTTGCTGCTGCCAGACTGCCGCTTCAAGTTGCATTTTCTGGGCCTGCCGAGTGCCAGGTTCTCGTATCTGCTGGCGGACTCACTTTGGAGACGTACTCCATCGAGTCATCGTCCCTGAGCCTGGCGGACGCCGTCCAGCTGAAGGCTACCGAGACGTTTTCTTCCATCTCCAGCTACGAGGGCGAAACGGGAGTTGAAGCTGTCGCACAAGACCGTTCTGGCAAACTATATAGGCTTCCCAGCAAGCAAGCCCCTGAGCTGCTTGGAACACAGCTCTCGGCCCAGCTTCCCTGGTGTGAGATGCAAAGTGTAAATGGAAGGACGATCGCGCTGGGGATGACCAGAAATGGCCATCTCTACGCCAACTCCAAGCAGCTCGCCAAGAACTGCACGTCTTTTGTCGTCACCCCTGCGCACATCATCTTTACCACCAACAACCACTTCCTCAAGTTTGTGCATCTGGTTGACCCTGAGGGTGAGTTCGCCTGATGCTGTATTCGTGACTTGGACTGATTGGACCAGAGATGGAGGTTCCTGGAGACGACCCTGAAATCGACGAGCGGTGCCGCAGCATCGAGCGTGGCGCGCGTTTGGTGACGGCTATGCCTACCAACATGAATCTGGTCCTGCAGATGCCGAGAGGTAACTTGGAAACCATATACCCCAGAGCCATGGTGGTCGCCGGTATCAGACAACTCGTGGACGAGAAGAACTACGGCAGGGCGTTTGCTTTCTGCCGAACTCAGCGAGTCGACATGAATATTCTGTACGACCACCAGCCGGCGCAGTTTCTCTCCAACGTCGGTCTCTTCCTCGAGCAGCTCAAGGATATTACCTACATCGACCTGTTCTTGTCGTCACTAAGGTGAGTCCTGCGTTCTCGAGATAGACTACCACCAGCTGACTCCAAACAGGGACGAAGATGTCTCACAGACCATGTACAGAGACACGAAGAACAAATCTACAGAGGCCGCCACCGCAGATGCCGCCAACAGCTCAAAGATCAACAAGATATGCGATGCCATTCTCAAGAGCCTCCAGAGCAAGAAGAGCACGAACTTGCAAAACATCATCACTGCCCACGTCTGTAAAGACCCTCCAGCCCTCGAGGACGGCCTGACATTGGTCTCGGAGCTTATGCAGGAGGATGAGAAGCTCGCCGAGCGCGCCGTCGAGCACATTTGCTTCCTCGTCGACGTCAACAGACTATACGACAACGCACTCGGACTGTACAACCTCGACCTCGCACTCCTCGTCGCGCAGCAGTCTCAGCGTGATCCGAGGGAGTACCTCCCCTTCATCCAAAACCTGCACAACCTCCCCGAGCTGCGCCGCAAGTTCGAGATTGACGACCACCTCGACCGCAGGGCAAAGGCTCTCTCCCACCTCAAGGCCCTCGACGCCTTTGACGAACTCCAAAAGTACGTCACCAAGCACGCCCTCTACCAGGACGCCCTCGGCCTCTACAGATACGACCAACCCCGCCACCAAATCCTGACGGGCCTGTACGCGACCTACCTCGAATCCAACTCCAAGTACCGCGACGCCGGCCTCGCCTACGAAACCCTGCAGAACTTCGCCAAGGCCACGAGCTGCTACCGCGTCGCCGGGGTGACCTGCTGGCGCGAGTGCCTCTTCGCCGCTCAGCAACAGGACCCCCCTTTGTCCGACGACGCCTTCTCCGAACTCGCCTCAACCCTGGCCGATGCCCTCTGGGAAGGCAAGGAGTACGCCGCCGCCGCCACCATCCACGCGGACTACCTCTCGGCGCCCGAAACGGCGGTCAAGTGTCTCTGCAAGGGCTACCACTTCGCCGAGGCCCTCCGCCTCATCGCCCGCGCCCGCCGCTCCGATCTACTGTCCACGTTTGACGCAGCCCTCGTCGAGGCGCTGAGCAGTTCGACCGAGTTCCTGGCCGACTGCAAGGCGCAGCTCCTCGCGCAGGTGCCGCGCGTCGCGGAACTCCGCAAGAAGGCGGCCGAGGACCCGCTCGCCTTCTACGAGGGCGAGCGGCCCGGTGGTCTCGGCGGCGATGTCCCCGACGACGTCTCCGTGGCGGCCAGCTCGCGTCTCAGCACCGGCGCGAGTCTGTTCACGCGGTATACCGGCAAAGACGGCAGTGTCGGCACCGTCGGGACGGGCGTTTCCCGCGCGACGAGCAAGAACCGCAAGAGGGAGGAGAAGAAGCGCGCCAGGGGACGCAAGGGCACCGTGTACGAGGAGGAGTACCTCGTCAACAGCGTCCGTCGGCTGGTGGAGCGCGTCGAGGGCGGTGCCAAGGACGAGGTGGCGAGGCTGGTGTTCGCGCTGGTGAGACGGGGTATGACGGAGCGCGCGAGGGCCGTCGAGGTGCTCGTGGCGGAGGTCGTGGAGGGATGCAAAGCGGCGGTGCGCGAGGTCTTCAACGTCAAGGAGGAGGAGCAGCTTGAGACGGTAGGACCCGACGGGGAGATGTGGGTTCCCTCCGGAGGCGACGCGGTGCTTGCGGAGCATCTCGATGCGAGGGCCAAGAAGTTGGAACCGCCTGTTCTCACGACGTTCCAAAAGTTGACGCTGCTGGGGTCATAAACACAGAGTAGATGCTGATATATGGATAAACCAAGAGGAAGGGAATAGACCTTGTTGGTGTGTCTACTAAAGCTACAATATTGCACATTTGGAATTCTACCTGCTGTTCATACACGTGACCCCTTTTCACCACACCTCTATAGCAACCCCTTACTGGGGCGAAGGTCGGTTCTCCGTCGGCGCTTCCGGCGGCACGGCGGCAGCGGCGGCGGCAGCAGCCTCTACAACCTGGTCCGTCGACGACGAAACCTCTGAGATGCCCGCGGCGTTCAACACCTGGGCCTTGTTCTTGGCAATAACCTCGCCAATCTTCTCGAGCATCTCGGGCGTGAGCGACGGCTTTCCGCGACGGCGGCGCTCGTCGCGCTGCTGGCGGTTGAACTCCTGCACCGCCGTCCTCGACGACTTTGAGCCCGCGGCCGTGGGGTTCCTGAGGCTCCTCTTCTCGGCCTCGCGGCGGTCGGCCTGGGCGACGTATTCGTCCGTGTGGCGCGTGCGGAAAACGGAGTACTTGTTGCGCAGCTCGTCAATGACCTCCAAGGGCATGGGCGCTTCCAGCAGTCTCGGGATGTACGTCTCCTCGAGGACGTGCTCCCGAGGGGTGTCGGCGGCCATCTCATCCGGCTCCTCCTTCTTGTCGGCCTTGGGCCAGGGGATGATGATGTTGGCGCCCGGCACGCGGCGGTCCCAGCTCCTGAGGCGGATGGTTTTTGCGGTGCGGACCCTGTCGTGGACCAGTTTGCGGATGATGACGTCGCGGGCGACTCCGGTTTCGGGGTCGACTATCGGGTGCACGAGGCGGATGGAGGAGATGGGTATGTCCATTGCCACGTTTTGCGTCGGGGCGGTTCCATCTTTCAGCTTTCGGAAGACTTCGGGTACGGAGGTGGTGACCTGTACTTTTGTCAGGCGGGTGTCTTCTTAGAGAGCATAACATCACGAGGAAGAAGCCGCTAGAAATCTTACACTGCAGAGGTTCTTCAGCTGTACGGTGCCGTGTTGGCGGGTGATGCTCGCAATGGTGTCGATCCTGCCCCTGTCGGGCCCGTCGAGCACGACGACGCGGTCGTTGACGGCCAGGTTGAGGAAATCCGGCGTTCCTGCCCATTTGCATCGCTCTATAAGGTCCTCGTCTTTGAGTGACGTGGAGCGGGTGTTCCTGTTGGTCTCGAGGGCGCCCCATTCGGGGAAGACGTCGCGGCGCGGGGCCAGGGGTCCGAGGGTCCATTTCTCCTGACGCACGAGGCGGGCCGTCTTGATGTCGAGGTTGAGCTCGTCGAGTTGGTAGCGCTGCTCGTTGATGCGGGCCTTCTTCTCCTGCACGATCTCCCCGCGTAGCGCCCGGCTCTGCCTCCTCTTGACTTGCTTCTCGGCCTGGCGCGTGCGCGCCAATAATCTCTTCATCGTGGTTGTGTGATGTGTTTCAGGCCCGTCAATTGGCTGTTCCCCTCGTTTCTCGGTTCGGTCTTGCCTATGTCGAGGGCATTGGGGGGGTTCCTGTTCGTAGGCTGCCGGGGCGGACGTCGAGAGGCGGTGGTCTGTCGACGATGCCGGAACTGACGATTTGGAAATTTCAGACGGGCCTGGAGCTACTACTATCCGATCCCTGCAGTCGCCCGCGCTCGCTGGGCTGCCCGGGCTCCACGACCTAATACCTCCATCCGAAGCATGGAGGCTGGACGGGGCCGAGCTTCCCGGAATATCAGAAGAGCCGACAAGCCGAATCAGGCCCCACAGTGTAAGGTACCTAGGTGCCTACCTTCCATTATCCTCACCATGCCTTACGGTATACCATTTTTCGACTGCCAAGGATGAATCAATGGATGAACGATCAAACCCCACAGCCCCTAGGCGGCCAGGGGAGATGGCGGCATGTATCCGCTGCAACGCTTTGCTTGTAGTTGAACATGTTGCGGCGGCCACCGCCGCTTGCTCCAGGTTTGTGTGTGTACCTTCAGCGTATACACATGCTTTCGTATGAGCTGTACAAGTACAGAGTATACTACGTACAGAATGAATGATTTGAAGTGAGGTTTATTGCTGTGCAATCTCCGAAATCTGAATCTGGAAG
This sequence comes from Colletotrichum spinosum, assembly GCA_004366825.1. Taxonomy (NCBI): domain Eukaryota; kingdom Fungi; phylum Ascomycota; class Sordariomycetes; order Glomerellales; family Glomerellaceae; genus Colletotrichum; species Colletotrichum spinosum. Next base: position 76,695 of record QAPG01000108.1, on the reverse strand, counting down.
GCCTCTGTGAAAGATCTGTCATGCAACATCCACGATGATCCTCGTGACCAGGTGCCGGGAAATGCCATGAGATAACATTACTTGATGGGAAAGCACCTCCTCAAATGTCGAGACCGTAGCATTTGAGAAAAGCTTAGTCTTGTTTGCGCCGATGAACTTCAATAGATGCGACCAGGTATCCGTCGTCATCTGTCACTGTAGTAGTTAGCCCGTGACTTCCACGCTGTGCCATGTCACTGCCACTGCCTCGGCTCGTATCGGGAACTGGATCAGCTTGATCCAGGATAGCACGTTAGGGGACCAACGCTCAGAAATGGATACGACACAATTACCGAAGCGTCGAACCGCGACGGCGTTGCAGCTGGAGACCGCTCCGAAGAGGCTGAAGGGCGAGACATCTGCACACCCTTCCTGACGCCTCTTTTCCAACCTCCAGGCGGCACGGCTGCTCCCTTGGAATAGCCCTCAGGTGCAATGTCACCACTGCCAGAGCCTATCCGACCGTTGACAGTCCGATTGCATTGCCCAGAGAGTGAGCAACGCACGGCACATCGCACGGTGGCAGGGGTCTATCATAATCCTAGACCCAGGACTTTTTTTTTGGCCGCCTCGTCGTCGCGGCGCAAGATGCGTCGAGCAAGGCGTCATCCCGATGATGCTGGGGACGTACCGTCGTCCCTGACGGTTCACAGAGCGACACGCGTAGAGATAGGGTGCAGATGAGCTTCCACGTCTCCTCCATCGCGCAGCCGCAGCTCTGTCCATGTGGGTTGCATATGCACGAATGGCTGGAGACCATGTGGAAAGTAGCTTGGAGCTTGTGTGAGCCAAGGCAGCTTGAGGTTCTGCAAGCAAACACCACAGGGAGGCCTGGAGCGACGTATCGTGTCGCATCGTGTCATGACCTGATGTGCTTGTTGTGGCTCTTTCCTGTAAGTCTCAAAAACAATCATGCCGTGAATCATAGAATATAGAATACATAGACCTAGAAACAAAACAGTCCCAAGTTGGGCGTGCTAGGGCGCTGCAGCGAGACCATGCAGCTTCGCCCCGTCGAGGGACCTGAGATCAGACTCACATGTACCTACTTATAGTTAGCTCGGCTCCCTCAGGAATCAACATTAGCTTCCAGCCCAAACTGCGGATGCGGCTGTATTTTCGATGTTCGAATTTGATGATGTCGTTGTGGTCAAGTTTTTCTCCCTCCATCATCCCGCGGGCGAGATCCATGTCTTGACTGAGCCACTGAACATCTGGTTTCAGTGCAAGCTTGGGCCTGGATCTAGGAAGGGGCCACTGGGGGCTTCCGAATGACTGGATGGGGACTGAATGGCTACTGTGTGGTGCTTCAGGGAGAGACAAAAGCTGGCAAAACATCGGCGTACGGAACGTCCAAGCACTCGCATGTCATGGTGCTGGGCGAGAAAACGTTCTGCTCATAATTGATTGCAAGTGTTCGCAGATCGGGCGGTGCAGTGTTGAGCCTGATCGTGAGCTTGCCGAACAGCCAAACCCCCCAGTCCCGGTACTCGTAACCCAGAGGAATACCCACGGGCGGTGACCGAGAAAGCTCCGTAGATGGATGCTGCAAATTGAGTAATGGTCCGGGCAGGACAGAGGGGCATAGATCTGAGACCCGAGGGCGACGTCGTCAGCTCGGCATTTGGAGCAGCTTGTTTGTCGTCGGCAGTCCTCATCGCATCGTCCCACACGCGCCATTGCAGTACTTTGCTCTACGGATATCCGTACTGTCAAACTTCGATCGTGTAGGTAATATCGGCCCCTGGGTTTCCTTATCGCCTCACTCCTGCTTGGCCAGCCAACCAGTCACCCATACAAGACCGACATCGACTCTTACGACATAAACACTTGGCAGGTCAGTAAGTACCTAGACACGGTGCCATCTCTTCCCCAGGTACCGACATTTGCAGTCGTGTGCTCTTGATAGGACTAGATTGAGAACTACATCAGCATCAGAGTCGCCCGTCATGGTGCATGCACTAATTATCTGCTGTCGTTCAACAGGCGAGATTTCCACAAGGCGACAGGACGCAGGATACAGGCCATGGGGCGCTCTCTAGCGGGTGTTGCCACCCAATTGAGAGGTCAGAACAGCCCCCAGGAGCCACCCCGCCCCTGTATCCGTAACGGCCCCTTCCATCCAATTCGCATTTCCCTTCGCCTTGTTTTTCTGCCTCAGGACACCGTTTCCCTTCTTAATAAGGACACGCGCGAGTTGGGTACTGGCCGACCGGGGCAACGCAAGTACTGGCTGTGGGGAGGCACAGCGAAAAAATACCTTGACCTTCAAATAAAACCAACATAAAGTTGAAAGGGGAAGGGAGAAAAAACAAGGACGCGACATCCAGGCTGGATCCTCTCTCATCACGTTCATTCAACTGGCCACCACAATCCAAACAGCCGCCCCGTCCTGTCGCTGTTGTAGCCCTGGCTTCGGCCGACCGACCAGTCAACAGGTGGTTCGGTCCAGTCCAAAGTACCGTCACCGTTGCCGTCATGCTGCCATTCAGCTGAACAGGCACATGCACTCTACCTTAGCCAGAGGCAACCAGCGACTCGGAAGTTTGGTTTGCACGAGCCTACTCAAGCAGCTAGATCAGGTAAAGAAATACCCAATGGTCCCCGACATGTACTTAGCACGATAACCTTCGCACTCCAATTAGAAGATTAGAAAGGTACTTTGCCAGCTGTCTGAACGCCGTACTGAATGCGCGTCGTAGATGGTGATTCTATACCAGCGCCACGCTATCAGCAGAGGCACCCCAGACTCCGCCTTGCATTTCCTGACCCCATTGTCCTTCAGGCTCAGGCTAGACATCCTCCTGAAGCATCTGTAACAGCCCGTTCAGCCGAACCAAGCAAGACAAGAGACATCTTGAAATCTTGGGCATCGTTTCGAGAAGGAAGTAAATGGTGAGAAACGAGATGCAGATAGACAAGCCCGGACCACCTCGTCATTTCTGACAACTGAAGGCCTAGCACTGGCTGCACTTCTTCAGTCTCTCCTATTAATTGACTACCTACCCCAAGACTCTGCCTTACTGACCTGATAAGATAAATACTCCGTACCTTACCTTACTAATGTAGGTACCGCGTATCACTCAATACTTGGCCTGCCTACCTTGGGTAGGTAAGTCGTAATGCTCTACTTCGCGTTGTTGTACCCTCGCTTCCCTTTCGTCTACCTACCTACCTACTTAGGTAGGTTCCTCACTTGCGTAGGTAGTCAGGTACCTACAGGCCTGGGAAGGACCAGCCCCCAGCCTGCCTGACTTCCTTTACTAGTCACCTCCAAAGCCTGCCCTGTCCGCGCCTTCCCTATGTCCTACTCTCCCGTCCACGCCTGCACCCTGGGCTGGTCTGCTCTGTTAGGTGCCTTAGCCCGTGGCAGGTCGCTCACCTCAAATCTTTGTCTACCCTCGCGCTGCCCCGTCTGCACCGCTGTCTGCCTGTCGCTAGGTAGAAGCAAGTACCTAATTACCTGCTGAAGCACTGGCCTGGCCTGGCCTGGCCTCTACGGCCTTCTGGGCTTTTACCTTCTGCTGCCTCCTCTTCCAATCTCTTCCCTCCCGTCCCTCTTCTGACACCCCCCAACACACAAGCCTGCCTGCTCTACTGCCCTGCTGCTGTTAGGTTGCTTGCACGTCGTCGTCGAGTGAACTCCACCTGCTAGCTACCACCTTACCTTACTTCTACCCATCCTATTCTCTTCCACCTTCAGACTCCCCCCTTCCGACGCAGCTCTTCCTTCTCCATCTTCTCCGCCAACAAGCTCAACCTTCCCGACCGACAGAACAATTCAATCCACCTTCAACCGCACACTCTCTTCACGCCCACAACCAGACATCATGGCCGAGATCCGTCGTAAGCTCGTCATTGTTGGCGATGGTGCCTGCGGTAAAACCTGCTTGTTGATGTGAGTATCTTCCTCTCTCAGTCATCTCTCCCTTTGGCCGTCTACACGCAAACCCCCAGCGGAGCATCATGCTGCTCGCGTCGTCGCATTTCTCAAGGCGGAAAATTTTGAAATAAAGACAACAAGAGATGCACCATCTCTCGCGCCCACGAAATCATTATCAAGCTGACTTGTCGCCAGTGTCTTTTCCAAGGGCACCTTCCCTGAGGTAAGATGACCCTCGCTCGCCCGCCGACGCGGCCTCCCGCCTCCTGTTCCCCGACACCGACAGGTCGAGATGCAGCTTCGTTCCATCGACGCCATCGACGCCTCCACCGCTGCCCCCGTTTACCATGCAAACGTATCCGATCCCAAATATTCTGACAATCAATTCAGGTCTATGTCCCCACTGTCTTCGAGAACTACGTCGCCGATGTCGAGGTTGATGGCAAGCACGTTGAGCTGGCCCTTTGGGATACCGCTGGTCAGGAGGATTACGACCGTCTTCGCCCCCTTTCTTACCCCGACTCCCACGTCATCCTGATTTGCTTCGCTGTCGACTCCCCGGACTCCCTCGACAACGTTCAGGAGAAGGTACGACCATCTTCCCCCGTCTTCCAATTCTACCGGTCGCGTCCAGATAACATGCGCTAACACGTGCTCCTCGTCCTGTAGTGGATCTCCGAGGTTCTGCACTTCTGCCAGGGCCTGCCCATTATCCTCGTTGGATGCAAGAAGGATCTCCGTTACGACTCCAAGACCATCGAGGAGCTGCGCAAGACCAGCCAAAAGCCCGTCTCTCCTGAGGAGGTAAGCCCGCCCGTCACCGAGGCGCTCACACTCAACAGTGTCGGCGTGCTCGCTTCATCGAAAATGATGCATGCTGACCAGTCTCAGGGTGAGGAAATTCGCAAGAAGATTGGTGCTTACAAGTACCTCGAGTGCTCGGCCAAGACGAACGAGGGTGTTCGCGAGGTTTTTGAGCACGCCACCCGCGCCGCTTTACTCTCCCGCAGCCGGAGCAGCGGCAAGAAGCACAAGTGCCTGGTTCTCTAAATACCCTTTGGGCGGACGACCCAACCCTTTCTCCCTCTTCGACCTCAACCCCCATTTGTAATCATCAAGGTCCCGATCACCATTGTCTTTTCCCATTTCTACGGATGAGGAAGGGTTCGTGGTGGCGGTCGGAAGGCGGGGGCAATAACTGCCTGCATAGGTTCTCGGAATTTGGAGTTTTGCTCAATCATTGTGTCTCATAACAAACCTGGCACACATTGGTCGGCGTGTCACCGTGTCTGGTTCTACGGGTCTCGTCTGAATCCATGTTTTTTCCCTACCTAGCGGTGACTGGGAGGGATGACAGCTGGCCACGAGTCGGACAGAAGCTGCGAGGATGGTGGAGTGCATCCGCGGTCGCGGTCGCCGCTCACCTCCTCGGGTCAGGGGCACGGAGAGGGCTCGGTGGCTTCCACGGCAGCTGCTGGGTCACGATTGATATCGAGTCCTTTGGTGACTTAGTGATCGGCGGAATGGCAATGGCTGAAATTTCTAGCTGCGGAAACGGCGTGTCAGGCCGCAGTATTGCGACGAAGCCCGGCTACATCATACATCTCTTGTCTGTTTTTTTCTCTTTTGACGCCTCGCAGCTTTAGATGGCGGAGATGGACATGTGTTGCTTCAGGGCCTTCTTTTTCTCTCTTATCGATTCTCTCAATCCAGGTCTTTGATAGCTCACTCACATTGCCGTCGCCTCATTACGTATGACTCCCATGTCCCAGACACGCTGTTGAGACTTGTTCGTGACATGGCTCATCACCCCGTCATATCCGTCATACTCAAATGTCAGGGACCCTTTCGAGTTTGGACGAAATTGAAGACGGTTTTCAGGTACCGTCGCTCATGGGAAGCCGGCAAGGCTAGCCAAGTGATGGATATTGTTACATTCGGATGTTACTCGTTGTTGTAAGACTACTATACTCCGTACTTGGACTTGGACATGCTACTCATGCTATCGTTTTCCGCACAACGGCGTGGTCTAAAGATAGGCTGGGGGGATGGGGAGCGCACTGGGATTGGGATAAACGCGGTTTGCAAGGGCTGGGGCCGTATCACGTTGGTTATACCGCCCCGCCTCGCGATGAAGGGGATGGCCCTGTTTCGACGACGGTACAAACACACATTTTTGTGGACAGGGAGCACGTCACGCGAGGCGATGCGGGCAGGTTGTATTTCAAGGATGGGGTTAATCATTTGGGTCGAAAGGCCTTTGGAGTTAAGGTCTTTGTTCGTTTCTAACAATTCTGCCCTCGCGTGTGAGACGCCCCTTCTCGGATCACAAGCTGGGTTTCATGGATGCGGAGGAGGGTACGTGTGGTGGTGCCGTCGTTTGGTCATGTTTGCCCGTGCGTCTGGGGAAAGAGATGGATGAGTGCGATTGAGTTGTTTGGGTATCCTATTATTCCTGCGTTACGAGTGTCTGTCCCTCTGCCACAGCCCTTTGTGTCGACGTTGGTATTGTCTGTCAGGTGATTTGTTGGAAGAGGATCTTTAGGCGGGGCAGGTCTGAGAGGAAGGAGAGGGTGTTAGTCAGATGTAGTCAGACGGGAGCAGCTGAAGATTTTGTAAAAAGGATGAGATGGCTCCCCACGTGAGGGCTTGGCAAAGGGAGTGAGTTGAGGTGAAGAGGGCCGGTGAGAGGCTTACAGCTCCGCAAGACGAGCAGGTCTTGGAGGACGAGGCAGTCTGGGCGCCGCACTTGGGGCAGGCGGAGGTGTGGGAGTTGGTGAGGGGCTGCATTTTGGGCGGTTGATGTCTTGCTGTTTGACGGTTTCTCGAAGAAGGCGATCTGGAGCTTTGCAGTATGAGATTTGTGTGTATGTGTGGTGAGGAAGGGGGCCCAAAGGCGAGAGAGGGTGACGGAAGGCGGGGTTCTTATCCTTTAGACGGGGACTTCCTAGTATAGATTTTTTTTTTCCGTCCGTGTCGTCGGTCGCCTTGACTTGACCAGACGCGGAAGCACCCTTCAACAACGAGAAAGACAAGGGATTAGGCTGGGCTGGTTGGTGTGAAGATGGGCTGGTATCGCATTGCTTGTGAAAGTGCATGCGCGGAGTGGAGGGTGTGTGGGCTGGGACGGCGGACCACGGTGAGCTTACACTACGGACGGGATGGGTAAGGGACCGTCATGCGAGATGGAGGGCCTCTCGTTGGTTGGAAAGGGACACGGCCTGAGAGAGGGGGGGAAGCACGACTACACTAGAAAGGCACTTTGCGCTGTGACGTGGTGGTGGGCTTGGGCTGGTACGGCTGGGTCTACATGGGAAAAGCCTCGCCTTGCCTCACCCCTCTTTCCTAGTGCTGGTATTTGGCGGGCTTGGGTTATTGTCATACGTTCGGGAAGGGCCTGGGAGAGAGGTTTGGATGTGCGGGTAGAGGTGTGTGTGGTGTGGGTGGGTGGAGGAGGTTGGAACGCGTAGGGCGAAGAGATTCGGATGGACGGGTGGCTAGAGAATCGATGTTGGCTTTCCTCTGGGATTGGAGATGTACATGACAGTGTTGGACAAGGAACGATCACGTCTTCGGTGACGCCTATCTGTGGTATTCCCAAGAGCAAGGCAATGTGAAACATGGCGGACATGTGGACGATAAGGGCTCGTGGCGGCAAAGAGCACTCTGCAGAATGGGCGCAAAGACGAGCAGATCGTTGGTGGAGACGTCCAGACATCTGCGACTGCATTTCTGCGTTCCGTGTTCTGCAGGACAGCAAAGAAAGAAGGGCCTTCGCTTTCGGGGTTTCCAGAGAGGAAAGCCACGTACATAGTCACCAGCGAGGAAGGTTCATCCTGTTGGCGCAGGCGCGCAGTTACAAGTGCCACTGCCGCGCCCAAGTTAAGGCAAGGTACTCCGTAGTCCGTACTGTATAAGGTAAGGTAGGTAAGTACGGATACTGCTCGAGTTGAAGGTCCATCGGAGGGCACTTGCCACTTGCCTTCGGAAGCGGTGACCGGTGTGGCTGGGTCCAGCGGTCGGGTGACTCGGTGCGCGAGATAAGCGATCAATCCCGATTGTCGCGACAAAGCCTAAGCTTACCGGCTCCATTTCCGCGACTACACCGAACGAGGACCGGATGCGCGGTGGGGTCCCTCCATCTCAAGCTTCACCACCGCATGTTCCTTGCGGTCTTCTGACGAACTCAATGAAATGATGGAACTGCCCAGGAGACGGGCTCCCAGGCGGAAAGATGACCGTACCATTCTCCACTTTGTATATCGAACCTCTTCCTGTTCACGTGCCCTATGTTTTCGTGTCATAGAGTCGTCAAGTGCCCAGTGACTAACACATTTGTAGGATTATGACTGCTTCTACGCATCAGTATTTGAGCAGCGTGATCCTCACCTCAAGTCGTTGCCGCTGGGAGTCAAACAGAAGAACATCCTGGCAACATGCAACTACGTCGCGCGCCGCCGTGGCGTGAAGAAGCTCATGTTCATCACCGACGCAAAGAAGATGTGCCCCGACCTCGTCATCATAGAGGGTGAAGATTTGACCCCTTTTCGAGACATGAGCAAAACGCTCTTTGGGTATCTGAGGGCCTTTTCCTGGAATGGCAAAGCTGAGAGACTGGGATTTGACGAGGTCTTTCTTGGTGTGTGTGCCCCTTCATCGATGGATCGGTCACGTGCGTCGCTGACAGATCAGACGTGACGGACATCATACAGTACAACATGCTCTGTCTCAACAAGCTGTCGCTTTCAGAGTCGTTTTTCTACTTGTCGAGGCAGGACCCAGAGAAGGGGTTCCTGTGCGATTTGACGAGTCCAGCGGGATGCGTCTACGGATCAGCATTAGGGGATGTTGACGATCCGAAATACGTGAGGCTGCTCCTGGCAAGTCATCTTGCCTTCCACATGAGAAGGAAGCTAGAAGAGATGTTTGGCTTCACTGCCTCTGTGGGCGTGTCGACGAACAAGCTCCTGAGCAAGCTGGCCGGCTGTGTAAATAAGCCACGAAACCAGACGACGCTCATGTCCAATATCGATCATGTTGTGACAGAGTTCATGGATGCGCACTCAGTCCGAAAAGTCCCCGGTATCGGGTTCAAGACATCACGCATTCTGGAATCTCAATACCTGTCCACCCAGCCTGGGCCAGAAGACGCCGACCGAGAAACGTCGCCCCTCAAGGTTTGCCACGTTCGCCTCCACCCAGACACGGCGCCAGACATGTTGGAGAAACTCCTCGGCGGCCCTGGCTCGGAGCGCGGGGTTGGTGAACGGGTGTGGGGTCTCCTGCATGGCGTCGACGACACGGAAGTCAAGGACGCGAGTGACATTCCGTCACAAATCAGCATCGAAGATACCTACAAAGGTCTGGAAACGATGTCGCGCATTGAAGAAGAACTGCAAAAGATATCTGCGTCCTTGGTCAGACGGATGAGAACTGATCTCGTCACTGAAGATGACTCAGTACAACCGGGAGGGCGGAGGTGGATTGCACACCCAAAGACGTTGCGACTGTCTATACGGTCCTGGCCAGCAGATCAGACACAGAGTTTCCAGCGAATTTCCCGATCACAGCCACTCCCCAACTTCATTTTCAGTCTACCTGATACCCCTGAAACTATTGGGCAACGACTCACGACAGAAACACTTCTTCCGATGATGAAGAGGTTTCATCCCCCAAACCACGCGTGGAACCTACAGCTCATGAACGTCTGCGTTGCCAACATGGCCGCCAGCGGAAGCGAAGCCGGTCCAGGTGTTGGAAGAGACATATCGGTCATGTTCAAGAAGCAGGATGACGTTCTGAGGCAGTGGAAAATTGACACGACCATTGTCGAGGACGAGACGATATCGGATGTATCTCTAGAAGAAGCGGAACTTGAGGGCTTCGACGACGGTGACTCCTGGGAGGATGACGAGGAGACGAGACGGTGTTCCCTATGTGGGTACTGCATCCCACCATTTGCACTCGCTGCACATGCGCGGTATCACGACTTGGGGGACTGAAGTGGCACCTCAAATGCCCCGGCTTAGAGAAATAGACGGAAAGATGAACCAGTCAACAAATCTATCGAAGCACTCTTTACTTCCATCTAGTCTCGACGATGATTTAGTGTCGAAGCTACATGTCGAGCCTGGAAGGACAGGGTGACCCTACTAGAGCCCCTGTGAGAGAATTCACACCTTGCTGATGCAGCCACGCAAACATACAGCATCTAGACCAGTCCTCTTCAACATTTTCCCGTTCTTTACAGATACATTAGCATTTCTGATTTATTACACAGCTTTGAACCGGACTAGTATATATCATAAGAAAGAATTTCCGAGGGCAAATGTTGACGCGCAGGTGGCCTGGAAGAGCTACGCGAAAGACCAGACTACCTGGCAAACTACCCAGTCTAGAACAGAGGTAGCACAAGAACCGGAGTTCGTCACTCATCCTAATCATATACAATCTGGCTTGGATCGATGTTGGTTCTACATTGCTATCTTGAAGTTTCGATCTTTTATTCCCAAGTTCCGCCAGAAGACTCAAGGTCTGCGTACCCAAACTCAAATCTTGGGAGAGACATTGCTATTTTATTCCGTTTTCCCACAATCCATTGACAATCTCCGTTCATTATCCGACGTGACAATGTCTTCAGGAGCTTCTTCGCTGTCAGTCGCGGATACCTTAGATGTCCAGCTATCCCCGTCTGACTGGGCCGGATTTGGTGCAAAATTAGCCCATTGATTTGTATCATTGCCGATCATCTCGTAAATCTCATATGTAGAGTCATTATGTTCGGCTGGATACGGTGTTGCGTTTCGTATGGGGCGGAAGGCGTAAGAAGATGCTCGCGGTGCATTTTCTGTCGTTGGGATACTACTTGGAGAGCGATACTCAGAGCTGCAGGCGGGGTTGGATTCCGCTGGCTCGTCAAAACTATGGTTGTGAATGCTAGCACTTTGAGACTGTATGTGGCTTTCGGGGTCTTGGTGAACAATAGTAACGGTCCGAACGTTGACTTCGCCGTAGATTATAGCCGTGACGTCGTTTGAGGGCGGCTCTGCTTGGCTGTCTGAACTGCCTTCGTTGTCGCCGTCGTGTGATGAGTTCTTCTGTCTTTTGAATCGAAGCCACCGCCTCTTTCTGGATGACTCGGATTTCCCAGAACGCTTGTGGAAGTTTTTCAAGGGGTTTGGCAAGCAGCCTATATTTTCCGAACGCATCATTGTCGAGACTTTGGGATTTCAGGCTTACCAGGGCGATAACAAGTCTAAGGACATTTTCTCTATCGTACATAATTTGCAGGCCAAGCTATTAAAAATTGAAGCCCATCGGAGAAAGTCTAGAGTGGACCATTGGTCGACAAGGTCGTGCTCATGTCGACGAATGGACTTCCTCCATATATTAACCTGGATGACATATAGACCAAGGCCAGGTGTACGTTGGCTATCCAGGGCTATCCAGACAGGTGTATATACAAGCTTGGAGCAGGAAGAACACACGAGGGTCACGAGTGGGACGCATCACATTACCACCGCTGCGGCTATCTGGAAGCAGAGTCTTACCTTTATAGCCTTCCATACATGACGCCATTGTTCATGACTGTCGCGCTTCGTGGGCATCGAAAAGAACGTTAGTGGAGATGTATGAATCGTCCATGACTTTCACCATCGTTCGTAGCCGGCATTATCGTCCTTTTCTGTAGCCGCAGATTTCAAATACCGATCTCACTTCCTCGTACTTCGATGACTTATGAAACCGCCTTAGCCTATTAATGTAAGCATTACTCAAAACTGTTGCTACCATCACTTCTACGAGCTCTGCCATGCTTGACTTGGTAGCCTGGGTTTGCCCCGTCAAGTTTTATTACACGTTCTCTGCTTCATACTTTCCGTCACTGAGATATTGTTGCAACACCACTCCTCCAATAATCACTCCTCCCCCGTAAATAACATGTTTCCACGCCAAAAGTTTCCTCGGCCGTTGGCAATCTCGGCCGCGGCTCGGGTATGGCTTCAGGCTCCTCCCCCAATAGTCACGTTTGCCACGGCTCGGGACATGGCATAACTGGCAAGATGCATCAAATTGGCCAGCAACACTGTTTGAGAAGCACCGATATGTACAAATATAGAATCCCATGACAGCAGGTGCAACGCAGTCAGGATCTAATGGAATGAGGCACAACCACTCAACCGGGTCAAGTTCTTGAACGGAGATAGCCAGGGGCCAGCTTCAGCTTCCAGAAGAGGGCCGAAAATCGTTGCATTAGCGCCTGCAGGCAGCCGCTAGTGGCTTGGGGTAAGACGTTGCGACGCGGCAGTAGCCAATCATGTAGCGATGATGGCGACAGGACTCCCAAGACACGCGCTGGGCGCTGGGCCACCTCAGCTTTATCGATAACACCCCATTGGCTCCTTTTCTCCCTGATGACCTTACCCCGGAAACAGCGTCGGTGACCCTGCAGTGATGCGTATTATACGCTCTTCAGCGTGCGACCCGACAACTGACGTCAGGGGCCGTTCCTTAGTCCAAGCAGCTTCCCGCAGACTACAAACAGAGCTCACATCCCTCTCCGTGTTTCCCCTCCGGTTCGTGCTGTGTTTGCTACCGTCCCTGGGTGATAGGCTCACGTTGGAGACAGCACCAACAAGCCAGAGAATCTTCTTTCACCGACGCCTTGTGGCAGGTTCCAATCGTAGTCAGATCCCTTTCACACCTCCTACCCTCACGGAGCACGAACAACCAGCTAGCCGTACCTGTACACGCCTGAGCCACGCTTTCCATTGCTGTAGTTGCCCTCCTCTGACGTGGTTCAACTCGAATAGATCTGTAACGTATCAGTCAGTTGACGTTGCTCCTGCTGCGTTGGTTTGGGAAGCAGCTTTGAAGCACCTCAACTTCCCAACATGGAACCCGCAAACCACTCTTCGACCTCCCCGGCAGGTGCCGCCGTGGGAGAAGCACCTCCACCGGCACCTGCACCTGCCGCGGTTGCGCAGAAGGAAGGCGCGACTGTCCCATCACCCTCCCACAATGGCAGCGGCCCCCAGAGTACAAACACAGATGCACCTCCTCTCAATGTCAACTTGCCACATCCTGACCCTGAGCACAACATCAACTCTTACCAGCACTCCTCGGACGACAACAAAGGGGACCAATACACCTACATCTATTCTGACGAGGAGAACTTGGACACATCTTCTATTTGCTCCTTTGAAGAAGAAGAAGACGGTAACTGGGAATCCGACTCGAACGACAGCACCATGGGTGGCTCGCGACGTTCCCACGGCCCGCGTCGCCGCACTCAGACCGACCTGACTGGCGTCTTCACCCTCGAGGAGAAGGACGAACTCATCAAGCTGGTGACTGATATTTTGGACAACATGAAGGATCAGATCAGTAACATCTTCCACTCCCCTCCCATCACCCCGGCTTCCACCGAGAACCCCCAGCACTCGTGGCTTTCCCTGTCGATCCTCAAAGGCAAGTCGGCTCCCGCCCAGCCGCAGAATAGCTCAGCCTCACCGGCGGCGGCCCAGCAGAACGCAGGCAAGGCATGGAACAAGGCCCATGAGATTGTAGAGAAGGAGGAAAAGGAGGTCATGACACCCCAACTCCAAGAGCTCAAGAAGGAGTGTCTTGTCGTCTTCACCAAGTGGCAGGGCAACGTCCTCCTTCGTGCGAAGGACATCTCCGTCAAGGACCCCGAGGCCCCCGAGCCTGCTTCGGCGGGTCGTGGTGGAAGGGGTGGCCGTGGATCACGCGGTGCTCGCGGCGATCGTGGCGCGCCTCAAGGGGGCCGTGGCACATCGCGCGGCCGTGGTGGCAGAGGCGCTCCTTCTCTCAGCGTCAAGACCGATGGTGAGTCTCCATCCATTGACTGCCTCGAAAGGCGAATACCCAGTCTGAACCCTGACCTAAACAATGAAGATTCTTCGTCTGGTCGCCAGCCTTCGGAGGCCGACCCCTGGCTCATCCGGCGATTCCCACCGACTCACACGAAGCTTTCCTCGTACCCGCTGGAGCGCCGAAAGCTCTACCTCCATACGATTTTGCTGCTGCTCTTGTCTCTGGAGCAGTACACAGCCTTCTCGCGCGTTTTCATGTTTAACATTGCGTCGTCTCTTCACTTGACCCTCCGCATGTTTCAGGAGGACGAAGTTCGAGTAGCCCGAGGTCTGGGCAAGACTGTCCCCGAGACTACGACGGATGAGGTAGTCGAGGAGAAAGCCGCGGAGAACAAGTCTTCCAGGAGGTGGAAAGTCGGTCTGGCTGGCGCAGCAGGCGCTGCCGTCATTGGCATAACTGGGGGTCTCGCCGCTCCTCTGGTTGCCGCAGGTATTGGCTCCGTTATGGGCGGTGTTGGCCTGGGCTCGACTGCGGCCGCTGGTCTGCTCGGAACCGTCGCGCAGAGTGGCGTTGTCGTCGGCAGCTTGTTCGGCATCTACGGTGCCCGTCAGACGTCCAAGATGATGGACCAATACGCCAAAGACGTCGCCGACTTTGCACTTCTCCCACTCCACGGCGAGATGAAGGACGAATACCGTGACGCCAACGATATTGTGCCCAAGGACCGGCGTTTGCGCGTCGTTCTCGCCCTCAGTGGCTGGCTCACGCAGAAGGAAGACGTCATCAACCCCTGGCGCTGCATCGGCCACCAGGGCGAAGTGTACGCCGTCAGATGGGAGGTTGCAAACCTCCTGAACATGGGTAACTCGCTCGAGACTGTCATCAAGAGTACTGCCTGGAGTGTTGCCAAGAAGGAAATCATCACGAGAACCAGTAAGTCCTCTCAACTCGCTACGTAATGGCTGCTGACCATTCAGTCTTTGCAAGTCTCATGTCGGCTATGTGGCCCATCGGCCTTCTCAAGGTCAGCAAGGTAATTGACAACCCCTGGAGCGTCGGTATGGTGCGAGCCGAGAAGGTTGGCATGATCCTGGCCGAGGCTATCAGCCGCAAGGTTCAGGGCGACCGCCCTGTCAGCCTCATCGGCTACAGCCTAGCGGCGCGCGCCATCTACACCTGCTTGATGGTGCTTGCCGAACGTCGCCAATTCGGTCTTATCGAATCGGTCGTCATGATTGGCACCCCGGCTCCGTCGGAGAGTCGAGTCTGGCTGGCCCTGAGGAGCGTTGTTGCCGGCAGACTGATCAACGTCTACTCGGAGAACGACTATATTCTTGGTTTCTTATACCGCACATCCAACTTGCAGTTTGGCGTGGCTGGGCTACAGGCCATTCAAGGCGCCGAGGGCGTCGAGAACTACGACGTAAGCAACATGGTCAGCGGCCACTTGCGATACCAATACATGATTGGGACGATTCTCAAGAATATTGGTTGGGAGGACCTCGACTACGCCCAAATCAGCCGAGACGAGGAGACGCTCAACCTCATGGACGAGAAGTTTGGCCGAGACAAGAGCCAGAAGCAGAGCTATGCTGAGATGGACAAGGAGGCCGTCAAGATTGAGGAGGAGGTCAAGCACAAGAACGATGCCAGTCTTGAATCGAGAGTGAGCAAGATGAAGATCCAGGATTAGGCTACGGAAAACATCTTAGCTGGGATGATCGGTAGAGGTATCGTTATGCGCAGGACAGATTTGTCGGACGAGAGGAAAGCCGCGAGGACGGCCTGGGCTCTTGCAACAGGATTAGCTATACACCATGGCATGTCGGAATACACGGTTGTAACAAAACAGGTAACGAATGACGAAACGTACATGAATAGCACGAAACCTCTCACCGTGTGTACTGGGTATCATAATTCCGCCTTCTTGCTCTGCACTACAAAGTATTTACCGGCCGTCCTGGATGCCGTCTCGAGAGGGTTCCAAGCTTCAGCCGCGACCGTCTCTGGGTCGGGTTCGGCATCCCGCGACCTCTTGGGTCGCTTCTTGTGGCCGAAACGTGCCTCATTTTGTAGAGCCTGAGCCAGTTGATCTAGCCCAATCGTAGCGTCCTCCATCCCTCTCGTTGTCTCATCGCGTAGTGAGTACAGTGGCTCGACGCCTGATGTGTCAACACTCTGGACATCGCGGACAAAATGTAGTTGAGAATGCAGGGTGCCGAGCATGGCCGCTTCTTCGGCTTCGTTCTCGGGGAGCGGTAATGCCGACAGACGAAGAAGATGATGAAGCTTCGTGCGTGTAATCGGAGTTTCCGTCTTTGCGTGGGCGTCGTCTGGCGGAAGAAGGGATGCAACGGACCAGGTTGGCTGGGCGAGGATTTGCTGGATCGGCTTCTGGAAGTGAAGGCGGGCTGATATACTGAAGACACGTCGACCGACGGTACTACAGCGCGTACATATTGGGCGCATGTTGACGGCTTTGTGTCTTTTCCGCTGAGCAAAACTAGCTACACTGGGAAGATTGCCGTACGGGTTGAGGATGGATGAAGTTAAAGTAGCTCCCAGATCAATAATTAATCTGGCGCTCGACCCTGGCTCGCGGCGTGCCTTGCAAAAGTTAATGCCCGGCGAATCAGGGTACAGGGATGCCATACTCCAGACCCCCATCGTAGAAGGTGAACAGCACCAGGCCACTGTAAGGTATCCCTCCGGGACCCCACCAGAGGCGGGACACGCATACCTGAGATTCGCAAGCAAGCCACGACAGGTCTAGTCTAAGCCACAGGCCACCCCGCGTCATAGCTCGAGTGGACTGAAGTGTGTTGCAGAAGGGTAGGCAGGTATCCATCCATACCTATACCACGTCCCTGACCGATTCGTCGCCGCCTGCTACACTTTGGACGCTTAATACCAGCGCAACGCCGAACATAACGAACCACAACCTCTCCGTCCCATTACCATATAGGCCCTGACCGCGAACTGTCCTTTTCAACGAGGCTAGATTATTCAAACAAACGAACCAACCGCACGATTCCGAAGCGCCTGATTACACTATTCACCACCCGAGTTTCGACATAGAGTAATTGTTCATATTCGCAATCATGGCTCAGGATCCTCGCGCTCTGCTGCAAAAGGTACGTGTGGTGGATATTATAGGATTTTGCCTCTGGCCACAGTCCATCGCGACCCTTGTCGTGGTCTGTTGAAGAGATGCTAAAACTGTGACAGGCAGACAAGACGCTGTCCAGCGCCGGCGGCGGCTTCAGCTTCTTTGGCGGAAGAGAGGAGAAGTACCAGAACGCAGCGGACCTGTACATCCAGGCTGCCAACGCATTCAGGATGCAGAAGCTCAGTCAGTCTCCTCCTTCCATTCCACCCTCCACACTTCTCGGGACATGACTGCTTTCTAACACGCATTCGACATCACAACAGACCGCGAAGCAGGCCAGGCCTTTGAGAAGGCCGCGCAGATCCAGACGTCCAACCTCAAGGAACCCGACGACGCCGCCAACACGCTCGTCGACGCATTCAAGGCCTACCGCAAAGACGACCCCGAAGCCGCCGTGCGCTGCCTCGAGGTGTCCGTGCAGCAGTACTGCTCCAAGGGAAACTTCCGCCGCGCGGCGGGACACAAGGAGGCGATCGGCGAGCTCTTCGAGACGGACCTCGGTGACGCCAAGCGCGCGCTCGAGGCGTACGAGGCCGCGGCGAGCTGGTACGAGGGCGACAACTCGGCCGCGCTGGCTAACAAACTATGGCTCAAGGTAGCCGACGTCGCCTCTCTCGAAGGAGACTACTACAAGGCCATTGAGAACTACGAAAAGGTCGCGGCTGTGTCTATCAACAACAACCTCATGAAGTACTCGGTCAAAGACTACTTCCTCAAGGCGGGAATCTGCCACCTGGCCACCAACGACATGGTGGCCGCCCACAGGGCCGTCGAAAAATACGCAGACATGGACCCCGGTTTCGCCCAGCAGCGCGAGGCCATGCTCCTCAACGACCTCCTCGCCGCCATCGAGGCCGGTAACCAGGAGGAGTTCACCGACAAGCTGTTCCAGTACGACCAGGTCAGCAAGCTCGACAAGTGGAAGACGACGATGCTCGTTCGCATCAAGAATGCCATCGAAGAGCCCGAGGACGAGTTTGCCTAAAGAGAGCGTTGTTCATGTTTTTTATCTTGTTATTTCGGGGGCCTCCCTTTTTTTTTGGGTTCCTAGTTTCTCTGTGAAGGGTTCGAAATGGGAGCGTCGCCCATCGTTTGGGAGTTTGCACAAAGTATCGACTCGAGTGGAAGGAAACGACAGGCTCCGTCGCTCCCATGCACCAGGGGACGGTGGATTTGTGGAAATGAAATGATTTGCATCGTGTTTGTAAAAGGTGCACACACCCTTGTTGCCCGGCGCTTGTCTGCTCAAAGACTTGCGGCATCAGAATGCCGGGAGAATCGGCATGGTTGTTATGACTTGAATAGAACACACCCAAACACCATCAGACGCGCGCTGGCTTGCTACCTACCTCAAGCTCGCTTCGGCGAAATTCATCAAACTTGACACGTCCGGGGAAATACACACCACACAAGCACAACTACTTCGTCCAACGCACCCGAAACATTGCTACTGTAGGCTTCATGGCCTGTGTATTCATAGTCTGTCTCTATTGCGTTCAAGGCCGCCCTCGCCAGGCTCGACGTGCGGCCAGCAAGGTTGCCTCCCGGTCCCCCCAATGCTCCCCGCCTATTTGCTTGCGCGTTTCGCATTTCCTGCCCGACAACAATGCAATTATCCGGAAATGGCTTTGGAATCCAAATTCCTGCTTGCAAACCGCCATAAAAACGACTGGATGAGAAAATACAGCGTCATGAGGCCCCCTGGCCTCTTTTGTCCCCGGACTCCCCCCAATGCCATTGTGTAAAAATTTGTACAGTTCTGCCTCTGGTCCTTTAATTAAACATACAATCTTCCTATCATACACCCCAGAAGCAGAAGTTGTTTGGTGTCGTTGGTCGTCGAATCGTGACCGGCAGTAGCCGGCGTACGTCATCGCTGCCCTTCACTTTGGCGGACTGCCCACCATACTGGGCACTTGTTTGCGCATGAGGCCACGAGTGCGTTGCTCCGGACGGGGGACGCCCTGGATCGCTCTGGGCTCCCTCATCAGGCTCGGGTCTAGCTTGGTGGGTATCCGCGTGACCACTGTCCTATACTCGCCCGGGAACTTGGCGTTGGGCACGGGTACCGAAGCGGTGCGCCACATGTGATCCGAAGTATCGCCCAGGTAACTGGGAATCTTGAGCTTCGAGGGCGCAGCAAAGCCCGAGGCATTGCCAGATGCGCCGTGTGACATGCGAATCGTTGACAGCCGGGAAAGCCCAGCACTCAGTCCAGGACGGCCGCGCGCCTTCTTCGCCATGATGATTTCGTCAAATATACGGACTGTAGCGTGGTTCGCAGACAGGGTTTCCCGCTCGTGAATGAACTCGTTGAAAGCTGTGATGGGTTAGTTAGGGCACGGCCGAGAAGGAGCGTTTTACACACCTTGAGTGTCTCGCAACATGGTCGCGTACTCTTGCTGATCATATGGGAGACTCTTTATGAACCCATCCATATCGAAGGCATACAGCTGTCCGTTGTTCTTTTGCTCCCTCGAGGGACGGCCGAGCTGCTTCCTGTACGTGTACAGCAAGCTGGCAAGGCAGCGAACAAAGGCAGCTCGCACACGGTCGGGGTGGAAAGCCTCGCTGCAGACAATCGACACATGTCCCAGGCAGCGCCCGTGAGCAACGCCATTGCAGTGAGAGCACTCGTAAATTCCGTCACCCTCGGGCTTGTCGTCGCAAACGGAACACGTCGAGAACATGTCGTTGGGAATCCAGTTGAAGCAGTGCCCTTCGACCCAGACGGTCGTGTCGGTGTTTCTGACAGGCTGGATCAACATGTTGGGCATGATGGTAGACGCGGCAATTGTTGACTGAGCGTACGTAGACGGCGCGTAGCCTCCGTAAGAAGACTGCGAGTCGACTGAGACGGCAGAGACGGACATGCTCGGGTTGTGCCCGTTAAGGAAGGGCAGACTAGGTCGGTGTAAGGGGGGGTGCTTGTCCACACCGAACGACGAGCTGCGGCGGGACTTCTCATCAAAGTGGCCCGACTTCTTTTCCCTGAGGGTCTGGGCGAAGCCCGAGTCGCTCCTGGAGACGGGAGTCGTCGGCATCGGCGGGAAGTTGATGGAGATCGGGGACACGGAGGATTGAGGGCTAGTCTTTCCCGACTTGCTTGTCCCGGGCCTTTCCGACCTGCCATGGTCGACCTTGGAATGCAAGAAAGCGTTAAAGATCGGGGGACGCACGGTGTTGGGAGGATCAGGCTCTCCAAAGGACGAAGAGTTCTGCGTGACCCACTTGCCCAGCGAGCTCGAAGCGACGTTTGAGTTGAATAGGGTGTCGTTCTCGACCGAAAAGGCATCGTACGGGAATGATTCCATGGCGTATGGGGGAGGTCCTGTGGTCACTCCATAGCGAATATGGTGGGGGGCGGCCACGTGGAGCAGCGAAAGAAGCTTACGGCGGTGCTGACGAGGCAGTCGAACCGGCTGATTAGTCGCGTCGATCGTGTCCATGTCCAAGTCGACCAACACGTAGTCGTCGTCAGGCAGCTCAATCTTTTCGTAGCGTCGCTCGATACCGACAATGTAGGGGCACGGAGCCTCGAGGGCGGATATCAAGCGAGCTGGCAGCACAGGAATGAAGATGCTCGCCCACTTAAGGGGATACAGCAAGTTGGCCAAGGCGTGGCATGCCAGGTGAAGCATGCCAGTGTGTGAAGACATGAAGATGATGCGGGACTCCGACATGGCATACTCGAACAGAGCCACGATGTTTTCCATCGACAGGCAGCGGAACAGGGCGTAAATGTCGATGGTCCTGGCCCCTGGGATTTCGTTGACAGCTTCCTTTCGGCAGTATAAGCGCAGTTCTCGCACGCCGAGCTCGACTTGCGTCTTGGAAGCGAGAGGGCTGAAGGCTTCGGTGCAGAGGTTGACAACGTAGCGCTCGAGGGGTTGCCAGCGGCCGACTTTGGGTGAGCTCGGGGGCACGCGCAGGACTGCTCCGTCCGTCATTGGCACCACAATGGCTCTCAGCCATTCTTTCCAGAACGACATTCTGGTGGCGTCGCGACCCAGAATACCGTAAGCACGCGGAGCCCATAGCCCGCTCTCACCAGCGGTCAGGCCGTCAATCTTGGACGCGGCGCCGTGCCTCACCGGTCTCAGCATCTCCGTCATGAGACTGATCTTTTCCTCCACAGCACTGATTTGGTCGTCGAGGGTATCGCGGGCTGAAGACCCAGAAGGAATCGTAGGCAGCTTCGCGAGAAGCTGCGAGAGATAAGCACGCTCGGCAGCGAGGCGGAGACCCAAGCTCGCAGCCAGCTCCCGCTCCTCGTTTGACATGTGGCTCTGCCGCCATTGCTCGCATCGCTTCTCTACTTCGTCTGCAATCTCGGACGTAATGGCAGTCCAGACGATGATGGTGATGCCATAAATCTTGGAGTTGTCGTCCGACGTCATGGTGAAGCCGTGCCAGGTAGAGCGGGGACGGTCGTCCGAAGAAACAATCTGGATATCATTGGGAAAGGCAAACATGGGGACGTAGTCTGGGAACTTTCCACGACGGCTGACCTCGTCGGTTGCGTCCTTGGCTGGGTATCTGTCCAGCAAGACCGGCTCGAAGCGTCGCTTGAGGGGATGCATATCTGGATCTGTGTTGAGGGGTTCAGGAGGGGGGATGACGGAGTTGTAGTTGCTCAAGCGCTTCGTGGTCCTAATCGAAGCTGGACCCAAGGTGTTAGTAGGCCGGAATGAAGTGGTTGAGGATTGCGAAGCATAGGAGGAGGATGGACCTTGGCGGGGGATCGTACCGGCTCCCGGCGTGCTCGCTCTCGGAGTGGTGGGTTGCTTGCGCATGCTGTTCATGTCCCTAAAGCTCATCTTCCTGCGAATGCTTCCCTTAATGCTCCTTTCGATGCTCCGGAGAGGGCTTCTCCGGCCGCTCATGTCACCCTCGTCGGCCTTGATTCGCTCGGCTCGTGGGTTGACCATGGGAGGTCTGGCCTGGGTCTTTGCTCCAGCACTGAAGGACAGGTCTTCGAGGAAGTTCTCCCGTTCGGCAGCAAACTTCAGCAAGGCCTTGTCAAAGTCGAAGCCCTCCATGAAGGGGGGCATATCGCCGCCGAGGCCGTTGAGGCCATTCAGGCCGTTGAGGCCGTTGAAGCCCGTGCCGACACTGGCATTCCCATTGCTCGGACTCGCGCCGTTGCTCGCAGTGCCGTTGAACTGGCTGACCTGGTTGGGTCGGATCGTGGCACTGCTTCGATTGCTCCTCGTGTTGCCCTCGCCTTCGTCCAAAGTGTGAATCGAGAAGCGAGCGTTGGATAGGCGGCCGCCAGAGTTCTGCCTCGAATGACGAGCCACGCGCTTGCTCGGTGTAGCGTTCAAGTCGCCATCGCTGTCCTCGTACTCGCTGTCCTCGGCGATTGTGGACTCGAGGTTGGACGGGGGCTGCGGGGTAAGGTCATTGTAGGAAATGGACTCTACACCGGCGATCCAGAAGTAGTCGGCGAGCGGCGTCGAGGAGCTGTCCATGACATGTCACTTGCTGGTGACCAGCCGATTGGCGTTTGGGCGAGACGTTTGGCCGACGACGGTGTTTTTTTTCCCTCTCCGTGTCGTTGCTCTCGCACGGGGCTAGCCCGGGCTTTTAATCGCGAGAGGGTCTCGGGGTCTTTGGGTCGTTGACTGGTCAGTCTAGGACTGGGGGTAGGTTGGGTGGTACTGGAGCGCGGTGGGCGGGCAGGACAGGGACAGGGCAGGGGTGCCAGGATCCGGGAGGCTTCTAAGAAAAAAAAGTCTCAGGCGACGACTATAGGAAATCGGCTCGTTTAGCTATTGGGCTCCTGCTGCGACCCCATCCAGGACTGGAGAAAGCGTGGGCGAGAGGAGAGACGGAGAGAAGGCGGTGAACGCACACACCAGGGCAAAGGCAACGTCTTTTCGACCAGCGACAGCAACAAAGCGGAGCAAAAGGGGCAGTCGAGCAGGGAAGCCGGAGGTAAAGGATCGAATTGGGTCGTTGAGGGGTGTCGAGGCAGTCGTCGTAATGAATGTCCTCGAAGGAAGTCGCAGCCTCGGAGGGGAGTGAAGAATGGAAGACAGTCTGCGTGATGCAAAGCTGCCGAGCAAATTACCAACAAGAACAGAGAGTCGCCAAAGGAGTGGAGGACTGAAAATGGGTGTTGTTGTTTGGTTGTGTTGTGTCAGAGGAGATGGAACGGTGGTCGAGTGTCAAGTGGGATTGGTGGTTAAGGTGTGGTGGTGGTGAGAAGTGACCGGAGGCGCCAGGCAAAGTTGAGCCAAGCCCGGTCTAGTCGAAAGATAACGAAGGCGATGGCAGAGGACGCAAGGCCAAAGTGTGTATAATCTTTTTTCTTTCTTTTGCTTTCTTCCCTCCTGCCTGGTCGGGTCCTAACTTTTTCCTGCCTCTTGTTTCCTTAGAGGTGACGAGAACAGATGCAGAGCCTCCCCCAAAAAAAAAAAAAAAAATGAGACAATGAGAAGAACGAAAATAAGGAGACCCGGGTGCCGAGAAGATGACCTACACAAGC
Source organism: Colletotrichum spinosum (assembly GCA_004366825.1). Taxonomy (NCBI): domain Eukaryota; kingdom Fungi; phylum Ascomycota; class Sordariomycetes; order Glomerellales; family Glomerellaceae; genus Colletotrichum; species Colletotrichum spinosum. The sequence goes on along the minus strand of QAPG01000108.1, from coordinate 53,277 downwards.
AGCGGAAGGAGAAAAGGACGAGGAGAGCAAAACAAAAACGGCGGTAGGTATCATAAGCCACGCGTGGTCTGGTTTTCAAAAGCCATCAAGATACCTCCTTTGCTAGGTAAGTACGGATATACAGGCCGCGTATCGTTTTCTCTCTAGGGCCAGGTACGCGTGGTTTAGAGCGACAACAGCGCAGCACAACGGACGATGGTCTGGCAGCACGAGGGACAACATGGGTTGGTTTGGGTCACAGAAAGGGAAGCTAATACGGTGATCGGGCCTAACGCGAGAGTGAAAGAGGACAAGCACCAGGCGCCTCAATTCGCGGTTGCCGCTATCCAGTCCAGGGCAGCATGAGGTACGTGGTGCGCGCTGGTGCTGGTGCTGGTGCTGGTGCTGGTGGAGTGGAGGAGACACGAAGAAGGAGGTGGCGTGCAGTTTGGGGGAGGGGGAGGTGTGTGGGCAGGGTGGAACCGTACCACAGTAATCGTAGGTGCCTTACTGCAACTGTCAGTACGGGGTTGGGGCCGAGTGTGTACCTTCGTCACTTCAGGTACTTAAGGTACTTACCTCACCTTACTTGTATGTGCCTACATGAGGGACAAGAGGGAAGGTATCAACCACTGAACCAAACAACGGGAAGGTGCTGGAGATATATGAGGCGTGGTCGTACTTACCTACCTCGGGCAATGTAAGGTAACTTATCTGGACAGCGAGCCAGCGCTTGGGGCGTTATGATTGCCAGTTGGCAGTCTCTAAAATCATATCAGTGCTTGCCTGCTGAGACTACCTTTAGCAGTCCGGAAACATGGCGACTGGAAGCTTCTCTGCTGGGGGAGGGTTTTCGCAGTGCAGACGGAGTGCGCACAGACGACGCGGTCGGTGTTGATTGTGTCACTCGTAATCGACGGCCACGGACGGGATAGAACAACAAACTGCGATGAGACATGGAAATCGACTTTGTGGTGGGCTTCTGACGCGTTTTTAGCTGCAGTGAAGCCAAGCACGACACGGCGCTTCCCATGTCAACATCGCTTTGTTACCTCGCACAGCGCCTGCAAATTTCCAGCAGTATCCGTACGAAACTCCTGGAGCCATGGCCCAAGCTGCGCTCTACCTGGCCATAGGGCTATCAACATCACCTGTAGCCCATCTCATCGTCAAAAAGGGTAAAGCACGAGAATGGAAGCAATACGAGCCTCCCATTCTCGGCGACTGTCTCTTCCCAGAGCCATGGGAACCGTCCATCTCGAATAACACAGCGCATGTCCTGCCTCCGGCCCGTTAAACCCAGCTGACGGATGACTGACATGTTTCATCGGGTGGTGTTTTATTTGCTTCTTCGAATTAGCGGTCCCAAGTAGACAGGAGATGAGCGGGAAGAAGCAATGACGTGTGTTCAAGACCGGGATGGACAGCAAATGTCTCTCGCTTGCTGTTGCTATGTCTCGCGGCGGTTCCCTACAAGTACGGATAAGTGCTAGCGATTCGGACTTTCCTCTCGATCCCGCTCACCCTAGGGCTCACAACATTTCCATGACCTTCTCAGCATTCTTAGCTACCTTGTCGTCACTAGTATTGTTCTTGTTCTTCAACAGCCGTGTCGAAGCCGTCTCAGCTCACAAGCTTGCCTCACCATCAACAGTGGCTAAACAGCACTAAACGTAGGTAGGCAAGCTGCCCGGTATGAGGAATTCGGTGGTGGACGCTGAGCAGGGCTGGCACATGAAAATCTACAAGTACCGCCTACCCCCAAACGACCCCAGTGGTCCCTGGATTAGCGTTCAGGGAAGAGCCTAGCACAATGGCGCTACCCTGAACAGGCGGCGACAATCAGGTCCCTGGGCGCTCCCCTGGATTCAACGAACACTGTGGCGAGTATTTGCTTGTCGATCAAATGGGAAGTTAGGTATCCGTTCACTAACCGCCACGGAGGTGAGGAGTAGCACAGCAGAGGACAAACACCATACTCCAATCCAAATGTCACCCTTATCCACTATTGCTGCCAGACCCTTTTGGGGTTTTGCTGTCCTGTCCAGTGTACGGATATCCGTACCATAGGTAATGTATTACTGCGTACCTTAGGTAAGGTAGGTAGTTGGGTATGTAGGGACGGTGGGATCCTGCATTTCCACCTTTTTGCCCATACCATCTGCCCTCACGCTCCCGAATGGCCCTCCTTGGTGCGATAACATGTACCTCACCTTACCTTACGTAGCACTCTCTCCCCCCTCGGCATGTTCGTGGGTACGCATACGGCACACTACGACTCTGGACACTACGCAGTACAACTCTGGACAAGCCCTGGGCAATGGGATGGCATTTCCATTGGCCATGTCCCAGTGTCTCTCCGGTTGAACCCACTCGCTCTATTCCGGTTCAGTCACTATCATCACGAAATCCGCCCCTCAAGGTCAGCAAGCATGGTTCAGGGCAACCAGGTGTAGTGCAAATCGCTCTTTTCCCTCACTTGTCTTTTTGTTTTCAGCCCGCCCGATACTACACAAGTACGTCTTTTCTCGCTGCCACTTGTACTTACTGCCAGCTACCTTACCTCAGGAACCCTCGTCCTGCCTGATCGATATTCGGATCAGATGCTCGGCTGTCTCCTCCTCCGGGCACCCACATCCACACCCACGCCAGCATGCAGGTCACTCCAAGCCAACCTGACCCCAACCAAATGCAACGACAGGCTGCATTCGCATCACTTCTGCAGTCACACCGTTGGCCTCCTCAACGCACGTGTGAGCAGCAATTCTGACTCGGGAAGCGTGTTCCGGAGGTCGACAACCATTTACTCAACTGGTCAAGGGCACTGCAATCACCAAACGGCTCGGTGGTTCTTTTTATGATGTGGCGCCTCGTTGAGCCCAGCTGGACATGTAAGAGTCAAATTACCAAATCGCATACGAGAGTCAGGGAAATGGGGTCAATATCCCGAATAGCCGCAACCTGGCGCTTGCTTCTTGGCCTGTCCACCGTTGTGGGCTATCATGAGAACCCAACCTACGATATCCGCAATCCCACGGAACAAATCTGTCAAATTGACTGCCTGGATCATAATTGTTCTGGTGGACCGCCCCCCCACAAACCCGCTGAATCCAACCTGGAAGTTTGTCCTGTCGACTCTCGCTTTCGACAATCAATGTCAATCGTCGTATCGCCATCCCTTCGCCGCTGCTCAATGCTCACCTTCCTTGTCAGCGGGTCTGCCCTACTCATACAACCCACGATTCATTGCCTTTGCTCGTTGCCCTGTTTACGTAGTAGACGCCAATTTCATCGAGCTGGCTCCGCAAATCGCATCAATACTGCGTATGGGCACAAAGTCGGCCTGAGCTCTTCACCACAGCCTGTTCGTCTGGAGTCGCGTTGACGCCGTGAAGAAGTAATCCTCTGCCCACCAGCTCAAGCAAGTCGACCAGCCAACCATGTCTGTCATTCAGGGGTTGCTGGGATTCCTTCACACCCTCTCGTCCTTAGTCGGTCTTCACGACTCCTACGCGACCCATGGGGATGGCTGCGGGCTACTGCAGCTTTGCACTCGTCATATACCCAATGAATACGAACAAGTTGGCCGAACAAGCAGCAACAATCAATTCTAGGGCAAGCAACGACGGAGGCGGTCTGCGTCCCAGCATCCGCTTCCTTGCCTGCCTCGGCTTTGCCTCGAGTCGGCATTTATCAAAACCACTTCTTCCAATCGCACCTGCTTGTCGGCCACTATTGTCTGCACGGCTCTGCTACGGTAGTGAAAGACTCTGCCTCAACATGCATTCGCAGTTTCCATGATGGCTCTTCTTGCCCTGCTGTGTCATGCCGCCGGGTGCCCCTGATAATGGACACATATTGCAGGCTGCCAGAATCGGACAGCGCCTGGAATAGATTCCAAAATCGGTCCCTCCTGAGCTCTGGCGCGCAACGTGTATAGTCCAGGTCTTAGCAAGGCTGATATCACGGCCCATGGCTGATCGCGGGCCCGACACGTCGATGACCGCCCAGGATCGGCGCACAGCTTGAAGTGGCTGTGGGTGCTGCTCTCCGCTTACTGGCCGTTCTTCCCCGAAAATCTATTGTGCCCATACCGGTCCATTCGTCATCAGCGCCAAAAGCAACGCCGGCAGATGCCTACCATGGCACTCGACATGCCTCGCCATGTCCAGGAACCCCATGCCGCCTCTTGGACATTTCTTCTCAAGTAAGTCGACGACTCGACCCCAGAACCCAGAGCTCGGAGTACTGTGTAGTCTGCGCAAAGACTTTGATTCCTCAGACCCGCAACCTGGCCGGCGCACTTCCCTTTCAGAGGCCGTCGGGTACGAATACAGATGCCCTAGCCTTTCTGGGCTCTGGCGAGATGGACGGCTGGACGGGAAGCTTAGCCACTGCAAGCTCCTGTTCTGCAGCCAGCCAAAAATCCTAAAGAAACCTTTGTTTCAGATCTCGCCTACATGCAGACTCCCCCATGCCATACCATGCCATCCCACCTTACGGAATGTAGATTAGCTGGCACCTGTCGGCCTGGGCTATCTGGCTCTGCCTCTGACGAGAGAGCAATTCATTTCCATGGCCGGACGGGTGAGGTATTCACAGGTCCAGCAAAAGTGAGCCTGTGATGGTCTCAACCATTCAGCTCTTGCAAAGAAGGCCTCCTTCTTCGACAAAGGGCAATTGCTTCGGGACCGCTCAAGCTCGAATGGTCGGAGAACGAAGGACAAACGACAAACGCTAGTCATCCTAGCATTGCAGCTGAGATGCCGGGCAGCACGGTCACCGACGACTTAACACTACCTTACTGTGTAAGATCGAAAGACCTCCATGCGCCCAAAACACTCCGCAGGCCAATCCTAGTATGGCAGTATGGCAGTCGAACCTACAAGTATGTTCTGATCAACCTTTTCCGCAATGTACAAGTGAGGAAATATCCCTCCCATTCCAACCAATTCCAAAGTAATTAATCCTCTACAACGGCCCGGCCGTGGCAGGGGAAACATGCGAATGCGGCGAAGCCAGTTGTCGATCCCATCATGCAAGTCGCTGCGGGTTGCTGGACCAGGTTGCTGTTTCGGACGAGAAGACACAACAGCGCGCGCGCAGCCAGGATACTGTGCGTGTATTAGCCTATATTCAGTACGACTTCAGGCCACTTTCCAAATCTCCGACTTTTCCTATTCCTGGTCTACAAATCTCATGCAGTGGCGCGGCGGTGCTTGTGACTTTGTTTCCCCTATTTCCCACTTCGCCTTGCGGCCGAAGATGGGCAGTTGGGGCGATCCAAGACGAGCAGGCTCAATGGTTCGGACTGCATTTAGGGCTAAGCAGCCGTTCGGCGGTAGCCTCTAGCCTTGGGGCGTCCGTTAGAGTTCAAGATCAGATGAACCGCTCGATCTGGCCATGTCACTGCTAGCCACCTCTAGCACTTTTGGCATACAGAGCGCTTCACGGCACCATTACGGTATATTATGGTGTTGCTGCTTCAGTGCCACATCTGAGCGTGCCAAGATGCGCTTGCTCAGCCGTGATATTCTGGAATTTCGATACTGGGACTTGAGTTGACTGATGGCATGTCTGTTCATCGGTGGTCAGACACGCTCTCTTCACCTCAGGGGACCAGCCTGTTGTCCTTACGCACATGATGGCGTAAGGCTCATTCTGGTCGTTGACGGTCGAAGGAACGCCAAGCGGCTCGGCTTACCGTCTCCTAGAATGCCTACAACCTCAGCTCGAGCACAGATCCTACCGTGCCCCTCGGGCGAGCGACAAACTATTCCTGGTTTCACGATCAGAATAGTGGTTTTCTGATACGAAATGTCACTGCCTGTAACCGCCACGAAGCTCCGAGGTGCACCAACTAATTACTTGTAATACTGCACTCCTAGGCGCGTCGGCGTCACGCGACGTGGCGCGTCCCAAGCCTGCCTGTAGACAAGAAGCCCCTATTCCCCATCTCGCCTCGCCACCCGACACCCAGCACCCCGAACATGATCCTGCCGTCCTCGCCGGGCACGGCCTTGATGCCCTCCATCTCCTCCACGACAAAGCACACCTGCTCCACCTCGCCGGGGTGGAGGACCGGCCGCGCGCCACCGCCCTCCTCCCAGTTGCACCCAGCATATCCCAGCCCGCCCTCGAGGTCCAGCAGCGCCTTTTCCAGCTGGATCACGTCCTCGGAGCAGTTCTCCAGCTGGGCCTCCAGAACCCAACGCCGACGACCCTCGGCGCCTTTCGCCGGAGCCAGCGGGCCGATTTTGGTGCGCACGATGAGCGACGACTTGCATATGAATTGGTACAGTTTGCGAAACGTCCGCGTCTTGCCCGAGGTCTCCGTGGCTTCGTAGTAGCTCACCGTCACGGCGAGAACGTGGTTGCCCTCCTCTTTCAGGTCAAAGTTGACGATGCGCTGCAGCGTTTCTCCGGGGTCGAGGTCCGTTCCCTTACCGCTGGCCTCATCGTCGCCGCTGCTGGGGGACAAGTCGAGTTTTTGAACGGCGTTGGCGCCGGGTGTTTTCATTTCCGCGTCTATCCTCACGTCGCGTATCACCTTCCGCTTCGTCCCGGGGGGCGGCTCGACGGCATCGTGGTTTGCGCAGAGGGTGCAGCTAAAGGTCTCGCCCACGTACGCGGAGCCGAAACTCAAGGGCAGGTTGAGGATGGGGGAGAGTACGAAGGGGGCGGGGTTCGTCGAGTGTTGCGTATCGTAGGCAAGGGATGCCGGTGTCGGTTCTGTTGGTGTGAGGGCTGGTGTGAGAGGGGGTCGTATTGGGTGCTGGTGGACGAGTGATGGGCGGGAGAGCCTGTAAAGCTCCGGTCAGGCTTTTTCGTTTGCCAGGCTACGATGCAGGCTACGACAGACTCAGCACGCACCTAAGTACTTTAAGGGAAACGGAGTGTGGTTCCTTTAGAGGATCGTGTGAGGGGTATCTCTGATGGCTCATGGTGGGCGTCGGCGACGAAGTGTCGTTGATATCGGGACGGTGGAGGATAGAAAGTCGGTAGTGGACGTGCGACATACGCGAATGACGATGGGAGCTTGCGCCTTATCGATAACGAGAGCTTGTTTGGCGGAGCTTCCCCGCGCTCGGTGTGGCATCGGTGTGCTCTTGGAGATGTCACTCGGATCGCGGTAGGATCAAAAGCAACAACCTCAACAAGACTCTGCTTCTTTTTGTTTGTTGACTTGTGCTTTCCGCAAATAAGTTTCCACATATACAGCCCTAAAAAGCTTGCGGTTTCATCTTCATCATCTTGATCTCAATGCTTTCCGCCTCTTACATCGCTGCTTCGAACACCTCAATCATAGATCCTACAGAATGGTGAGAGTTCATCTCCAACACTGTGAGTGTCTTTGCAATACTGTCAGTACTTGAGAAGACTTCAGTGATTTCGCTGCGTTATGTTTGATCTTGCGAAGGAGTCCGTCGCGTCCGGCGATCGAGGTCCTCCCGACGTCGACACATCGCTTCCTCGCTGTCGACGATCCTCATGTCCGCACCGTGACTAATGATTTTTCTTGGTGTGACTTGGCCAATCAATATTCATTGGTGACTTTCCTGGGTACTTTAGGAGAGGAGCAAGTACTTTGGAATGAGAGGCTCGAGGAGCTGGCGAGTGGTGGGCAGCTTGTCGCCTACTTCACGCTGTACAGTGAGGTACGCACTACAGTGTTTCCAACTTGCTGATATCGGTCTGCCATCCCCCTTCTCCCAGTCAACTGATCGGCTGCCATACGTTGATCAACGAAATTCTGCCTAGTGTGAGATGACTGTGGCCCAGCTCCTCCGGGTGATGGTGAGGCTCGAAACTTGCCTTGATAAGACGACTTTTTCCCATTAGTCTTCACATACGACCATACCCACTGGAGAACTCAGGATCCCGTCCGCTCTCCCATAGATAAGCCAGTGAGGGCTGGATTAGTAGTTGGGTCGGTGACGACCAGCGAATACCTGGTGGTGTATGTTTTTTGCCCTTAACCATATTGGAATTGGTGTGGAAGATGGACTTCAGCATGTAATTCGACAGGTTATTCGGATAAAGAGTCCAGTAGATGAGGTCGCGCTCAACAGCTACTTGTTGTGAGCCGGGGCTGTAGATTGTTGATGCAAAGTGTAGCTTCAACTTCTGACGATCAAATCATTCGACTTCCAACCCTCAGACAAGCGATAAGACTCCTATGTGCTTGCTGGCGTCAATGTCCCAGAGATCCTCAGATTGGATTGTGTCTACATGACAGCTTGTATAGGCTGCGCGCACCTCTCTTCTTCCAGCGGAACCGGCATCAGACGACAAGATCACAGCATGTGAGTTCTGATGTCCTGTGGCGTTCAGCATGAACGCGCGTCGTCCTTCTCTAACAGGGAAACTCAGTATTTAGACAACCTCTTCGCCTAATTGGTTTCCTCTAAGCAACGCGCCGACACTGGTGGAGGGTTTTGATATCGAATCTCGACCGAGGTCGAATATCAGGCTCCTGGAACGTCTTTGCAAAGATCGTAGTCGTTTGTAGTCCATCATTTCGCCGTCCGTCATCGTCCTGGCTGGAGTATTCCTAATACGACGGATCCTCGTTCCACTTTGAATGAAAAGGTTGAGGAATTGACTATGGGAATTTCGTTTTGCACAGCTCCAGAGCCAGTCATCTGCTAAGGAGTAACTTGAGATTAGCATAAAATGTAACCTTGTAGTAAAACGCGAAGGCAAATCACGGGATGGCCGAGAGACGCGAGTAAGAAATAGGTTTCATCTAGACTCGGGGGCCTCGGGCGTGACAGTAAAGATCAACTGTGGATGAATTGAAACCTCCAGCGAGCCTTTCTGCCAACATTGTGTGAGCACATCTTTCGGAGAGAAGCGCCTGCTTTTTCTGTGACGAAGAGACGACCTAGCGGCCAACTTTTCATCCTTACTTCCGTGGCAGGATGGATTGAGATTAGACACCACATTCTGTGCCCGGTTACCGAGGGTATTGATGTTTTTGCGTCGACACAGGCGACGGAACAGGTCCAAAGTTTCCGAATCGTGTCCTCGGAAGCTGCAAGCAGCACGGTTTGGAATGCAGTCTGGACTGCGGAAGTGAAGTACAGTAGCAGAGCGACGACGAGTTCTTGACGAGGATGATGATACTAATTGTCGCGATCTACGGAGTTTGCGTCAACGCACCAGGCCTTTGATACCCGTATACTCGACGTCGGCTTTTCGTTCTCTGGAATGAAAGTGGGACCACGCCTCGAATGAGGGTGAAGGAGACTTGAAGTCGCGTTCCAGAGTTGAGACGTCTACCAAACGTCATAGTCTGTTGGGCTTGGACTTTTCTCCTGTCTCTGGAAAGCTTTCAGTGGCCCAAAAGCACAGCGTCCGTATGAGACTCTGAGAGAGAAGTGGAAAGTCTTGTCAGCTCCATCAGTACGGAATGATAGTTGGGGGAAGCTCACCACTATTCTCAAGTCCATGTCATTTGCCTGTCGTTCTTGATGGACGCTTCGTATACGAACCTTCCTCCTCTGATAGTGTTCCTCGCGTGGAAAGGATTCCATATGAGCGGTGTCCTAAGCATTAAAAGACGAACGATCAATACATGGAGTGCAATTGCCATTTACTTGCAGAAACTCACATAAGACGTAAAGAAGCTTTGCAGTCCAAGAAGCGCGAAGTTGTTGGTTCTAACGCAACACGGCCACGGCCACCCCTTTTTGACTTGAAACATAGGTTTTCGGCTGGAATAAGTGGTCACAGTATATGTAGGTCATCTGCTATAGGACGCGATTCACTTGCACAAGGGCTTTCGTCCTTATGGAAAGAGCTTCCTTTCCCTCTCTGAAGCTGAGTCTACCGGAGGATCCGGAACAACTCCACGGCACGGATTCTGGATTTACTCGGCAAGCAGAGTAGACCAAGGGGCAATCAAAGGAAGATTAACACAAGAATAAGCAAAATTGCAACAGTATCCCATGCGGCCTACATCCGATGGATAATTCGACAGATAGGATAAGGAGCTCCTGCATCATCTCTCTACGCATTGCTTTAGACCTCTGGCTCGATGTTCTGGCAAGACATGTGAGAGCTCTAACTAACACTGGATTTAGAATTCTCACGTCTGCGTGAATGCCACAGCTACTTGAGGCTGAAGACTTCAGACTCATCAGGCGGTTCATACTTACTGCACTCCGAGGTGGCACATGTTCTCCACTCTTGCTACTCGAGTTGGGAGCTTCCACGGCAACCTCAAGTTGGAAAAAGTATACTCCCTGCGGCGAATGCGCCAGTTTTCATATCGTCAGAAGAACCAATAACCTACATGGCCTGGTCTTAGTCTGTTTAGTATTTCCTACTTGAAGATTTTAATCATAGGACTGTGTGAGTATTTGTGTGTTGCTGTCGACTCGTATTCTGTTGTTTCGCAGCACTAGATAAAATTACGATGGTGAGTTATCCTGAAGTGTATTCGCTCCCTTATAACCACTCAGCAGTATAGCCAAAAGGTCACTTAAAAACGTTACATTATGTAGACTTGCCGTGTTCTGCTGTTCTGGGTGCCTCTGTCAATCGAAATGAGACGTGTAGATACCGATGAGAACCTGTCTGCCACCTCTACGATATTACCTCTGCAACATTTGTGTATTGGAAGACTAACGAACGTTTCATTTGGGAATCTGTAAGCTTATACCACCTCGACAGCTTCTGACTTTATCCCTCACTGAGAGCGTCTTTATTGCTGACCCTGGCACGACAGGTGAAATCGCTTGTTGTTTAGTTGCGACCCTCCCAGCTTGTCACGATAGTAAGGATGTCCACAGCAATGAACTGCCAAGCCCATATAGAGAGTTAGTGGTATATGTTGTAGTCTGTGGCCTCCCCAAATTTCGTCCACCTTGCACAGAGGAGATGGCGGCAGGTAATCATGACCATCTAGTTGCTTGGATTGGTCACGCTGTTGGTTAAAATTCCGAACGCATTATCATCCCACAGGAGTTGGTCTGGTATTAAACTGATCATGATACAATTAAAGACTTATGCACTTCGGAGGCTCGCTCAACTGTCAGAGAGAGCTCCTCAATCCCCTTTCCTCAGCAGCAACCCCGGCATCAGGCGGAGTTAACTAAGCCCCAGGGGGTGGGGGAGGAGGCGCGGAGCTAGGGGGAGGAGGGGGAGGAGGGGCAGCCTCGCTGGGAGGGGGCGGCGGAGGGGACGCCGAGGCGCCGGGGGGAGCCGGTGAACCCTGTTGTTGCTGCTGCGCAGCAGCATAGTACTGCTGGTACATCTGCACATATGCAGCATAGCCACCGTAAGCAGCGTAAGGGTCTTGTCCGCCGTAGTACTGGGCGTACTGAGCAGCGTAGTCGGCTCCTGCGGCCGGGCTTTGGGCACCTCCGGGAGGTGCCGGACTGGCTGATTGTCCTGCGCCGTGACCCCCATGACTGTTGTGACCGCCGTGGCCTCCATGGCCACCATGCCCGGAGTTGTAACCGCCGCCGCCGCCACCACCGCCCCCGTAGCCACCGTAACCACCGTGTCCACCGTGACTGCCGTGTCGGTCATCATGGTTACGTGAGCGGTCACCGTAGCCACCACCATATCCGCGAGGAGGTCTACTCTTGAACTCTTCATACTGCTCCTTGACGTTGGCAATCAAGTCTTCGCAAAGCTCCTTGGCCTTCTCAACCATCTTGGGGTCAGGTCCACTAATGTCCAGTTAGCGACGAACATCGAGATTAGGAACGCTACGTACGCGACATGGAGGAACATGTCCTCATCACCCTCACGATTTGTAGCTGCTTCGAGATAACCGGAGCCGCGACCCTTGATCTGCACCCGGCACTGCGTCTCTTGCTGAATGTGCTTGACATAGGCACCTCCGTGACCAACCACCTGGGCACGGAGGTTGAATCCAGGAACGGACTCCAGTCCGATGGTGATCTTCTCCTCGGGCCATTTGCGCTGAGAATCATGTTAGTTTGCGCATGGAGCAGAAGAGTGAACACGTACCCTTCCGTATTCGTCGCGCTCAACCTGCTCCTGATCGCGACGGCGGAAGCGGCGCTCGTCGACCAAAGCGGGCAGCTCCTGCTTCATGAGCTCCTCTATCTTGGCTACGGCCTGCTCAAGGCCTGTCTTGGACGTGCTAGTGACGTGGAGGTATAGGGGCGGGTTCTGCGCAACGTCAGCGGATGCCCTGCTCGTGCGAGCAGATGGCGACTTACCGCGGCCGTGGCCATGCTCTTGTCAGGATAATAGCTTCCTCGGGTAGTAACATCTTGTAAAGTCAACCTTGGTTCATACACGACGTGATTGGGAGGTGTTGCGTACCAGCACCAGTCTCTTCTTTAATCTAGATCAAGCAAATGGAGTCAGCAGGTGCCAAAGAGGGGTGATCTGTGCGAGCTATCGTGCCAAGTAAGCAGGATGATCTCGACACAAATTCATGTAGACGAAGGAAGCGGAAAGCGCCCGAGGCGAGTCCTGGGAAGGATGTATGATCAGTGGTATTTGCCAGGAGTATTTACCATTTTCTGAGTCGACCCCTTGGTGAGGAGGTATCTGTTTCGGAGGTCGTTGACTTCAATGTCCTTGATATAGTCGCCATCGGCAATGTACATCTCGCCGTTGATGGTGTTGGCCGGATCGGGCGTCTCAGAGCCCTGGTTGGTAGGAGGAGTCGCATTCAAGATCGGAGGAACGTCGACGTGCTGAATGCCCTTCTTCGCTTGGAGTTGCGCGTTGATACGCGCAGCAGCAGCAGCTGATGTCTTGTCAGCAACAGGTCGTTTCTGTATGAAGAGTGCGGGATCATACCAGCCGCGGCAGCAGCATCTACGGGAGACTTCTTGGGCTCAGTCGCAAGGTCGTTGCCAATCGGACTACGATCTCTGGCAGACTCGGAGCGCCGGGGCGGAGGAGAGCGGGACCGACGGTCGAATCTCGAGGCCTTGCGTGGCTCAGGCTCGGTCTGGTCGAATCGCGACCGCTTGGCGGAGCGTCGCTCGGAGTCGTCCATCATGATATGCTGAGGCTTCTGAATGTGCTGAAAATTCGTACAGTTGCGCAGTTGCCGGCGCTCATTGGGAAAATTTACTGAGGTTGAAGCTCATTAGAGGTGGAGCCTTGCGAGGTGGGCAGGCCGCAACAAAGTGACTTGGTCTGTGCGCAAGTATGGTTTAGTTGCGACTCCCTTGCGCCTGCCTGCCACAGTGGTTGGATGCAGCCGCAATGATTTGGTGGTATCCGTTCACCAGCCACAGTTAACAATGTCAAATCATTCGCTTCTTGGAGATTGGGATGGATATAGAGTAGTTGCAGAAGACTGGGTTGACTATTCAGTCGAATCAGATTCCACATCAGATGCAGCTTGCCGAGTCTAACAATGTAGCTCAGAAGGAAGTGCCCTGATTGAGTCTTCCTGGCAAGCAAGTGGCAGAAAAATAGGGCCATCATCCAGGATCTAGGAAGGTCGAGCGAAACCAAAAGCTACAGTTTGGCACCGATTCATTGTGGGACAGCTTGTGATGTAAACAACTGACGATTGGCCAGCATCAAGAAGAGAAGGAGACAACGACGGCAGTAAGAGGAGAGCGTGCAACATCTCGACAACAGTACTTCCTAAATGCACACTGTTTCTGGCCCTCGGCTGCAGTCGTGCGTTTGTCCAGGCTAGCCTTAGGCCGGAGCGCAACGCTCAATCGCAGCTCCAGAGGCACCGGGCAGTGTCAACGTTCCATCCGGACCTTATCGGTAGTCGCGCCGATCTCGGGAAGACAGATAATTGGATCAAGTGGGACCGAACCTCCTGTCCCGAACGGTTTTGAGTCGAATTGACCGGGAGGTCCCATTAAAGAAGAAGATACTCTACAATGCTGAGATGTTTCCTTTCGCAAGGCAAGGAGAACAAACAATATTCCCCTGGATATCCAGAAGAGGATGGTGCATATCTTGGAGATGGCCCATGACAGTCAGTACACCTCAACATAACGAACGTTTCGAACCGGCGGTAGACCTTTCTACTGGCAAAGTCTCTACTCCCAAACTTCCAAGATGTTGCGGTCAAGGTAACAAATACGAGAACCAAGCTAACAAGTACTGTGATGGAAACAGGATGAATCAGCAAATCGGGGGAGGAGACTTGGCGACGGCGATATGCTGAGTAGACCTGATGGCGAGCTCTCCCCAGATTGCTACCAAAACTGCTGGTCAGAATACCGCTGCAAGCTGCCGTCACCGTTACACTTGTCTGAGATCATAACCGAACCGGAGACTTTTTTTGCTCAGTGCGATTACCATGCGAGTCGCCTTACAGGCCAGCAGCATGCGGCAAGATACGGATACTCTGGACACAGTGTTGGATCCAACCCCCGCACCCTCCTCCAGCTGTAACCCCGCGATGCAGTAAAGCAGGCCCACTTGCTCGGTGAGGACCCTTGTCGGTAACTGATCCGTGCTTCATCACCCCTGCTGGCTGGCTAGTGTAGCTTTCCTGCCTCCGACTTGCCTCCGAACCATCCTCTCCAAATCTCCTCAAATTTTCCAGTGGACACTTGACACTAGACGGTGAGTCAGTCCTTATCTTTGTCCAGCCATTGAACTACGAGCTTACACTCTGCGGTTCAGGCCTCGCTTCGTCATTCTTCTTTTCTGATCAAGAGAGCAAATTCGTTGTTCTCACCAATTGATCAGAGAAAATGGCGTCTCGCCGCCTCCTTACCTCCTCGCTACTGCGGGCGTCGCAGGCCCCGGCCCAAGCGATACCGCACTCCGCCGCCCGATGGAGCTCCTCCAGCAGCTCGACGTCTGCCATTGCCTACAAGGCCCTTCGTCGTCGCGCCGCTCCTCTTCCCGTCAGCGACAGCCCGCCCGCCTGGTCCGCCCAGGCCGCTGTTTCCAACATTCTCTACGAGACGCCCTCCCCGTCGATGCAGCCCCCGAAGCGTCACATCCTCAACTGCCTGGTCCAGAACGAGCCCGGTGTTCTCTCCCGCGTCTCCGGTATCTTGGCCGCTCGCGGCTTCAACATTGACTCGCTTGTCGTCTGCAGCACCCAGGTCGACGACCTCTCGCGCATGACCATTGTGCTCACCGGCCAGGACGGCGTTGTCGAGCAGGCCAGGCGCCAATTGGAGGACCTCGTGCCCGTCTGGGCCGTGTTGGACTACACCAACGCCGCGCTCGTCCAGCGCGAGCTTCTCCTGGCCAAGATCAACATTCTCGGACCCGAGTACTTTGAGGAGCTTCAGGCTCACCACCGCGAGATCACGGCCGTCGATGCCGACGCCGAGGGTATCGAGCAGCAGTCGTTGGAGGACATCGCCAAGGACTTCCACCCCAGCAAGCTGGCCGCCAGTCAGGCGCTCCGCCACAAGCACGAGCATCTGAAGTCCATTACCTACTTTGCCCACCAGTTTGGTGGAAAGGTTCTGGACATCAGCACGAACAGCTGTATCGTCGAGGTGTAAGTCTACCGTACCGCACGAGGCTTTGGCAAACAGATGAACTGACAATTGCGCAGCTCTGCCAAGCCCCACAGAATCGAGTCCTTCCTCAAGCTTATTGCCCCCTTCGGCATCCTCGAGTCGGCCCGCACCGGTCTCATGGCCCTGCCCCGTTCGCCTTTGTACGGACCTACCGAGGAGACGATCCTCCAGGATGCGGACGATGTTGTTGATGCTAGCCAGCTTCCTCCCGGTTAAAGGGAAATGTATTAAAGAATATCCGGCGTTGGCAAAGGGGTATTGCCATCTTTCAATGCTATCAAGTTGCTTTACAATCTGTACCATTTTTGCCAAGAAAGAACGCCTCGCCTTTTTTTTGTCATCCGTGAACGCCACCAATTTTTTGCTTTTAAATCTTGCCCTTGTTGACAACGAAACCCTCGAGAGCGGCTGCGTGGTTGTCAGATCGAGAAGCTTGTAAGAGATTACGGGACACTCACAAACAGCAGCCCACAAGCGGTTCTCAGCCTCGGGGAAGACAAGAGACCTCGGGCTGTAGAAGACCTCGTCGGCAACCTCCTCGGGATGACGGGGAAGGCAGTGCATGAACTTCCATCCCTCCTTGGCACCGCCACGCTTGGCCAGGTCGTTGGTGATCTGGTAACCGGCAAAGGCCTGGAGGCGCTTCTTAGCCTCGGCCTCCTGACCCATGGAAACCCAGGTGTCAGTGACGAGGATGTCGGCGTTCTTGATGGCTTCCTCAGGCACGGTGGTCTCGCTGAGCTTGCCGGGGGAAGCAACGCCGTTGGCGGCAGACGCGATGACAGCCTTCATGGTGTTGGGGATGCCGTAGCCGGTGGGAGAGGCAACGGCAATGTCAACACCCATCTTGACACAGCCAATGGCCAGGTCGAAGAGGACGTTGTTCGAGTCACCAATCCATGCCACCTTGAGTCCCTTGACGCCCAGGTCGGCCTTGTCCGAGGTGGCAGAGGCCGGGAAGGCCTCGTGGATGGTCAGGAAGTCGGCAATGATTTGCAGCGGGTGGTAGTCATCTGACAGAGCGTTGATGACGGGCACGCTCGAGTCCTTGGCCAAGCCGGCGACGTCAGAGTGGGGACCTACACGGGCAACCATGCAGGAAGTCATGGACGAGATGACTTTGGAAGTGTCATACAGAGACTCGTTCACCTACAAGCACAGTCAGCCTTCACAACTGGTCTTTTCTGAACAAGGCTCTATGAAACCAACTCCGAGCTGAATGTCGTCCTTGCCAAGGAACATGGGGTGGCCGCCCATGAGAGCAACGGCAGCCTCGGTAGACACGCGGGTACGGGTGCTACGCTTGCTGAACATCATGGCTACGGTCTTGCCGGTCAAGCTGGAGGCCAGGGCGGCGGGGACATTGCCGGACTTGACGGCGGCTTTGTTGGAGGCGGCATTACGGACGAGGGCTGCAAACTCGGCGGGAGTCAGGTCTGCAATGGACATGAGATGACGGGGACCGGCGGCGGACTGTGAGTAAGCCCGGCGGCTCTGGAGGCCGTTGAAGGCCTGACGGGTGGCACGGAAAGCGGACTGCTTCATGATGGGCGACTTTGAAAGGACCGAATGACTCGAGAAGATGGTGGCTTGTTTGGTGGAAACGGGGTGGCAGCTTTCGAGACCTGTTGGAAGAGACGGATCCGGGGTGTTTTGGTGAAAGACACACAAAGTTTTAGGTTTTTTATGTGGACCGAGTAAGTCGTCGATCACGGCGAGTCGTGGTGGTCGTCAATTGGGCTGTTCTCGCAAGAGAGGAGGGTTGAGTCACAATTGAATAGCTTCAACGACGACAAGACGGGACTTGCCTTATTTACCGACATGAGCTGGAAACCCCACACAGACTCATTCGCTGCAAACTCGGACCCAGTTGCCCCTCCGCTCCTCACCGCTTCACACCGAAAATTTTCGGGCCTGCAGCGAACAACAGCAGCGTTGAATGTAATACTGTGTACATCGACCACTGGGAATACAGCGGGTTTACAGGGCAATCGGCAGCTTTACTGAGGAAGCGGGCGGGCGGGGACTTGCCTGTGACATGCAGCAACTGCAGGAGCCTAGACCGGACCGGTGAAACGGCCGGAACCGGAGCTGTCCACGGGCCATGCGCGCGATAAGCTGGACTGGGCTGGGCTGGCGTTAAATATTAGGTGATGGCAAGTGTCTAGTGGGAAAGAGGAGCGTGACGGGAGTGACTGTGGGGGATCAATTGACAGGCGGAATCACTGACACCTGTGACCCGGTGGGTTTGTACACCACAGCGGGAGCTTCAGAGACAACAGGGCGGAGAGACAATGATGGTTGCGGTGTTGCTGTGGTGGTGCGGTGGTGCATGCGTGCCTGAGAAGGATGTGTGTGGCCCGTGCACACCTGGCCAGGTACTCCAATCCACGCATTCCAGTGAAGATCATCCCGGCCCCAGCCCATCCACATCCGACAGCACTCTGAAGGTCAGCTGAAGTTGCAGCGGGCTCTCTCTCCACGCTTCATCTGTTGCAAAGCATTTCCTTGTAGGAATTGTAGGTGTGCTGTCTACGGTCTGTCTAATCAATTACCTTTGAACTGTATAGAAACCGGGACTGGTGATTGTGCTTCCAGGTCTAAAGCATATCCGTCCTGCTCGGTAAGTCCCTCGCACAGTGAAGAAGTGCTACTTGCTCGCCCAGCTGACCGTAACCTCGTCTCATTGGTTTCAGGTCCGCAAGTGACCTTCGCGACAGCAGCACACCCTGTAGGCCATTTAGGCTGTCCGGGGTCTTCAACAGCACTGTCATTCCAGGATGAACCAGGTTTCTTGACATCATCACCATTACGAATCCCGAATCCCAGGGCAACATCGGAAACGGCAGACTCGCAGCCTTTTCCTCTTGCGCAACTTTGTCTTTTCTTTTGTCACTCCACGCTCTATCATCATCCCCAGAAACAATCCAGTAGCGAGTGTTTGGCCATGACGGCCGACCTGCTGTCGTAGTCCGAGAATATCACCAGCAATTTATTAGTATACAGCACGACCCCTCAACCACAATGTCCGACGATCCTGAGAGAACGCCAATCTTGACCCCCAAGGGCAAGGGAAAGGCCGAAGACGATTCATCACTATCCGAGACGACTCCGCTTCTGTCCGGCTCGTCTGGAACCCCGCGATACGATGGCGACAACGACGACCCGGAGAACTCGAACTTCTCATGCGACGTCTGCAGGACTCCTCGTGCCGCTTCGGTCGCATCGCATCGCTCCAGCACTTCTGGGAGAAGCACCAAGAGCTCCACACCATGGGCTTCCATCATTTCCATCTTCGTACTTGCAACCCTGGCCATCGGCATCATGCTGGTGGCCTTCTTCGTTCCGGCAGCAGTAGAGGAGTACGCCAAACAGGCTGCTGTCGTGGAGCCGACGAACCTCTCACTCGAATCCATCACCACGAACGGCGTCCGCGCTCGCGTGCGAGCAAACTTCCGACTCGACGGCTCCAGGGTCCCGGATCCGACAGCGAGGAGGATTGGAAAATTTACAACCTGGATCGTCAGGGCGCTCGGGACGGAGGAGACCAAGGTCGGCGTCTACCTGCCCGACTTCAAGAACGTCCTGCTTGGGACTGCTGTAGTTCCACCTTTGTCCATCAGTATCGTCGATGGCGAAACGACAAAGGTGGACTTTGTCGCCGAACTGTCACCCGGCGATGCGGAAGCATACCGCAAAGTCGCAAACGAGTGGCTGGATGGGAAGCTCGATCAACTCAAGGTGCTGGGGAAGGCCGATGTCCCGCTCAAGACCGGGATCCTTCCGCTAGGCACTCATGCCGTCAGCGAGATCTTGACGTTTGAAGGTCAATCACTCTACCGCTCCTTTGCTTCTTTGTACTTTGGAGAAAAAGCCCTGCTCTGAATGAATTGATCACTGCACCTTGTTTGCCTCGCATCGCTCTGAAGCACAGGACTAATGCCTCGCAGCGAACCAAATCCCAACGCTGCCGACGTATAACATCTCGCGTCTCAATTTCCGAGACGTGCCTGATTCGGACGGCAACGGGACCGCCGTCGGTGTCGATGTCGCCGTAACGGCATTCAACACCTTTCCCGTCAGCCTCGACGTTCCGCAGCTTGGATTCCAGGTGCTCGTGCCCAATTGCAATGCTGTTGACCCCTACATTCTCGTGGCCGACGCCGTCACCGAGCCGCTCACCATCAAGCCGCAAACTGAGGTCACGGCCAACGTGTCTGCAGTTATCAGGGAGCTGCCAAAGGATCTGACCCGCGTGTGCCCGAATTCCAAGTCTTCGCCGTTGGACAAGTTCCTGGACCAGTACATGCATGGCGAGGCTGCGACTGTGTACGTTCGAGGACGAAAGGTCCCTGGCTCGGAGACGCCGGACTGGGTTGGCGACATCCTGTCCGAGATCATGGTGCCCGTTCCCTTCCCAGGCCAGGGATTTGACAACCTCATCAAGAGCTTCTCCCTCACCGACGTGAACTTTCAGCTGCCCGATCCCATGTCGGATCCCGACGACGAAGACGGGAGCCCCAAGGTGTCTGGAACCGTCCAAGTGCTTGCCGGCCTGCCCAAGGAAATGAACTTTGACATCAACGTCACCAACATGCGAGCTACGGCGGACGTCATGTACCAGCATAAGAAACTGGGCGAACTCAACTTGGACAAGTGGCAACCTGCCAATTCCACCAAGACCGAAGGCACCGAGAAGGAGGAACCGCTGCTCAAGATCACGTCCCGCGTGGTAGATGCCCCGCTGAACATCACCGACGGCGACGTCTTGACGGACGTCATGCAAAAGCTCCTGTTCGGCGGAAAGGAGGTGACGCTGGACGTAAAAGCCAGTGTCGCCATCAAGGTCAACACCGCCCTTGGAAACCTGGTGTTGAAGGACATCCCTGCTGAGGGCAAAATCCCAGTAAAACGTCCGTACTAAGTCTAACACACTGTCTGTCTTATCGTGGGTTGCTTTCTTATGTCCCTGCCGACAGCATGCAGCATCGGGGTTGGCCGAGCTGACTTTTGTGCAGCGTTACCCGGCGACACACTTGGCAACGTTCGCCCTCACGTCGGCGACATCAAAATCATTAGCTCTTCTTCGAATTCGATGACTCTGGAGGCGCTGGTCAACATTACCAACCCCACGCCGTACTCGGCAACTATTCCCTATGTTAACATCCACATCGTCAAGGACGGCTTCGTTCTCGGCAGCGCTACCGCCGAGAACATGAAGGTCGTCCGCGGCAACAATACCAACCTGCTGGTGACGGCGACCTGGGACCCCTCGGCGAGCGGCCAAGTCGGTCATAGAGTGGGCAGCGACTTGATTTCCGAATATCTGTCAGGACGCAACGTCACGATTGACGTCAAAACCCACCGTGACAGCTTCCCGGCCGTCCCTGTCATTGGCGAGGCTTTATCCAAACTCAACCTTACCATTTCTGCGCCGAAGTTGAACCTGCCCGGAGATGGCGAAGGCAAGGGGCACTTCATCAGAGACGCAACATTTCACCTGCTTTCTTCTACAGCGACCTTTACGCTTGTGTCACCCCTTACATACAACACCATCTACGTCGACTGGATCAACGCGACGGCCCTTTACAACCACACACACCCAGTCGGGCGCATCGTGTACGACCTGCCCTTTGCTGCGCCCCCAGGGACATCGACAACACCGAGATTGCCCGTGGACTGGTCCATGGGGTCCGTTGGATACGACGCGGTCAGGAAAGCCATCGGCGGACAGCTAAAGCTAGACGCCAGCGCCAACGTCACCGTCAGGATCGGTAATTGGAAGGAAACGGTCTGGTACGAAGGACAAGGGATTGGGGCGAGCATTCGGTTGTAAACGATTGGCTTTTGGTATGTTTTTAGGCGTTGGGGAGTAACAAACAAACATGGGCGGGCGGCAGCAACGCGATACGTGCGAAGCAAATGTATCCTAAACCAGCCGCTTGGCTCAGTCAGACTAGGCTCATCCAGCCCTTTTTCAACCGTTCAATTAAAGTGTTCACCTGAAGAGGGCGGCAACGTGAAGATGCGCGGATCACTGACTGGCGACCTCTGGCATGGTGCAAGGACACGAGCGACGTCTGTGCGATAGGCGAGCGATAGCCGCCGGTTGACGGACTGGGTCGACGTTGAAGATGTCTGCTTTTAGATTGTTCGACTTGCGAGCTTTGTACGAGAAGTAGCGTAGCTGGCCAGCCCAGAAGGGTCTAGGTGCAGAGATCATCAGGTACCTTGTACGGAAATAGTCGGCTTCATGGCTCGTATTTGACGCATGGTCAATCAACATTTGCATGCCTACCATACCGGCATTCTAGCTGGAATGCTAAACCTAGAGCAGGCAAAAGACGACAGCCCAGAGTGCAGACGAAGTGTTGGTCTGGTCACATTCGGCGCCGAGTTATTGGCACCACAGTGTGCACAGTGTCGACTACCATCCCACCCTGGTTGGTCACCAACGTCAACGTCGACGTACCACCGCCGAGCCAGCGCTGCTCAGCAAGCTCAACCTCCCAGTTCACATCCCAAAGACCCTCTCACGCGTTTAAAATTGCCGCTTCATCTTCAATCGCCACCGCTCAGCCGAACCTCTACCCGCCGGAAGTGTGGCGAATTTAGCAAAGAAGTAAGCGATTTGCTTTCAGGAACGCACGCGCTTCCCGTCGTCGCCAACCTGAGCGGCCCGAGATCCCACCGGCGCGCGAGCGACCCAACGCGCAAACATAGGACGACACTTCGCAGCGGCGTCTTTTCTTGAGCACAGCCCCGAGCTGCCTCTGCCGCCGCTGCAGGACCCTTCCTAAGTTCGCGGTTCTGAGGGAATTAGTGAGCCAGATAACATGACAATGCCGAAACTCCAGGGTTCCTTCTCGCCCTACGGCCCGCGCGTTCGTCGGTCCCCGCGCATGGTGCTGACCTGGGTGGGCGTGTGGCTGCTGGTGCTGACCCTGACGTGGTGGTTGACCAAGGGCAGGGCGGCGGACGCGGCGGAGGAGGCGGCGAGGGCGGCCGAGTACGCGGATGCTGTTGTCAAAGGCAAGGAGGTGCCGCCGGAGAGCGGTGCCTGAATGTGTGGTTTTTGGCGGGGTTTTCTGGCGGGTGGTCTCAGATTGTGTGTGTGTGCGTGCGTCCGCGCGCGCGTGTGTGTCGTGAAGCCTAGAGGTTTCTTATTCCTCTTTGATGGGTGAAGATGTGACAGACGGGACGGGAGTGCAGAACCCGGAGGATCTGGAAAGTCCCCGGGCGGGATGGACTGGAGCTGAGCTGGGCAGACGGCTGCTGATGGGAAGCTGGATTTTTTCAAAAGGATCATGGGATCGAACTCACGACGTCGCAGGAATGCGGCACGATTACCGTCGTGGCGTGCCTGTCATGTCGGCGTGACGTCGAGGTGGAAACGGCGAGCTGCTTCAGCACCCGTCGGAGCTGTACCCCTCAAACCACAACAACAGCAAAATGTGATTATAGCCCAAGGTGAGGGAGGGGTAAAGAGGGACCAAAAGCTGGGGGAAAGTCGAGAAGCAACCGCCGGCACGCAAAAGCGTTCGCCGAGCTACCGTTTCCTGGAGATTAGTTCAGGGGAGACCGGAGGTTTGGGGTCGAGGAATTCCCAAGGGAACCTCAGACCTCCTCGCGCGTGTGTCCAGCGCGGCGCACCACCCTCGGCCGGTGGCGACCTTGTTGTCGTGTGTCCATGTGTCTGGATAATAAACAACACAGAGGGGACGAGGGGGTAAACAAGTCGCACCTTTCACCACGATCATCAGGGCGCGCGGGAGCAAAAAAGGGGAACAGCGCAACGGCGTTCCGGGTATAGAACACAAGGGAATCATAAACATCTCACCTCACGTTCCTTTTTTCCACTCATTTCCTCGTCTCCATCTGTTTCTTCTTTCTTTTTGATTATATTGACAACAGGGCACTCGGCATCGACTGACGCCTACCGCCACACCTTCCGCTACCGACGCTACACTCGACTCGACTCTACTCTACTCACTCTACTTTTGGCCTGGCTCACACCACAAGCTCTAGCACCTCTACCGCAGCTCGCCACGCCTGCGTAGATCAACACACTATCGCCTTCTCCCGCACTCAAGCGCCACGGGTAGGAAATCCCCAACCGGAACGGCGAAGGGTGGCGTCTACCGAAATCAGAACTAGACCTCCCGGAAATACGAGCGACGAGGCTGCAATCCCTTTGTCCTCATCGTCCGCCCGCCCGTCCGCCCTTCCGCTTCCAGATTTAGCAGCGGTCTCGCCATCCTTTCCCTCCCGCTCGAAACGGGTAAAGATACGGAAAGAAAAACAGGGACCAAAGACCAGGTGGTCTTGTGTTCTTTGACAGCAAAGGGCGAGAGCAGGCGCCGCATGACGATCGCTTTCGACCTTTGGGAGGGGCAACTTGCAGCTTGAAGAAGAGAGGCTTATTTGATGGGACCGATGGGTACGCACCACTCGCCTTTCATAACCGTTCCACCCCCCGCGTTCGTCTTCATTTAGCTTCAACAAGCTTCCTCCGCCTCCAGCTCTGCTCTGCCCTACTCTGCACTACTCACACTCACTACCCAAAACGCTCGCTCGCTTGCTTACATCTGACTCGGGGAAACAACAGAGGGCAACACGCTTTCGCTGCACGAGTACAACTTTTGGCAACTCCAGAGGAACGGAGCCGTCCGCCGCGCGCGCGAGTCACACATCCACCTCCTGCCCCCCTCGGCCAGCATGAACGACGTCGAGGTTGGCGCCAGGGCACACCTCGGCCTCGGTCTCGGCCTTGGTCTGTCGCTGGGCGGGTCCATGCCGGACCTCAAGGAAGCCTATACCCTCGCGGAACGAAAGAGTGGCAGCAGCAGCGGCGGCGGGTTGTCGCCGCTGCTGCGCTCGACGCCGTCGCCAGACTACGAGCTCCACGGCAGCGTTGTGCGGGACATCATCAGGGCGCGGAGGGAGGAGAGGAGGGCGCGCTTGCAGCAACGGTGCAGGACGCCCACCGCCGAAGCCACGCTTGCGGTGCCCTCTGCGTCGGCGAACAGGAACATCACGCCGCTGAGACGGACGAGCGAGAGCAGCATCAAACCCGACAGTCCGCGATCAGTCACGAGTTCCGAGTTTTCGTCATGCGTGTCCCCGTTGATGGAGGACTTGATGCTGGAAGTCACGGATGCCATTGAGAGCAGTGGGCCAGAGGGGGCGATGGTGCCGTCACGGATGAACGCGGCATTTGACATGGACGACATGTTCAGACTCATCGAGGAAGCACGGAGGGAGTACGAGGCCCTTGGGGAGACGAACGAGCACCAGTGGAGGGGCGACATCACGTACGAGCAGCCGAGGTGGATGAGGGAAGAGTGCTGGGGCAGGGTATGACCCCGAGACACCTCACGAAGAGACGACCACTTGGTCGTCGTGAACGCGACTCCAAGGCAGAATGCACAAAAGGATACGACGCGTATCCCACCGAGGTTTCACATCATCGAGGCGCCGCCAACCGGATGCCTGAAGGACTTCTCATTTGTGTCAGCATGGAATAAACCAACTCAATTTCGGATTGTACATATTAAGGGTTATGCACCTTTTGTCCTGGTCATCAAACCCTGCCACACCCCCAACCGATAGCTTATTGTAATCGAACGCCGGCCTCGCGCCGCTTTGCTGCTGACGAACTCATGTTGGCATTCTCGCTCGCGTCGAGGAAGCTCTGCGCCTCGCGCTGCTTCTCGTCCTCGATCTTCTTGAGGCGCTTGTCGGTTTTGCCCTTGCCGCTGCCCTTGCCGTGGAACTGGTGACTCATGTGTTTGAACGCCTCCTTTTGGTCGAGCGATCTGCCGTGCTCGTCCGTGTACTTGAGCTGCACGTTGGGCTTGTAGTGCTTCTTGAAGAGGTCGTCCACCATGCGCGACTGCTGCAGCTCGCGGTGCGCGTTGGCTTGTCGGGCGCGTTCCTCGCGGTCTCTGACCGACAGGGTGTCTAGGCGGCCGCTGTTGCGCTCGCGCTCGCGCTGCGACCTCGTCCTCTCCTCTTGCTCTCGCTCGATGCGCCTCTTTTCCGCGAGGAACTCGGCTCTCTGCCTGTCGCTCATGTTGAACTCGGCGCCGTGAGAGTCCTTGAGGATGCCGCGCTCGCGCAGCAAGGCCAAGGCAGAGCCGACACCTGTTTCGATCGTCTTCTCGTCGTCGACACCTGTTGTTGCCACCTCTGTCGAGGTCGCTCTGTTTCTGTCGATGGAGTCTTCCCCGGTGTCGTCGCCCATGGGATGGTCTCCGTCGCCGTCCGATTCGTCGTCCATCGCCGTGACAGGTTCTTCAACAGCCTTGGCATTCTTCGGCTTCCGCTCTTCGTCCTCGTCCGACTTCTTCAATGCTGTCACGAACTCGGAAATCTCATCAATGACGAGCCCGCCGGCTTGGTTGTCGTCGTCGTTGTCTGGCTCGTCCGCTTGCCCCTTCAACTGCTTTACAATATCTTCGAGACGTGCCTTCTTCCGCTTCTTCAGCGCGCTCTTGCGTTGAGTTGCTAGGGATGCCTGCAGGTCTTCGTCATCGACATAGTTGTCATCCTCAACCTTGCGCTTCTTCTTAGGAGCGGCACCGCCATCGACATCCATCAAGTCGTCCACCGGCGCTGTCTCCACCGGGAAAACATCATCCTCGTCGACTGGCTTCTGCCGCGTCGACTTGGACTTCCTCTTCTTTGGCTTCTTGACCTTGATCTCAGAGATATCGAGGTAATCGGAAGTGGGGGCATCCTCTGCAGGGGCAATCATTAGCTCGGCCCCACCACGAAGCTTAAGAGAACGGTACTTACCAAGGACATCGAGGCTGATGTTCTGCAGAGTCTTCGCTTTCGCTGCTGACTCTCCCAGAATGTCACCCAGCTCCTTGATCGCCCCGGATCCGTCGAGTGTGAATCTCTTGCCCTTTTCCCCGTAAATCTCTTCGTCGTACTGAGACAGAATGCCGCCGTTCTCGTTCGCATGGACGTCGTACGCGGGTTTCTTCTTCTTCAAGTCAAGCGTTTTCTGCAGCTTTTCTCGCGCTTTGAGGTCCAGGTTCTCGAGCTCGTCGCCTTCGTCTTCGTTCTGGTCGATGGTCGAGTCCTTTAGCGTCAAGATCTGTTCGTCGCCGTCGAGGAGGCTGTCCAGCTCGTGCGCAACCTTGACTCCGGCGAGGTCCTTGGATGTGTATTCCACAGCAGCGAGCGCCGCGGCTTCGGCGGCAGCCTGTTCCTCCTCCAGCTTCCTTGCCTTCTCGATGGCCTTTTGCCTCTTCTTTTGCGCCTTCAGCCACGACTTTGCGTCGACATCGACATCCGCATCTGCCTCGCCGAGGCCTTTGCCTTCCAAAGCAGCAAATCGTTGTGCGTTGTCTCTGTCCCTCTTGGCCGCTGCGGCTCGCTCCTCTCGTCTCTTCTTCGCAGCTTCGGCATCTTGAATTTTTTTGTAGTTGTCGTACGCTTGCGCCTGACGGCTCTCGAGCGTGCTGGGAGCATCTTCATCATCGGCAACGGATTTGCTTTGCGACTCGACTGGAGCGGCTCCGGGCACTGGGAGCGGCTTCAAGCCCAGCGAAACACGAATGCGGTTCGTCTCCTCGATGGTAGCGGCGTCCATCTTGGCGGTTGATTGGCGTTGGCTGGAGCGATTTGGTATATTTTAATGATGCGGAACTGCGAGGGTGCAATGTAGATTTTGATACGCAAGGTAAAGTCGTCGGGCGCGTCGCTGAGCAAGAGCAATGGGATGGTTGGCGCAGAGTGAATGGCGTTGGCTGAGGTGGACTGGCAAAGGTGATCCACACATCGTGGCCAACCAGGAATGAAGTTGCGAGCCGCAAAGGTCGTCAAAGCTTAGCTAAGCACAGCAGAGTGGGGCGAAAATTTAGTACATATCGCGGCCTGCGAATTTTCTTTTCGCTGATTTCCTCCTTCTTCACAAACACGGGCCTGTGCCCAGAGCTCCTTTGCCCGTCCGCGGGTCAGAGTTGAGCTCTGCGGCAGCTCGATCGTCCTAGGAGCCATCAAGTTCTTATGGTGTCAATCTTCCGATCGACAGGTCCAAGAGTAACCGGTCTGGAGGAAGCAACGTTCGCCTCGGCTTGAGCGTTGTGGAATCTTGTACTGGGGACGTCATATTCCTACCCCTTCGCCGAGATCGTCGATCCATGAGGTTAGGGAAAACCATGACTTGCCCACATACTGACGAGTGAATCCTGCGGTGATTTGTATCTAAAGCGCTTGCGTTTGCTAATGCTGCCGTGAATCCTGCCGTCTCATGACGCTCATTGACCATCCTCATGACATCCTATATCTGTTGGGTACGACAATAAGCGAGCTCTGCTGGCCAAAATCCGTGGTACCATTATGTAAGGTATTTCGCCTCCAGCGTTGGTTCTTACGGCTTCCCATTTTGTCAGGCGTAGAGCGCGACGTGGTTGCCGTGCCTGGTCAAGTGCAAATTTGCAGCTCACCTCACGAAGCCCGGCCCCATCACGGAGGCAACGAGGGTGCGTTGCTAGGTAGACTCCATGGAAAGAACATGTGAGGAGAGCGCCAACTACGCTACGTACAGGCTGCGGTCAATTTCTCGGCGCATCCCGTCCCTGGCGCCATCGCAAGCATGCCATCCCGAGGTGCTTATTGCACCTGCATCTGGGTGCCACACTCTTCGCTTCCTGATGGCATCAAGGTTTGTCGGTTACGGCGCAGGTCCTCATTCAGGAATCTCGGCCGGTCGTCACAACGGTCCAAGAGTGGACAAGCACACAAGGTCCGATGCGGGGTGCATCCGTGTGATCTGGGGTAGCTCTTCGCATGCTCGCCGTTCTCGTCCGGCCCGATGTCAACAGGAGACTCCGCCATGCCAACCACATCTTCGTCCAAGTCGGTCGATACGTTCGCATGAATGATGCAATCGATGCTCGACAGGATTCTGACCGCCTCGCACCAAGCCAGACTTTAAGAGACCAGAGCGGAAAGGGCCAGACGAGCCTGATTACGCTTCCTTGGTGTGCTGTCTCTCTACTATTTTGTCCTGATGGCTGGGAGCCCACTCGCTTCCTGCATGGCGTTTCCTTATGCAGAAGCTGTGAAGGTCTGGACAGCAAGTTTTACTATACTATGTAGATATTGCGACGAGAAGACTACTAGGAGGAATTTGAACACATAGCCAGAGGCATTTGCACCAGCAAGCTAGGGACATCTACTGTGAACTGTGAGCAGTAGGATGGTTGATGTACAGCTATCACTTTGGTCCAGATGAACCCAGTCTGTTACTACACACGCACTAGCCTCACATCAATTAGTCTGTCCAACTACGCCAGCGATAGGACTGACGTGTCTGGGTCGATCAGCCTACCTCGGGATGGAGTAGTGCGGGGGAAGGCGCAAGAGCTCCCAAGAGCAACACCTTTCTGTCTTGCCTACTCCGTGCCTTACTCTCATCTACTCTCTCCACCTGCACCTCCGCAACCCCGACATGATCTGCCTGTCATCCAAAGCCACCAATTAAAGACTCGATTTCTGACGGATACGACCGAACGGCAACGCTGTGTGATCCGCTTGCCGACATATATCGACCCCCTGTCTGCATTCCCTGCCCTTGCTCTTTGATTCTTGAATTGGAAAGCAGCCTACGCCACGTGCTACCCGTGAGAGACCGCCTTAGCCGAGACTTGCTGCTCCAAAAGTCACAGGCCAGAATCTGTCGTTGAAATATTGGACATTACGAGTCAAGCGACGCAGGTCTGCGGTGGAAGAAAGGAATAGTCGAGGCTAGAAGTGGTGGTGCTCGGCGTGGTTCAACAACCAGACGAGGTCACTGATGACGATAGCAAAGAACTCATAGCTTGGTTCTTTTACGATTCCACCGACATACTGCCACGCCCAGAACTCGACGAGGATCACGACCGGCATCAATAGACTAATGCAGGCCAGCTTGACAGCTCGGTGATACTCCAGCATTCGGGCCTTCGAGGCACATCGCGGCAAACCCCTGAAGGACTTGAAGGACTTGCGCATGCGAGGCTCTCGCTCACATATATAACCACCATGGCTTTCCTCAATCATGCCGTGTCAGGAGTCCTGGCATTCAACTCCACAGAATACACACAGCCCATCATGAAGTTGTTCACCTCTGCCCTTCTTCTCGGCTCCTTTGCCACCCAGACGATCTTTGGCTACCCTGGTGCCACTGTAATGAAGCGAGATGTTGACTCCTTCATCGCAACCGAAACTCCTATTGCTCTGAGGGAGTTGCTCTGCAACATTGGACCCAACGGCTGCCACGCCCAAGGCGTAAGCTCTGGCATTGTCATCGCATCGCCTGATAAGGTTGATCCACCATGTAAGTGTGCATTCGCTGTCGTTATAACGAGGGAAAAAGCTTCTCGCGTAGAATTGTAGAGTTTTACATGGGTTCTTACACTGTAATACAGACTTTTACACATGGACCAGAGACGCCGGTCTGGTCTTCAAGGCTGTTGTCGACATCTTCACCAACAGCTACGACGCCAACCTGCAGACCAACATCCAGAACTACATCGCATCCCAGGCCCGGCTGCAGGGTGTTTCTAACCCCTCTGGCGGTCTCGGCGACGGTGCTGGTTTGGGTGAGCCCAAGTTCGAGGTCAACTTGCAGCCTTTCACTGGAGCTTGGGGTATGTTACGACATCATCGCTTGTGACTCGTTTCTTACATCATCTGTAGGACGGCCTCAAAGGGATGGCCCGGCTTTGCGAGCCATCGCCATCATCGGCTACGCCAAGTGGTTGGTCAAGAATGGTTACTCGTCTACGGCCTCGTCCGTTCTGTGGCCTGTGATCCGCAATGATCTTAACTATGTCGCTCAATACTGGTAAGGCAACAGATGCAGGTAACCGACGGTTCTGACACTTTATAGGAACCAGACTGGTTTCGATCTTTGGGAGGAGGTCCAGGGAAGCTCGTTCTTCACTGTGGCCAGCCAGCATCGTGGTACGTTACCTCTGGGTTCATATTCTTACATGACTAACCTCTGCCAGCGCTTGTCGAGGGAAGTGCGCTGGCACGGTCTCTTGGGCTCTCTTGCAACGCCTGCGATGCCGTGGCTCCCCAGGTTCTCTGCTTTTTGGGGAGATTCTGGTCGCCGTCCGGTAACTACATGGTCGCCAATAGTAAGTTTAAGACGAACCTTGTTCGAGGAGACTGAAACCTGACCTCTTGCAGTCAACGGCAACGGCAGGTCTGGAAGAGATGCCAATGTCATACTCGCTTCCATCCACAACTTCGACCCTGCAGCCGCCTGCGATGCTGCGACCTTCCAGCCCTGCAGTGACAAGGCTTTGGCCAGCCACAAGGTTGTTGTCGACTCATTCCGAAGCATCTACTCCATCAACAACGGCATCGCTCAGTCCGCGGCTATCGCAGTGGGCAGATACCCAGAGGACGTTTACTATGGCGGCAACCCCTGGTACCTCAACACTCTGGCTGCTGCTGAACAGCTGTACGATGCACTCTACGTCTGGAAGCAGCAAGGTTCCATCACGGTCACCCAGGTCTCGCTGCCGTTCTTCAGAGATCGCCTTGGCTCAGTTGCTCCTGGAACCTATGCCTCGAGCACATCGACTTACACCTCCCTTATCAATGCCGTGAGCGCTTACGCTGATGGATTCATCAACGTCGTTGCCACGTACGCACAGACTAACGGCTCCCTGGCCGAGCAGTTCTCTCGCAGCAACGGGCAACCTCTTTCTGCTGACGACCTGACTTGGTCATACGCTGCCTTCCTGACTGCCGCTCAGCGTCGTGCTGCAGTCATCCCTCCCGGCTGGGTTGGCTCCGCGACGTCGGTCCCTGGTAACTGCCAGGCCACCTCCGTCTTCGGATCTTACTCCAGCGCCACCGCAACCGCCTTTCCCGCAAGCCAGACTCCTCAGACGGGCGTTCCTACCGGAACCACGACGAGAGCCACGGCCAGTCCAACTGGAACATCGTGCCCCATTGCGCCCTCTGTCCTGGTCACTTTCAACGAGCGAGCCGTCACGCAGTTTGGGCAGACCATCAAGATCGTCGGTAACATTCCTTCGCTTGGCAGCTGGAACCCCAGCAGTGCGATTACTCTGAGCGCATCAGGCTACACTTCGGCGAACCCGATTTGGACCGTAACCGTCGAGCTGCAGGCTGGGCAGGTCATCACGTACAAGTACATCAATGTCGCCAGTAGCGGTGCTATTACGTGGGAGAAGGACCCTAACCACACCTACACTGTCCCATCTTCTTGCGCGACGGCGGTGACCAAGTCTGATACCTGGCAGGGCTAGCCATGGTCACGACGTTCAGGGACTCGTGACATGGATGGAAGGAACAAGATGTATATGAATCTACGCACAATGTACATAGTGCATCGAAAGTTGTCGTGATACGGGGCTACGCTCCGTACCCACTGTCATATGGGTATAAATACCCTTCAGATCACGCATCCCATACGTCCTAATAGACAAGCCTTTTTGCTTCCTCACATACCCTCCGTACCGTGCCGCGAGGCCCCTATACGGGGTCTCCACGCTTCGCGACAAAAGTATAGGAAATATTCGTATTCAGAGGCTCCTCATAACTTCTCAGACGCACGCCTTTCCAATTCGGCGATGATGGTATCGACAGTCCACTCCAGCGTAGTCTCCATGTCGATATCGAGACCCTTACCAACCTGGGCCTTTATATCATTCGTCCGCAGAACTTTCTCGTCCAACTTGCCCTCGACATTTCCCTCCTCGAATAACCAAGCATGGGCATCAACGTAGTTGGGCCACACGATTTTGTCAACGTATCCAGGCGGGTCCTTCCAGAACCCTTCCAGCGTGACGTATCCGTCACGCGCCTCTCTCCTCTGAGTCGCCTTGGCTCTGCTCACCAGAAGAAATAGCTTGATATCAATAAGGCGCATAGTCGTTTCCATCTCCTTGCAATAGAGGAGAAAGCCATCGAACAAGCACACCTTCAATCTGCCCTCCGTGAAGATCTCATGACCCGGTCTACCAGGCTGAAGCCAGGCCTTCACGTTGGCCTTAATCTCTGCGAGCTTGGCGTCGGAAACGGGGCATTTGCCGACCGAATTTTGGTCTTCTTTGGAGTCTACGAAGGGCTGGTGGCGTTTCAGTGCAGTACAGTAGGTGTGAAAGTTGACGACGAGCTTACAGGAAACGTGCCATTCTTGCGAATGTGAGCCAGAGCCTTCTCCATATCCGGGATCGAAATCGCTTCTGGACAATCCCAGTCTAAGAGGCCATCCTTCGAGGGCAACCTGCCACGTGAGCCGAGTTCGAGGAAGCACTGGGAGAAGTGGTACTTACTCAGACTCTGGCTTGTAAAAGTCATCTTCATGCAGGATAAAAGTGTTTGGAAAGATGTCCCGGAGAAGGCGGGCCAGCGTCGTCTTTCCGCTGGAAGAGCAACCGCTCAGGCCAACCACCACGTTGTTATCGGTGCTCATCGTGGCGCTCTCTCACGATGCACAAGCGTCTGCAGTGTAAGTGAGTCCGGGTTATCAAAGATTTACCTTGGTAACAGGGACCGAGATACGGCTTACACGTCAAGCAAACACCAGGATGTATCCGAAGTTGAAGCAGCCAAAGCACAATGCTGAATTTACAGCTGCTTCAGATAGCCCGCTCGCCCAGATATGTAAGCGGGAGATAGTCACAGCCAAGTCTGCACCCACGATTTGCAACGCATTCCAGATCCCCCCACCAAGTACCCTGCAAAAAGCTACCCCTCCCGCATTCCAGAAGCCAGACGGTGGGGCATCGACCGCTACAGGATCGCCGGCACCAGCGGCCCAGGGGCTTCAGCCACACGCGGATCAGGTAGGCAAGCCCCCTGACGTGCGTCATCCGGCTGGGCACAGAACCACTTGCGTGGAACAGCGAAACATCTCCAAACCCCATCCTGGAAAAAAAGGACGACCAGTTCATCCCAAGTCAATTTCCCGCGGCTCTGCGTCTTCAACATCGCGGCACAATTGACTCGATTCACCGACAGCTCATTTCCAGACGACATTATACCCCAAAGACCGACCGTCAACATGGTCGTCTCCGAAGCTAGCGCGACGCAGAGCGCAGTCGTCCTCTCGACGACTTTTGTCGCATTCTTGTCGGGCTTCATGCTCGGCGTCTACTCCATCCGCGGCTACTTCATTTCCCCCGATCTGCGCGCCGAGGCCCGCGCCAACATTGACGACCCCGTCGAGAGCGAGGAGTCGGACATTGACGAGGACGACACCATTCTCGACCACGCGCCCAACTGGTCCAACGCCGAGGACGCCGACGTCCGCCAGGGTCTGCGCCAGCGCCAGGTTGCGAGTGCCGACAAGAAGAAGACCAAGAAGCCCAACCCCGAGTCTGCGCCGCTGGTGGATTCAAAGGAGGAGTGCAAGCTCGTTCTTGTTGTGAGAACCGATCTGGGCATGACCAAGGGTATGATTCTGTGCCACTTCGGAGAAGACCAGAGGCTAATGTGGGTTATTCAGGCAAGATGGCGGCGCAAGCTTCCCACGCGACCCTCGCATGCTACAAGTCCCTCTCCCGCGCCGCCGCCCGCGACCCGTCGTCTCCCGCCGCCAAGCTCCTCAAGCGCTGGGAGAACCTCGGCCAGGCGAAGATTGCCGTCCAGATCAAGAACCAGGACGAGATGTTGGAGCTCATGGGCAAGGCGCGCAGTCTGGGCGTCACCGCCGAGGTCATTGCCGACGCCGGCCGCACGCAGATCGAGGCTGGAAGCCTGACTGTGCTCGGTGTCGGCCCCGCGCCCAGGAGCTTGGTCGACCAGATCACCGGCCATCTGAAGCTGCTGTAAAGGGGCGATGGTGTTGGTGACTGGTACGCCAGTATGGAACATAGACTCGTGGGATTATAAAAGGAGCGTCATGGCGTACGGTATATAAAAGTCGGCGATGGTATTGAGTGTGTTATGTAGCTTGCGGGCATGAACTTTGTCTACCTTACCTTATGTTGAAACAAATTCAAACTGGAAGGCCTCGTCTCCGATGGTGTCCTGGAGTCTCAAATTCTGGACAACAATCTAATTTGCATTTGGAAACCATGGGCTGAGATATTTGAGCCACTGTGAGTGAGTGAGCTGTTCAGTCGTTCCATAGAGAACAAGACGTAGGCAAGGAACGGAAAATGCAAAGAAGTGTGCCAATTTGGCATGAAACTAATGGATTAAGTAGCCAGCCGCCCTGGGTTTTATCGAACTTGCGGCTGTGTCTCCATACTTTATCGTTGAACCAAGAGGGCACTTCTAGCAACAAAAGGAGGATTCATCTTGACGTAGGTACGTAGGGAAAGGGAAGAATGGGGAGGGGGTGTGGTAGGCAGTAAGCAAGTGAGAAACGGAAAAGAACAAAAAAAGTGTACCAACAGCGACATCATCGGGGATCGAACGAGGAGCTCAAGTACGGTGGCGAGGAAACGTCAACTCAGCAGTTGCATTCAGCTCTTCCCGTTGACCCATCTAGTCGTCTGTCAGTGACAGGAAGGAGGATTAACGTCTCTATGAAGGAAGGAGTCAAGGGGGTGCCTGCCGTGTAGAGGGGAAAAGGAAGGAGCTAGTGGGAACTGAGGTCTCGTGTGCGCCTTCCTTTCAGGTTTCTCAACACAAGGGGTCTGGTGGTTTGGGCAAATATAAAAGTGGTCCGCGAGACTGAACTGAGCTTGTTAGTAGTCATGGATCATCTGCCGGAATCTCTCCCCAACTTCGACCACTTGGTTCAGGTTGGTACTGCTGAAGGTGATACCCATAGGCCGCTGTTTGCTTTTGGCCGGGAGTTAAGGCAGTCGCTGGTCGTACTTCCTGCAAGATCGGGGAAGAGATGTCATTCATGACACTAGTTTTCTCCCAAACGAATACGTGGAAGACGACGGTGATGATGGACGATGTTACTGTGCACATAGCGCCGGTGCCAAAGGTGCTGTCCCTAAAAAGTCGGCCGCTGCTGTCAAGAAATCGTCGAACCTCTTGACGAGGAGGAAGACGAGGTTGAACTACTGTTGATCAACAAGCACAGACGTTGCGCTGAACTCGAATGAGCCCTCTATAGGAGACTTTTATGATGAGGAGGCGCCGCGTACAGACGGGGACTCTTAGCCATCCCTTGCGAGCAAGATCGCCGCGAAGCCAGTCCCGTTAAATCATCAACCTCCAGATCCACATGGGAGTTCGGCTGCTGTGCGGCACGCCAACTCCATGCGAGCCCTATGTTGAAGAACTGAATGATACCATTAGGTTGAGTACTGCCTACTGAGAGCGCGACGGCCGTAATCACGAACCCACGAATTACACACAAATGTAAGAACCCAGGCCACTGGTAAATCTTCCCTGGTTCGGGTATTCATGGTCACTAACGGAGCAAATGCCCAAACGCCTCTTACATGCAACAAACTCCGCGTCCAACTTTTCGTTCCCACACAGCCCGACCCCTTTTACTCCTTGCGAGCGAATCTCGACAGCACCGGTCCGAGGTCCGATTCGACCTGCTGGTTCTTCTTCTCCCGCGCCTTCTGCTGCTCCTCCCAGATGGCGTCGACCTTCATCCGCTTGTCGTCGATGATGTTCTTCTTGCGCTGCTTGCGCAGGTACTTCTTGAGCGCGCCGTTCTTGCCCCTCGCGCGCTTTTTGATCTCCTCCTCGATCGACAGCGGCTTCGAGTCGAGGTCCTTCTCCTCCTTGCGCTGCTTCTCCGACCGCAGGTCGATGTTGCCGATGAAGTTGGGGTCGAGCGCAATCATCTCCGGCTGGAGCTTGTTGAGCAGTCCCTTGACTTCGGCCTCCTGTCTCTGCTTGGCCGTCTCGAACGGGTTGACCTCGAGGGCGTCGAAGTTGGCCTCGCCGGCGCCGGGGACGATGACGGACGAGAAACCCTCGTCGTGGCCCATGCCGAGGACGTCCTCAAAGGGACACCACCTCACTCTCTCCATGCGCTTGCCCTCGCCGCCCAGTGCCATGTAAGGGCTCTGCACCTTTTGCTGGACGGGCGCGTTCTTCGAGAACAGGTCTTTCCAGATGGTTGTTTGGGTGCCCCAGCCGACGGCTGTGAGGCCAGTGTCGGAGATGGATACCGATGATGCCGGTTGTCTTGTGAAGTATTGGTTGACTTCTCTGAACATTCTGATATCCCAGACCGCCATCTTGCAGTCCTGGCCGGTGGAGACCATGTAGCGACCTTCGCGGTCGATGCCCATTGCCCTCACCGGGCCTCTGTGTGATAGCAGCTTGACGAGGGGTTCGCTCTGGTTGGGCGACCACAGGGTCACCGTGCCGTTTTGGTGTCCGACGTGGAGAACGGCGTTGTAGGGGTTCTGAGCCAAGGCGGTCGGAGGGCCGAGCTTGGTGGGAAACTCGGCGACGATGCCACCGGTGGAAACGTCCTGGTACTTGAGGAAACCAGTTGATGCCTGGGCTTGTCAGCGCAGCTCCTTCTGGAGTCATCGATTACACTCACCACTGTGCCAAGCAGGAAATGGTACGGGAGAAACTCCATGTGCGTCACCTCCATGTGTTTCCTCAAGCAGTGGATCTCGACACCGTTCCTGTCGTACATGTAGACGTACTTCTTCTGCGCCACGGCGAAGAACTGGTTGTTGTGAAGCCACCTCGCATCCCTAATCGTCTCGCCGAGCTGGATTTCGCAACCCAGCTTGCCTTCCCTCCAGTCGAACGTCGCAAGATGACCCTTGCGCCCGGCCAGCAGCAGTTCCCTTCCGTTGCGCGTGTACTCGCCAATGTACGGCCCTAGCTCATCCAGCTTCAGGTCGAAGCGCTTCTGCGCCGTGGTGACGGCGACGCTGTCTGTGATTTCCTGCTGGCGGACCTTGTACGTCCTCTCGAGCTCCGTCTCGGGCTCGAGGAATCCGCTGCTGTTCTCGAGCAGGATCTCGGCATCCTTGGCCTTGATGGTCGCCTCGCGGTACTTGTTCTCGAGTCGCGAGAGGTTGGTGCGCAGTTTCTTGTCGCGGATGTTCTTGACGTTGACGCTCTTCCCGCGGCCGTACGACTTGTTCGCCTCCTTCAACCTGCGCATCTTCTCGCGCTCCTCCCGCGGGAGGAGGTCCGTCCGCCTCTTCACCTGGACCGCGCCATTGGAGTGCGTGTTGTTTCGGGATAGCGTCTTTGCTGGTGCTGTGTCGACCTCCATGTTGGGCGGCGCTGGCGGTCGGATACTGGATGCCGATCGTCGAGTGGCACTGCGATTCCGTGGGCAAAAAGACAAGTCGAGACGTTGGCAAGCCTCGAAAATCCGAATGCATAGATGGATGGGCGCCTGCGGTCTGGGACTTTTTTTTGCGAGTGGGGACCGCTATCGCCGATAAGATAAGATAAATAGTGGCACGCACTAAATCGAGAAAATGTTTTGCGCGGGGTACTTTCAGCGTCAACTTTTGCGACGGTGAACATAGGATTTTTTAGAATTTCGTCATAAAATATCACTTGTTCACACACCCAAACTGGCTTCCTTACCGTTTCGCTTCAAGTCAGGGGGAGACGGCAACATGTCCGCCTCGGTGAGTCACTCTCACCGTCCTACCACCAAGCAAACGCACAAGGCCTTCAAGTCGGGCAAGCATGCGTCCAAGGGTGCGCTGAGAGATGCTGCGAAAGGTGAGCCAAAAAATCTCCAAAATTCCACCCCGCATATTTCCGCCTATAAGTGGTGGTGAGAACTCGGGCGCAGGTGTTCTGACTCTTCTTCACCTAAACAGGCAGACTCGGAGGCGAGAAAGGCCAGCGAAAGACACCCCACCAGAACGTCATGTCCAAATTCGACCGAAGAAACCAGGCCAAGCAGCGCCAGCTGGCCAAGCGCAAGGAGCACCTGGAGGAGACTTCGATTTTCAACGGTCGGGACGGTGCGCCGAGGGTCGTTGCGGTCGTGCCCCTGTGCCCCGACGGCGACGCTGCCGCGGCCGTGAAGCAGCTGAACGCCAGTCTGGACTTGGAGGTGGAGATCGAGGAGTCGCCTTTCCGAGTTTCCGTCGACCGGTTCAAGCAGAAGCTTCAGTACATTCCGTTGAAGCGCGACTTGAACTCCGTCCTGGACGGCACCAGGGTTGCCGACTTCGTCGTGGTCATGCTCTCCGCCGATTCCGAGGTCGACGCTCTCGGAGAGCTGATGCTGCGCGGTCTCGAGAGCCAGGGTCTGTCGACGCTCTTCACGGTCGTCTACGGCTTGGAAAAGTTCGACCAGCCCAAGCAGAAGCAGTCGACGCTCGCGTCCCTCAAGTCCTACATCACCCACTTCCACCCGGAGCAGGAGAAGCTGTACAACCTCGAGAACAGACAGGAGTGCTCCAACCTGATGCGCTCGCTGTGCAACACCACACCAAAGGGCGTAAGGTGGCGCGAGGACAGGAGTTGGGTGCTGGCGGAGGAGGTCAAGTTCCCCAGTTCCGGTCTTGACTCGACCGTCATCACCGGTGTCGTGAGAGGAAAGGGCCTGAAGGCCAACCGCCTAGTTCAGCTGGGCGACCACGGATTATTTCAGATTGAGAAGATCACCGCTGCGCCGTTGGCCCAGAAGACCAAGAGGGGCGACATGGCGGTGGAGACGGATGAGACGGAGCAAGTTCTTGATACCCCTGACGAAGACCAAGATGATCTGGCCGAGCTGGCCCCCGAAGCCGTAATGGACGACGACGAGATGGAGGATGACGAGCCCCCCGCTATCAAGAAGGGTGTCCTGCTCGACGACCACCACTACTTTTCCGACGATGACCCGTTGGACCCCGAGAAGACCAAGACGAAGGTTCCCAAGGGAACATCCAACTACCAAGCGGCGTGGTACCTCGGTGACGATGTTTCCGACGATGGCTCCGACATGGAAGACTACGAAGTGCCGCCTTCCGAGTCGGACGAGGACGACGAAGCCCGCCCCGAGGATGGCGAGGAGGGCTACGCGCCGAGGGAGCCCACAGAGGCCGCTCCCTCCGAGTACGCAAAGTCAGAAATGTTTGTCGAGCCCGACGAAGAGGAGGACGCCGCGGGCCTCGCCGCCTACCGCGCGAGAAAGTCGGACGAGGTCGAAGAAGACAAGGAGTTCCCGGACGAGATCGAGCTCCACCCCAACGTGCTCGCCCGCGAGCGCCTCAGGAGGTACAGAGGCCTCAAGAGCCTGAGGACGAGCGAGTGGGTGCAGGACGAGGACAGCGCCTACGAGCCCGAGGAGTGGCGCAAACTCCTCCAGATCAAGGACTACCAGGCGTCGCGCTCGCGCTGCACCCGCGAGGCCCTCGTCGGCGGCGTCGCGCCCGGCACGCGCGTCCACGTCCACCTCCGCGGCGTGCCCGCCAGCTTCGAGAAGTCGTACAGCCCTGGCAGGCCCGTCACGCTCTTCTCGCTGCTGCGCCACGAGCAGAAGAAGACGGCCGTCAACTACCTCATCAACCTCAGCGCCGACTACCACAAGTCCGTCAAGGCCAAGGAGGAGCTCATCGTGCAGTGCGGCCCGCGCCGCATGGTCGTCAAGCCCGTCTTCTCCCAGCCGGGCAACACGCAGAACGACGTGCACAAGTTCTGCCGCTACCTCCACCCGGGCCAGACGGCCGTCGCGACCTTTATGGGCCCCGTGACCTGGGGCGCCGTGCCCGTCCTCTTCTTCAAGCGCTCCACCCCCGTGCCGGAGGGTTCCGAGGCGGCCGAGGACGGCGAGTCAACCATCGGTCTCACGCTCGTGGGCACCGGCACCGCCCTGCCGCCGTCGACGAACCGCGTCATCGCCAAGCGTGTCATTCTCACGGGCCACCCGTACCACATCCACAAGAGGATCGTCACGATCCGCTACATGTTCTTCACCCGCGAGGACGTCGAGTGGTTCAAGGCGCTGCCGCTGTGGACCCGCCGCGGCCGCAGCGGTTTCGTCAAGGAGCCCCTGGGTACCCACGGATACTTCAAGGCGACGTTCGACGGCCGCATCAACCCGCAGGACTCGATCGGCGTCAGTCTCTACAAGCGCGTGTTCCCGCGCAACGCGGTGCCTGTCACGGGATCTCTGCTCGAGGCCGGTACGGTTGAGGAGGCCGAGGAGGGCGATGTCATGATGGAATGAACTCATATCAAGTAAAAGTAAATAAATGAACAAAATACCAAAAAATGTGACGGCAATATGGAAAAAAAGGGGGCATCGGTCCAAAACGCATAGAATAGCAAGTTACGGCTTATAGATACGGCCTCATGCCAATACTCGGAGTAAAGGTTCACAAAAGACTTTTGATCAACATCCAAATCCCTCCGCATATCCATTGGTTTTTTCTTTTGTGTCTAAGCGTTCAACGTCTCGAGTCCGGCCGTCGGTCTCGGCCCGCCGACGGACCTCCTCTGCCCCTCGGCACCACTCGCCTTCCACGCGCTGAGGATGAGGTTGACAATGTGGTCGACGGCCACGTTCTTCTTGACCTGCGCAAACACCGTCGGCCCGCCCTCGCGCATCTTGCGCGCGTCCCTCTCCATGACGCCCAGGTCCGCGCCCACAATCTCGGCGAGGTCCGTCTTGTTGACGACCAGCAGGTCGCTCTGCGTGATGCCCGGCCCGCCCTTGCGCGGGATCTTGTCGCCGCCCGAGACGTCGATGACGTAGATGATGTAGTCGGCCAGCTCGCGCGAGTAGTTGGCCGCGAGGTTGTCGCCGCCGGACTCGATGAGGAGCAGGTCGGCGTCGAACTCGCGGTGCAGGTCCTCGAGGGCGGCGAGGTTGGCCGAGATGTCCTCGCGCACGGCGGCGTGCGGGCAGCCGCCCGTCTCGATGGCGCGGATGCGCGGCGCGGGGAGGGCCTTGTGGCGCGTGAGGAACTCGGCGTCCTCGCGCGTGAAGATGTCGTTGGTCACGGCCGCGATGGAGTACTTTTCGCGTAGGGCGTTGCAGAGGGCGAGCATGAGGGCCGTCTTGCCGGAGCCGACGGGACTGTGCGGTGTTAGCATGGTGACATTTTGACTTGCAAGCAAAGAGAAGAATGGTGGAGCTGAAGCTGGCAGTGATACCGGGTATCAGTGTTCAAGGGCGAGTTGAGTGATTTTTGAGAAATTGAAGCATCTCAACCATAACTGTGCTTCTGACTTACCCTCCAATGCCAATGGTGAAAGCTCGGTCAGCCCAGGTCCTGCCTTCGACAATGGGCATCTCTCGGCCGAGATAGCTACCGGGACCGTCGAGGATCTCGTGCGAATGGCCGTGTTCCTGGGCGTTGAAGCCGCCGTCGTGCGAGTGGGAGTGACCACTGAGACCGTCGTGCGAGTGAGACATGATTGCTTTGTGAGTCGAGGCTATCTTGAGTGTAAAAGGTTGAGAAGGTCTCGGAATACAAAAGATTGGAAGCTGTCGTCAACTTACAGGAGAAGCTCCCGTCGGCGTGGAGGGGCAATGCCAGGCAAAGTCCAGGGATGGCCGCCGGCCGCCGCGGGGTCGCTAGTTATCGATAAGAACGCTGGAGTGGGTGGGTGGGACACGACATGCGGGGACGGGACCGTTGCGACCAGCATGGGCAATGTTTATCTTTAGACTCCAGGTGGGATGCTGGATTTAAGGCAGATGGAAAGAATTGGGTTCCAGAGATCAACACGCTTATTGTATGTCATTGCATGTGGCTAAAGCAGTCCACCGTCGCATCTCCTTTGCAACCCAAGAATCGTTGCATCGACAGACCATTGTCGCCCTCGTGAAACCCGTAAACCACCCAAGCTGAGACTAACCATGCCAACGCCTATCAATGCATATCAAAAACCCCATCTAAGCCTTCTTTGGAGGCTCCCCCTTCTTGGGCTCCTTGCTACTATCGCCCTCCTTCGCCTTGGGCGGCTTCGGCACCCTCTCGTATGCATTCGGACTCGGCCGCCTCTTCTTCTTCTGCCCGTCCTCGCCATCTCTCCCATGCCGATGACCATCGTGGTCGTGGTCGTGGTCGTGGTCACCGCACTTGTGTTCCCTCTTGCTCTTCCCCTTTCCCTTGTGATCGCCAGAAGGTACCCTCCTGCGACCGCCGCCGTCAGAATCTGAGTCCGAGTCAGATGACGAATCGGAAGACGACTCGTCGCTGGATTCGTCGACAGCCTTGGGACGGTGGTAGATGCAGCAGACTATGCACCATGTCAGCCTCGAAAAGATCATCTTGCAAAGTGTGACAAAACGTACCCTTTGAACTCTTGCGGCCGAGTCCCTCGTTGTCGACCACATCCTCAGCCCACCTGACTGATTGCCTCGCCGGGGCGTGCGCACCCCTCAGCCGCAAAATCGCCTGCGGGCTCGTCCTAGTCTGCGTGCTGGGCGTCTCTGTCTGCGTCTGCGAAGGGCCAGGTGCCGAGCGC
This sequence comes from Colletotrichum spinosum, assembly GCA_004366825.1. Taxonomy (NCBI): domain Eukaryota; kingdom Fungi; phylum Ascomycota; class Sordariomycetes; order Glomerellales; family Glomerellaceae; genus Colletotrichum; species Colletotrichum spinosum. Next base: position 10,519 of record QAPG01000108.1, on the reverse strand, counting down.
TGCTGCGGATCTTGTACGGCTGCCATGGTGTGTATGTTTGTGTGGTGTGTGCAGCAAGGGGGAAAAAGGATCAAGGTCGGGTTTTGGTTGCTCGTGTGTGTGCTTTCCTTCACCGATAAGTCCTTCTCCAAGCGCCAAAAAAGCCGAAATTTGTCGAACAAAAAGATCTTCCCCTCGAAAGAAAGTGTCGCGTCGCGGTGCTGTAATGCGTATCCGTGCTCGCAGTCTGAAATAGCAGTGTTCGGATCTCCAGAGTGCAATGCAATCGAAGATATTCAGGGGTCGGTGGTGTTTTGTAATCGCAATCGGCAGCAGCTGAGGTGGGATGTTTTTTTGTTTTTATTTCTTTCGGCGCAGCAGTCAATTGACAGGTTACCCCACGTCATCCGTCGGGTAGCCCCACCTTCGGAGCGCAGCCGGAGGAGACTCACGGTCCCCTTCCAACCTCCCGAAGGAACGCCGGCGCCGTAATCTTCCGGATTCGGCGCATATCACGAGCCGGACCGGCGTGGTAACGAGTAGGAGAGCTTCGTCATTTCGAGTCGCATGCGGGTGTCCTGTGATCAAACACGGATTTCAGCACGCGAAAGACGTCGGTCAGTGTTATAGTGCCAAGCTGCCAACGGAAAGAATAACGACAAAGACAGCGCTAGAGTGCGACACTAACGGCCATGACACCTGAAGACCCTGGGATCGAAAACGGGTTCAGGAATTCTTTTGACGTGTTTCGCCTCATTACAAGTTCGTGAGTGGTTTTACAAATGTGGTGACATAGGATTACATGGTTTTTTACAGGGTATGTGGTGTACACGTCCGACGAGACCCAACTACGAGGCTTGCGCAGCTCTGCGGGCCTGCTTGTCCGCCTTCTTCGCACCCACCATGCTCTTGCGAGGGCGCTTCTTGAGGTCCTTCTTGGGCGGCCTGTTGATCAACCACGCGTTCAGCGGCTTGCGGGACCCGATGAACCTGCCCTCGGGCGCGTAGACCTCGACGACGGGCCAGTTGAGCTCGGGCTCCTTGGGCACCTCGGGCTTCTCCTTTGGCTTCTCCTTGGGCTTGGAGTGCGCCTCGGCGGCCTTGGCCATCTGGTCGAACGGATCGAGCTCGACCTCGGGCTCGCGTGCAGGTTCAGGTTGGGCCTCGAGCTCCGGCTCCGGCTCCGGCTTGTTGATGAGAGACGTATCGTAAAGCCGCCTGGTCCGCACCTGCGCAACAATCTCGACCCATCCGACGCCCTCAATGAGAATGTCAACGCCGAGGTTGCGCCAGGGGAGGGTCTCGACCTTCCTGTTCGCAACATCCTTGCGCGTCTGGGGCCCGGACCGCTCCTTGGTGACATCGTAGCGGAGCTTAAAAGTCCCGGCCAACTTCATCTGTTCCGCAGCTTCGGGCGTTGCGATTTGCTTCAAGTTTGGTGCCTCTCTTGGCGCCTCTTTCTTCTGCTCCTGGTACTCAATCGCCTTTTCGGTTGCCGTCAAGTGCTCGGGTATAGGGGTAAAGTTGTACGCGAGGATAAAGTCGAGATCGGGGGTGGTAGGGGTGATGCGAATGAGGCCGCCGCCCAGCAGCAGCGACTGCCCAGGCCTGATGCTGTACTGCTCCGGTACGATCCGGTGCTTCATGACAAGATGCTTGCGGTGCTCGGGCTTGACGTAGAGCTCCAGGTCAGAGCGGGCAACACCGGGCAGATCGATCAGTTCTCCCCTTCCGTTACCGTACGGGATGCGAATGGGAGAAGCCGTGGTACCAGGGAGGGCCGAAACCGTCGGCATCTCCGGGTAGTTCGACTCGGCCCGGGCCGGGGGCAGCAGGCCGTCCAGGTCCTGCCGGTCCTCTTTCGCACCGCTCGCGATCGAGCGGGCCGTCTCGCTGTCCTCCTCCCGCGCAAACATTGACATCTCGACATCTTGCTGCGGCGTGAAGCTGGCCGTCGTGCCCTTGGGGAAGATGACCTCGTACAACGCACTCTTGCCGACGTTGACCTTGCCCACCATCCATCCCGCACCGCCACGGTCGTAGATGGTCTCCTTCAGAAGTGCCGTCCACCATCCCCTCTGCGCGCTCACGCACCTGACGTTACCCAGCGTGATGAGCTTTCCGTACTTGCCCATCGCGCCTCGCAGCACCTCGCGGAGGTACGGCATCATCTTGTCCACCATCTCCTTCTTCGGCGCCAGCAGGTCGGACCGCGTGATGATGAAGTCCATGTCGAACCTGCGGTCCTTGTAGTATCGTCCGGACTTGTTCCTCCGGTTGCGGTGCTTCAGGTTCGCCTCGAGCACCATGTGCAGTTTCGGCATGAAGGACATGGGGAAGTCGGCCGCGTCGATGACGTGGTAAATGTGGTTCTTCTTGAACGGCGACTCCTCAATCGTCTCGCGGAGGGTGTCTACCGTGGGGTGGTAAATCGGCACGCCCTCGTTGTTGTGGACGAGCTTGTGGCATCGGTCGCAGAGCGGCGTCCTGTCTGGTTTCGGTCCGGATGCTGTCGCAAGATTAGCAAGCCGGCATGAAGCCAACATTTGCAAAAATCACATACCAGGTCTACTCGTCTCCAGCTCTTCTCCGGGCTTCAACGTTCGCGGATCCAGACCCAGCGCCAGGAGCCTCTCCTCCCCAAGATTCTGCACCACGGCGTCGACAACACGATCCTCCTCCACCGCCTCATCTTCCTCCATCTCCTCTTTGTTAAACTCCTCCACTTCTTCTTCCGCCTCGAGATCCTCGACGTAGTCCCTCACACTTCTCCTCTTGTAGTCGTAGTACCCAGCCTGCCCGGGTTCCGTGACCTGGCTCAGCGCGCCGCATCCGCTGCACACCTCCGGCAGCTTCTTGACAACCTCTGCCTTCAACTCCAAATCTTCCGTCACCTCGGCTGCCGGCGGCGGCGCAGGCGTCTCAGCGACGCCCGCCATCTCGACATGAACGCATCTGCGTTGCCTGAACGCCAACCCCCTGTGCGTCGTGGGCGCAAAACTGTGTCGCGCGCTCGCGGCGGCCAAGCTCGGGCAGAGATACACCGGCACCTCAGACAGCGCGGCCCTGTCGCTGATGCTCAGCGCGCTCCGAACCCATCTCGACGACAAAGCGCGATGCATCGTCGTTTCCACGAAGAACAAAATTCACAGCAAAATTTTGAATTGGTCGTGTTTTGCGAAACGTTTCGCTACTGCGCCGACACGACAGCAGACCCAAGCTCAAAATTTCCCTGGACAGCTCCCTATCGATAAGAAAATTATGGAGGTTGTCGGTCCCCAGATTTCCTTATCCGGACAAACGCCGGTCCGGATCTCTCAAGGGTCCCCGAAATTTCTCAGAACCGTCGACGCGCGACTCCGGACAGGCGTGGTGTTGAAGCTTTTTTGGTGTAGCTGCTCTGGATTGTGAGATTTCCGGAACAGTCGTCACATACAAAAAAACCGCAAAAATGGTCAGAGTAGGGAAGAGATGGCACGCTCTCAGAGCTGTAGGTCAAATCGCTCCAGACCAGGTTCTCGGACCTGCGTAATCGCAGCAGAAGCTAACATGTCGAGTAGAAGGTACATACATGATCCTCGAAACCCGCCAGCCGATCGCGAAAGAAGTCCAATTGACACGAGAGACCCCCTTTAGATTTTCAGCCTCCGCTTCGGCCCCGGCGCCGCCGTCCTCCCTCCCAACGTCACCAGGATACACATGGAGTTCGCAAAGACCATGAACGACGGCCACATGGGCCCAAGGTCCGTTTGCGCCCCCCCCGCCGCCTTTCGACTACCCAGCCCAACGCCCCAGTCACAACGCATACTGACCCTCAGCTCCAGGAGATTCTGGCGCGACATTCTCCCCCGTCTAAAATACTACAACCCCGCCACTCCCATGATCGTAAACCGCAAACAGACCAACGAGGGCGCGGCCGTCATGTCAATCTACCTGAACAACAACCCCGACGAGACGCCCATCGATACCTCTTCCCTTCCGCAACCGCCCTCCTCCGCCGTCGATGCCAGCAAGGCGCCCAACCCCATCAAGGGCGAAAAGGTCATCAAGTTCGACATGAAGGATAAGCGCTCCGAAGAGATCCTCGTGCGCTTCATGGCCGAGACGGAGGCTACGCAGCAGTACCCGACACCGGAGGAGGAGGCGGAGCTGGTCGAGGTGGAGGAGCTCAAGGTCATTGGACAAAAGGACCGCGAGATCGTGGCCAAGAGGATCAACGCCGCCAAGAGGGAGAAGGCCATGCTCGACAGGGCGCGTGCCGAGGTTGCATCATAAGAGGGGGCGGACGGGCGGACGAGGGTGATGGCGTGGGAAAACTGTATGAATATCCTGTACAAAATGTGCCAAAAAAGAATTTCTACACTGTTGGGTTTCGGGGCTGCCGCGAGTCGCTGGAGGTCAGACAGGCCACGATGCTCTTGTCTCGATCGCTACATCTTGAGATGAAATGGCGGGAATGGAAATCTTTGTCATTATAAACTATTTTGAGCTGCTGCTCGTTTTACCCAAAAGCCCACGCAAGCCCAAAGCCCGGCGAGCTAGGCCGGTGCAAATCTTGCCCAGGCCGCTCATGTAGATGCATGTAGTCGCCGTCAGAGGCCGTCGGGGCCGTGGCTGTCTACAACTCCTGATGCTGGAAATTCCTACAATTCGTTGACGCGTGACCTGCTACTTTAAACCGAAACCTTCGCTTTCATGGACCGCAGTCCACAGCATGTGCTCCAGTTTCTCTCTAGACTCATAACGCCGCAAGGCTAGCACGTTGAAACAGGTTCGGGCAATGGGATACCTGTTCTCGTCTTCGCCCAAGCATGATATTTTGATGGTGAGGAGCGCAGCCCCCATGGCTGGCACTCTATCGGTGCCGGTAATGAATGACAAGAGCTTTCTCTGCTCGTCAGGGGTAGCCTTCTTAAAGGTATCCCAGAACCAGCCGACAACGGGTTCGACGCCGTCGGGGTTCCTGATGCCCCAGTTGTCGTACTCAGCAACACCTCGCAGGGCGTCGACATCGAGCGCCGTGTCGGAGCCGCGAACCAGCAACTCGATTTCTTCGGGCCTGAACAGAGATAGTGCGTTGCCTCCACAGACGGTGTAGAAGCCCCGCTTGAACGGTTCAAACTGCCGGGTCACTGCTGTCTCAAGCAGATACCTGACGTAAAGACTGACGAATTCCCACTTGTTCGCGTTGGTGACTGGCTTTCTCTCCCCTCCAGGACAGAGAGGGACTTGAACTATCGTTCCGTACTTTTCGACATCGACGACAAAGTCGAGTTGGAAAGTTTCCTCGACGTCGCCGTCGTATTCTAGCAGCTGCTTGAGACCAGCGGCGAGCCGCGGACGGTACTCTGCCAAGTCTTCCAGAGTATAATTATTGGTCGGACGGGGGTGAGCTGACGGACCGGCTACGGAATGGGGTGCCGATGCGAGGAGCTTTCTGAAGGCAAAGGGCGGTAATGCTACATCCAAAATTGTCGAGTTGTAAATGGCCAAGCCTAGCACGACACCGACCAGGAAATACTGGTCGGAGGTTTCGAACGAATTGGGGTTGAAGTAGCAGAACTGGGAGTCCTCGTCATAGATAAACATGCCTGCACCAATGTCAGTCAAAATCAACGACCGAGTAGGTTATGCTAAGCTCACCATGTTCGGGATTGAACACCTCCCGGACGAGGAGGAGGAACCACTCTTTCTTCAAGCCACCGGCATCAAGTCCTTCTTCGCCCTTGAAGGCGATGCGCAAGCCCTTCTTGATGTCTTCACTGCCGCTACCGATGACTTCGCTCACGGCCTTGAGACTGTCGTCCACGAGACATTCTCGTCGCACATCGAGTACGAGAAACTGCGTGACATTTCTTCGTGTCATGATGCTGTCGAAGAAGGCGTCTCGGGCCTTGGTCATCTGTTGCCTGCGGGCATCGTGCTCCAGGATCTGAGATTTGGCCCACATGCTCAGCAAAAAAGGGTATTGGCAGAACGAGAACCTGCCTCTTTTCGACTCCCAGGCTTCAAAGTCGGCCACCAGATCGGTGTAGTCGACCATGGTGTTGTAAAAGTCACTGGTTGGTATGATTTGACCATGCGCCTTGATGCCCCCGCGAACGGTGCTGCTACTGCCAGTCCCTGTAGATTGCTCTGGTCGTCGAATATGCGTCATGTTATTGGCCGCGAACACAAGCGCCAAGACGCGGGCTGCAGCTCGGATCTGCCAGTCTTCGTTGTAGATCATCTTTTTCGGCTGTTCCTTTTGCTTCTTTGAAGAACCTGCCGGCGCTCCCAGTGCAGCATGAAGCGAAGCCGCAGAGTGGCCAGCACTCACATTCGGAATCAGTCCGGCCGTGATGTCGACTCGAACCTCGTGCTTTTTCTCATTCTGGCGAATGAGTCTGTACGTCAAGAATCCTGCAGAAAGATCCTTTAGTCTGACGAATCTGGGTTCGCTGAACCGCGCAAACCATGTCGTCAAGTGGTTCTGGCATGAAGTCGACGAGTTGGAGATCAAGCCGAGAATCCGCTTGACGATGACGGAGTGTTGTCCCGACACAGGCCCAGTCCTGGTATTCGGGCGTTCTCCCCTAGGCGATCCGTCGCGCTGTCGTGGATAGGAGTCGTCAGCCTTGCGCTGTCCGCGGAAAGCGTTTGACTCTCCATGAAGCAGCGGGTTATCCAGTATGATGAGGAGGAAACGCAAGTCTTCGGGTTCGGTCATCGGACGTCCGGGCCGTTTGAGAAGCATCTCCGTCACCTTCAACAGTGTTCTGTGAGTGTGCTCCTGTCCAAAAAGAAGCTGAGATTCCAAGGCTCGCAGTTCCGTGGTCGACAACGGCTCGGAACCGGCCTCTTGTCTCATTTCCTCGTATATCGGCATCCACGATTCTGCCGCATTTATCACAGATCTGTACCATTCAGAAACCTCACTCCAGTCCACTTGCGGAGAGCGAGGCGTCACGAATGACGGTGCATCCTCGGTTCGATGTGACGCCGACCTCTTGTGTCGCGATCGATTCTGGCTACCGGCCCACCACGTTCCGTTCTCGGCAAAGTCGCCAAGGAGAAGAAGTTTTGGGTCAAGGTCACAGACGGGGGATTCGGTATACTGTTCCAAGTGCCTCGGCTCCGGCCTCGGTACGACTGGTCGCCGCGGCGCAGACTCGCTACCGGTGCGCGCGGCAGTGACCGGACGTCTAGAAAGGAAGGAAGAGTTTACGCAGTGAAAAGAGTTGAAGCACGTCGTGATGTAGTCCTCGAGCGGTTTGAAGATTGTCTTGGGATCATCTGGGTGCCCGAGTCTGGGGTTCACCGGACGGGATTTACTGGCGTCGGCAGTGAGTTGGCGCATATTGGGCCTTTCCGCGTACGAGGATGAAAGCGATCTTGAGGACGGAGGCGCACGCGGCGGAATGGGGTGCAGCGTGGGTTGCTCCGGGAATTGATAGCCCAACTTGTCGTCGCGACTTTTCTCTCGCCTGTGATTTACAGGCCCCTGTGTCCTTGCGGCGCATGGGCGTTCGCTTTGGTCTAGGGGTCGGGGCAGCATAGACGTCTCCAGAGCCTGTCGCTGTTCGTCTTCGAAGCTCGAGGTCCTCCTTATGGCTCGGCCCAGATGATTCCGAATGCATTGTCGAATCAGTCTCTTGGTCTGCTCGACTGAGATGGGCCTTGCTTCGAATCGCTCGTTGGGACGTGGCGGTTGCCTCGGGGGCGACGTAGAATCCTGCGATGGGCGTTGGAGCCATTTAGGGCCGCTGCTGGACTTGGCGGCTTGGTGATCTGGCGGGAGGTCGTTGATGGTCACGCAGACAGTACATTTAAAGACCCTCAACTCCCGAGGCCAGCGCACAAGAGAGCCGCAGGTCATGCAGTTGCCCGTAGCAAAGTCTCTGCTACCTCCACCCGTGCCTCCTCTCTTATGTGTGTTCCCCTGCGGCTTCGTCATGATGGGCGCATTGTCGTCGGAATCGGATTCATCGGCGACAACAGGGGTTTTTTTCTTGCTCGAAAACAGCGAAGGAAAAGGGTGGCTCATGGAACGCGAATGTGTCGGTCGGCGTGAGCGTCTGGGGTGGAAATCGGATTCGGATGAGCTCGAATCGCCTTGGATATGGGAATTATCCAAAGGCACATAATTTGGCAGTCGACCCAGGTATTCAGGAGGCGAGTTGGACGAGGGGCTGTGTAGTCGGGTGATCAGGTCGGCGGAGGTCTGGCGGATTGGAGGAGGACGAGGTGGAGCATGACGTTGCGTCCAAGGAGCCATGTTGGTTGGCGGCGAGATATGCTGTGCTCGCTCTGGAATAGTAAGGCAGGGTATTACGAAGGAGGTCGTATAGTGTCTGCACCAAAGGGCAGGCGCATCGGGGCAGTTTCCTCTGCAAGGCAAGCAGTGGCGGGCGATTGGGCGCTCGTCAAAACCAAAGAGAATAAAGTATAAATATGTAGAGAAAGAAGTAGAGTAGCAGTGCGGACAGGCCTACATTAAATTCTGTAAACCCAACCGGACAGGCAAGGCAAGGTACGAGATAGGTATGGGGAGATGAAGTAAAAGTGGGATGTTCCAGACTGGGAACACAAGCACTTCTGGAGAAGGATGTGACACCCAATACTTCTGCCGTAGTCAGTGCCTCCGAGAATATCGGTATTGATGGTATAAATATGAGGTAATTGAGGTAAATGTATCCGTAGGCGAGATCCGGAGGGAGGCTCTGTTCTTTGTGCGTCGGGGGTATGGTGTCTCTGATGCGAGGTCGTGTAAGTCGATGGACAGCGATCTTCAGGTCGACTGAAACCTCTGCGCCTGCAGAGGACGGGCTCTCACGATGCAGGATACTGCAGGAACAGAGGCAAGGAGACGAAATGCGATGCGTTAGGGATGGGAAGATGCAGTTGTGGTTTTGAATTAGCTCGAGGGCGGCAGATGCGCCATCGACCAGCCAGGGCCAAGCGGCTGGTATTCTGGGCGGAAGTGTCCCTGCAGCAGAAGCTGAGAAGCGTGTCGTGGCATGCGATTGAAAGGGGAAAGGCTGTTTATTGTTTTGTTGTTGATCTGTCCCTGAAGCCTCACATCAAAGTCGGCCGCTGTTGAGATGAGCTAGGCAAGTTGGCAGCAACAGTAGTGGAATTGACCTTTCTTTAGCGTCCCAGCCAGCAATTTGCGTTGTGCACGCGACGATATCAGACCAGACGAGAGTCAGTGTGCACGACAGAACTACATGGATCGGACGTCTCGTCTTTGGCTGAGCGCCGACGGGCTTCCGTTGCGCTTCCACTTCGATTTGGGAGTTCTATATGCAACGAAGCCCGTTCCTCGCCCGGGAACGGAGTGCTGTTCGAGTATCAAACAACAGATGCAGACACCCTGGATGAAGTCCGAATGAAGGGCCTTCATGTATATCTCGGACACTTGGGTGAAGGACGAAGGCTGCGATTGGGGATCTGTACTTGTACGGATACCCAGGGTGGTGCATCTCGTATTCGAAGCTGGGCGCGAAAGGTTGCCCAACCCATCCCAACAACGCAAACCTGGTCGTCACGACTCGGCGCGGCTGGGTGACCGAGTCCAACCTTCACTCAAGCCAATCGGGTAGCAGTTGCCGGCCACTGTGCCTCCCTGTAAACCGATAAATTGAAACATGGCGACGAATTAACCCTGTTGTTTTCTCGCCTTGCATCCACCGCATGAACTGCTAAAGAGTTTGTTGTGATTAAGGCAGGTGGTACCTGCCAAGTAAAGGTGATGTGTTCGACTTTCCAAAGATGCTGCTGTCCGGCTCTTTTTATGACCGACATTGTCCACTTGCAGAAAAAAGAAAAAAAGTCTGGACCTTGTGGAGTGGTATAAATTGCACCTTTCAATATTTAATCCTGGTCGACTCAGATATTTCCGTTAATCAGGGTCCTGATTTCAACACGACAGCAGGGATCGTCAGGGTTGCTGGTAGCGTACCTGCGTTTGACCGTCCCATAGCTGGGTGAGGTGCCTGCAAGTACCTTACTGAGGTACATAGGTAGGTAGGTACCCAAGGCACCCGACGAGAGGCGAGTGCCTGGCCTCTGGGAGGCCAGAGGGCGATTGTGGGTGCTTCCAGCCAGTCAAGTCAGTGTAACTCAACTGCAACTCTGCTTCTGCAGGGTGCCACTTTGCTGTCCACGCCCAAGTTCCTCACCTCCCGCTAGCACATCACGCGAGGACACAACGACAGGGACCCGACAACTACGAAATGAGTTTATTCCACAGCCTTGTACGGATAATCGCCTTGTGTCTTTTCGGCGCTGGATTCTGCTTAGCGATCCATCGTTATTGCCAGCTTACATGCGTCTGGGAAACACGTACTTACCGAGTTCATCTCTCATATTTGCCTCAGGAACCTGCAGGAACCTGTGTCGCACTCTACTATGTAGCCTGCAGCTGCCCTGTGAGTTTCATACGATTAGAGGGCAACTGCAGGCTAGTGGCCCCGAGGTCGCACTTCCCCGCAACCGGAGAACACGGGCAGGCGCGGATGACTTCCAATCTTTCCTTCCTTTCCGCTGCCCCCCCCCC
>QAPG01000107.1:111683-128643 GCA_004366825.1 Colletotrichum spinosum | reverse complement strand
TGCGAAAAATCGTAACTTGGGATGCGGGGGGGGCCAAGGGGGCATTGTTCTTTTGATAGTACAGTCACTAGTAGTAAAATTGCAGGCAATGCCGCAATCATGACATATTGGGAGCTATGTGCGAGAGCATTTTGCTCATAACTGCTCTCGTACGTTGACCTGAAAATTCACTTCCGCCTGCTTCACCATGACTCTGTCAAAGACGTTCGTTCATATGCAGCCGTCGACTATAGTACGATTTCATGCATCTGTAGATGGCGTACTCGATGGCATTGATGAGAATGTTTGAGTCGTGAATCGTCCGAACGTAAAGGTGTTAACGTTTTCGGTCTCATCTCACCCGCGTCTCTCACCTCACCCACGAGACATCACTTCAATGTGCCGCTTTCAAAGTATAAGGACTCGTTGAGCCTGAAAACACAGCATGCCATATGCAGCACGCGATCCATCACGTTTTCTTCAACCGTGTTTGGCTTCGAGATTTGCTGTGCCATGAGAGCCTGCGGCGATAAGTCATCGGCCTCTCCACACCGCGATGAGGTGAGACGGGCGTCGGCGCCTCACGCAGTCCGCTCCGCCAGGCAGCCATCGGAGTTGCGGAGGCGGCAGCGTCCGATCGTCTCCGCCAGATGTCGCCCGTGTTTCCGTACTGCATCGGCGCTGCAGAGGGCAATGGTAATTTGCAGGACAAAACAAGTCGGCGCTACTGCGAGCATAGCTCACATGCCGTTCAACAAGATAGTCTTCACCCGCAGCGGAGCCAGAGGACCCCTGATGACGTCGCCCAGGCTGTCTGAAATCTCCGACAGATGGGTTCACGATCCGATGGGTTGCTGGGAGAGGTGGGTTTTCTCCGACAACCGCATGAACCTGCTGGTCATGGCCCGCGTTACCACACGTAGTGGTTTCCGTCCGATAGCCTCGACGGCCAAGCCTTCAACCGATCTCATCGTGTTTGCGCAGTCCATCCGACTCCGTTCCGATGCGGATGGGGTCTGGCATGCCGTCAAAGGCCGCTCTCGCTGCGACGGTCTGGGATCCCACAGCATCCCAACCCCCGGTTCGTTCCATAATTTCCCAAATTCTGTCAGCGCCATGCTCTGTCAGCGCTATGCTGGCTTAATCCGATCGGGCGGACGAACACACAAAGACCAGTTGGTCGGTTCGGACAGGCTTTGCTCCGCAGCGGTACGGGGGTTTCGCCATCACACCTTTCGCGATACACGAAGGCCCGCCGAACAAGCCTATCCGCGTCCAGCCAAGATCCGGCCTCAAACACTAGCAGGCACATGTTCATGGGGGGGTGAGCAAGTCGGCGCGCGCTGAGCCCGGTGGAGACGATGGCCTGTTATAAAACCCTCCGCCAACCCTCCGCCGGTGACAATGTCGACACCTCACATCCCACACATCACACCCACCACAGACACTCGCAGACATGGCGACTGAACCGTTCAGGGTAATCATCATTGGCGGAGGCCCCAGTGGCCTCACCGCCGCCCACGCGTTCCACCGCGCCGGAATCGACTTTGTCGTCTTGGAGCGGAGGGACGACATCGTCGAGGATCTTGGCGCAAGTCTCGTCCTGGGACCCCCCAGCCTGCGCGTCTTCCACCAGCTCGGCATCCTCGACAAGCTCCTGGAGATTGGCTGTTGGTTGGACGACAACAAGGGCTTCACCGTCGACGGGCAGGTTTTCAAAGTGTCTTCCGCATTTGACCTCTTAAAAGCACAGTAAGTCGCCAGTACGTGACCGAGTCTGTACACTCTGTTGACACGAATCCCGCAAAAAGCCACGGCACCACGCCGCTCGCATTCCACAGAGCGCACCTCATCCAGACCCTCTACGACACGCTCCCGGACGCCGCCAAGTCCCGCTACCACACGGGCAAGCAACTCGCCGACATCACGGCCACCGAAACCGGCGTCGTCGTGACGTGCGCCGACGGCTCGTCGTACCCGGGCACCGTGGTCGTCGGCGCCGACGGAGTGCACTCGGCCACGCGCCGCCAGATGCGCCGCCTCGCCCTCGCCGAGGACCCGTCGCGCGAGTCCACCTGGGACGCCGAGAAGCCGTACGAGACCAGCTACCGGTGCGTGTGGGCCTCGTTCCCGCGCCCGACGCCCGCCGGCCAGAGCTACGAGACGCAGGGCACCGACCGCTCCGTCATGTACATCACGGGGCGCGAACGCGGCTGGATCTTTTGCTACGAGAAGCTCGCCGCGCCCACGCGCGACCGCGTCGGCTTCACGCACGACGAGCTCGAGAGCTACGTCGCGCAGTTCGCCGACTGGCCCGTCACGCGCGAGCTCAAGGTCGGCGACGTGTGGCGCGAGCGGTACACGGCGGGCGGCGCGGGGCTGGAGGAGGGCATCTGCAAGCACTGGAGCTGGGGCGGCCGCGTCGTGCTCGTCGGCGACGCGGCGCACAAGTTCACGCCCAACGCGGGCCTGGGCTTCAACAACGGCGTCCAGGACGTCGTCGCGCTGTGCAACGGGCTCCGCAGGGTGCTGCTCGACGCGTCCGGGGGCGAGGCCCAGGGGGGCCCGTTGCCGGACGCGGCGACGTTGGAGCGCTTCTTTGGCGAGTACCGCGTCGAGCGGCAGGAACTGCTCGAGGTCGACCTGAACCAGTCGGCGCGGTTGACGAGGCTTCACGCCTGGGCGTCGACAAAGGACTGGATCATGGCGAGGTACATTCTGTCGTGGGGTTTCATCCAGAGGCTGCTCCTCACGTACGTTGTGTCCCCGACGATCCAAAAGGCAAAGGTGCTGGATTTCGTCTCGAGTTCCGAGCCGTTTGAGCCGGGCAGCTTCCAGTGGTTGTATCCGCTGCTGAACAGCATCAAGGGACGGGCGCTGTGTTTTCTGTTGTTTTTGTGTTTGGCGGGCATAGCGGGCGGTCAGATTTCATCGCATCTCACATAGATCTCATCTCTTCAGAAGAACTCATCGTCCAAGATTGGACGCAATGGCATGCGGCATAACGTGATGTCGTCTGTTCGCTTGGGCGTGAACCCTCCTGATGGAGAATTGGACTGCTTACTCGCAGACATTGCTGTTCATTTATGTATCAGTTCGATGACTGGGGTTTTTCCACATGGATGCCACCGCAACATGATCGACCTCTCACGAAAGCCACCGCAGCTGATTCGCGTCATAACACTACTCAATCCATCCGTCAGGGTTCCGAGAAGCAGCAACTCGGATGAGACTGACGTCCTTGGGATGCAGGACCGAATCAAGTTTGCTACGGAACGGACGTTGACCCCCCAGCCTGCATCTCTGGCTGCCCAAAGTCAATTCCCCAGCTCATTCATAAACTTCAATGCACTCATGCCAACTCAGAGCCTATCTCAGTATCGGCATGGAACGATCACGACACGCCTCGACACGGACGTACTCGCCCCACCTCATCCAGCCTCAATGCATCTTGCTGGAGTGTTGAATGTGTTGGAGAAATACGACGAGAGACCCGGTTGGCCGAGTTCGTGCCAAGGGAGTCCGGAAAGGATACGAATACTCAACAGTCCGGGGAGGACGAACCGCACGAGGGTAAACATGCGTGAGCCGCCAGGGTTCTTGTTAATTGGTTTACTCGTATTAGATCGTGGGCTGCCTTCACGAGAGCCCAAACAATGTCGTCATCTTGCGCCGATGGTGGGCGTCGAAGCCGGCCAGTTCTGGCCACAGGTCCCGAGCCAAACATTGGCGGCTGGCGTTTGGCGGGCCGCACAGTGCCACGATGCTCGACGGAGGCTTCTTGGGTTATATCACCCTGAGCCCGCACAAGTCGGAACCTGACAGTCACCTCACACACCCCTCCTCATCTGTTTGCAACAGTTCACGATACAACGAGTGCCCATCACCACCTACACTTTTCGCCCGCCATGCACCTCACACCACTCCTCCTCCTCCTCCTCCTCCTCCCCGTGGTCTCCGCGCAAACCGTCGTGACAGTAACCCAAGACGCCCCGCGCCCGACCTCAAACCCAGAGTGGGAAACCGACGACACCTTCGTCAACGCGGTGCTCAACACCACAAACGCGTACCGCGCGCAGCACAACGCCTCAGGCCTCGCGTGGAACCGCACCCTCGCCGCCTATGCGAGCGCGTACCTCGACACCACGGGCGACGACTGCCTCGTCGCGCACTCGGGGAGCCCCTACGGCGAGAACCTCGCAAAGGGCTACCCCGACGCGACGGCCAGCGTCGCCGCCTTGGGCGACGAGCGCGGGGGCTACAGCTTCGACGCCGCCGCCTACACCGAGGAGACGGGCCACTTCACCCAGCTCGTGTGGAAGAACACGACCGACGTCGGCTGCGGCCGGAAGCTGTGCGCCGACGACGCGTGGTACATTGTGTGCGAGTACTGGCCGCGCGGCAACGTGCTGGGGCGCTTCGCCGACGAGGTGGACCGCCCGGAGAGCCCCGCGGCGAGGACGCTGCCGGGCGTGCTGTTTGCCCTGTTGGTGGCGGGCACGTTTGCCTGTGGGATGACGGCGTAGAAAGCGGAAGTGGTTTTTTTTTTTGGGACGTAGGCAGTTACTCCGCGGGCGGGCACTCGACAGTTGGGCCGGCCCATGGGAGACCGAAAAGCCGGTGCCAGCTGCGGGGTGGATCCATCGGCATTACGACAACCTCCGGAGCCCGGGTGGGGCCGTGTTTCGGGTGGCGTCAAGGTCGCACGCCGCGCAGATGCCGTGTATGCCGTCGAAAAGGAAAGCGCGCGCATTTCACGAGCGGTCCGCCGTACTAGTTTGTTCGGCGGCGCACTGGACGAGCCAGCGGAGCTCCGGGTCGGAAGCGGTGCCGTCGGTGTGGTAACTGGCCAGTTGGTCAGGGGAGCGAGGAGCGAGGAGCAGGCGGTGTTTGAGCGTGGGCCCGCGTTCATGGGGGAGGGGGCGCGAAGAGGTCTTGTGGCTTCATGTTGGACATGTGGTTGACTTTGTGAGTCTGTGTAGGCGTGAAAAGAGATGGGGAACTGTACGAGTTTACACTGGAGAGATTTCTTACGGTTTTGGCATGAATACAAGCCCTGCGACTGATCATGACGGTGGCCATATGGATCGACCAGCGGAACTTGACTGATAGCTATGTAATGTCATAACCACTCTTTACATGCCGGAAATCAGATCGTGGAGTCCAAGTCCGAACCCGCCTTTAAAACTCCAGGTCTCCAACAAGTCTCTAAATTGTGCATCGAGGTTGGCGTTGGTTAGCAGCCGTTTGTAAGAGTGACATGGCCGAAAAAAGCCACTGTCAAACTCGACACGGCTGGCAAACTTGTATCGTAACGCCAATCTCTTCTCGCCGCAACGACAATGTACAACGAGCTGGACGCAAAACAGTTGACAGAGAGAGATTCTCGATCGCGAGAGATGGTCAGCGAAGAAAACAATGATGGAGCTTGATAGCTTCGCACTTTGCTTGCTTATTGAACTGCATGACACACAGCGGTTGTGGTCACAGACCAAAGGGGTCCGTCCATTCGAGATTTGTTCTACTCCAGCTAGCAGAGTACCAGTCTCCTAAAAGGCCCCAGGTAGTCTATGCATCGCACCAGCATAGAGTGACTGCGGACAGATTTACAGTTCGGATATATTCATCTAGCTCATCTCATGCAATGTAAACAGTAACAAGTCATGACAAGACAGCCAGCCAGGCGCCGAATGAGGATATAACAATGCCCCCTACTCCAATGAGCCAGGCCTGCCGTCTATCTCGGCCGTAAACGCCAATTATTCCACGACCGTTTCCCCCGAAATCATGCCTCCTGCTTTTCCCCTCTACCCTGGACTCCTTGTACGATAAATGCATCCCAATGTGTCCGCCAAATGGGTCCAAACATGCTCCCGATGGAGTAAACGAAATCAGATCTTTTTTGTCGTCAAATGCAGAAATCAGGCAATGGTGGCAATCTCAGTAACACCGCCGCCCTCTTTTGTCTCTGTGACGCCTCCGGCAGCCGCCCAGTTCACGGCATCGTTCATGCTGTCCTCACCAAAGACGTTGGCCATGAACCCCTCGTCGGAGTTATTGACGCCTTCCGGTGGAAACTGCAGCCACTGGTCAACGTCGAATTCCGAGCCGGTGACGGCGTTCCAGTCAATGTCCTCTTGACTCTGGAGAAACTCGAGGTCGAGCGGGCCGGGCTCCTCGGAAGCACCGCTGGCGCTGGGCGTCAACCCGCCCAACGGCGACTCGTGGTCAGTGTGGGGAGGACTCGTGGCCGACATGTCCAGAGCGGCGACGTTGATGGTTTGCGGGAACAAGTCGCGCTGCTGCGGGTTGGGCTTGGAGAACATCGTCTCTCCCGTCGTCATGTACGGGAGGTTATCCGGGGGAGGAGTCTGCGCGCCAAACGTCGGGTCGGCAAGCTTAAGGTTCTGCTGCGTCATGGGCGCAGGCTGCTGAAGGTTGATGTCGATGGCCGCCTTGCGCAGCGCAGCGTCCAGGAAGCCAGTGGCATAGTCCGCAGCGGCGTAAATCTCACGCAACTTTTCCATCACACGCATGCACTGGCGGAAGCCGCGGGTGGCTCGGTCTCTGGATTGAGACACGGGGTTCTTCATCTCCAAAAGATGAATGATCATGGCAGGCAAAATGACCGTTACGCCGGTGGTGGGGAGGAACCTCTCGATGCGGAACTGATGGAGCTCGGCCGCCATCTGGGTGACGTGGGCTGCAGCATCACGCACTCTGTGCCGCGACTTCTCCTGCACTTGCTGGGATGCCGTTGGCGCGTGGACGGGAGACGAAGGCAGGAACTGAGGGCGATGCAATGCTGAAATGGTGGTGTGATATACCATGTGCAGCAGGGTCCGCTGGACCGCAACCGTAGACCGGCCGTTCTTCACGTCCAGCGGCGTCAGGCGCCTGTACTGACACACGGGCGGAAGGGTCTCGGCCCAGGCCATGAGCTCGAGATCGACCGAAGCCACGCTCTCGACATTATCCAGCTTCTTGTTGGGAAAGAGCATCATGGTACTGTTGACGGTGTTTTCCGGGCGCATCTTGTCCCGGATCAGGACGGAGTACTGCGCCTTGAGCATGTGACTGATGCAGACACACAGCTGAGCCTTGGAGATGCACAGTGCGGCCAGTTCGCGCTGCATGGCGACGTCGCGCAGGAGGGTGCACTCGGGCGGAACGACACCGTTCTCTTCGGGCAAGAGCTGAATCTCAAAGTCGGACTCTTGGAGCATGGGCACGTCAAAGTCTTCGTCCTTGATGCGGGTGGGTCGACGCATGCCCAGGGCGATGAGACGGTCTCGCATGAAACAGGACCACCAGATGCGCTTCCAGAGCTTCTGCTTGTGAGGCGGCATGCTCGTCGCGGCAGGATCGCGATGAAGACCGATGGTGTGGGCCAGGGAAATGGCAACGCCCATCCAGTGCCATGTGTCCTTTTGGTCGTCGGGGGTCTCGTACCAATACGTCATTAACAACAGAGCTTGGACGAGAACGAGGCGGTCCGACTCGTAGTCGAAGTCGTAGAGAAGCTGCAACAAGACGCGGTTTTAGCATGTGAAGAGAGGCCCTCGTGGGACCCCTGTCGACTGTGGTCATGTCAGACAGGGATGGGGGGTGGACAGCCGACTTACCCTCGTCTTCTGGAAGAAGGCCTTTCTTGCGGCCTTGCGGGTCGGGTAGCCAGCTTCACGCAGGGCCTTCATGTCAACAAAGGCGGTGGCGGCAAACATTACAGCCTGGTACAAGAAAAGACTGATCTGGCCATTGAGACCGTCGTATGCGTTGATGGCGGCCAGGAAATCGTACAGCTCGAGCAGCGGCATGTACGGATGAACATATTCGACGTAGGCCTGCAGCAGGGCGTTCTGCAGCGGCAGGGCGGGCAGAGTCAGGGCACCCTTGGTGTGGAGGTAGTTGACATCCTCGGGGGCGATCTTGGCGGGAAGGGGTTTCACGAAAGCCGGAAGCTGTGCGCGAAGGTCGGGCTCCTCGAGAGAGGAAAGGAATTGACTCGTTCGGCCATCGCCTCCACCCAGGCCACCAAACAGAGAAGCTTGGGCGAGCAGGTTGGACAACAATAGGCGAGGGTTGCTGTCTGCTGACGCGGCGGCTGCAGCAGACTGCAGCTTGGAAAGCAGAGAAGAGGCATTGTCATGACGGTAGCTCGATCGTTGATCTAAGTGTCACAGGGTCTCGTGGTCAGTGTCTCGTCCAATTCGAATAAAAGTTGGCCGGTCTCGTAAGACTTCCATGATGCTGATGAGTAGGGGTTCAGAGCACCAGCTGACATGTGAATGTGGATTACATGTAAGAGGCTAGGACGTGGAGGGACGGAGCCGGGGTGCGGCGAACGGAACAAGACTACACCCAAGAGACGGACAAAGTGTGTGGAGGGGTGATGGAGTGTGGGGGGTGTAGATGGAGCGGCGGAGAAAGTATGGAGTTTGGACGTGGAGGTCCCGGTCCAGGTCACGGGGTAGGACGGAAAAACACGCCTCCACACTTTTTCCCCATTCCGTCGTCTGAGGTACGTATCCCAGAAAGTGCCCCGGATTTGGGAGGGTTGGCACAGCCGGGAACAGAAAGTACAGCAAACAGTGTTTGCGTGTGCCTCGAGGAGTAAGGTCTGGGAAGTGGAGGAAACACAAGCGAATGAAAAAGGCAGGACAGTTGATGCAATACAAAAGGTAACAGGTGACGAACAACATGGGACCCGAGGGCCAGCGTGCATGATCGGAGCCAAGGAAAATACACGCCAAGATGGTTCCAGGCAAAAGCGCAACGAAAAGGTGCCGCTCGTGTCACACAGAGCAAAGGGAAGAAACACTTACAGATCATGTGAGGAACGTGGCCGTCCATCCCGTCGCTAGAGCCGCCGGTTACCGACAGACCCCCAAGAAGTCCAGCTCCAAGGCCAACTCCTACACCAGGCGCAGTGCCAGGTGCAGGTGCAGGTGCGGGTGCAGGTCCAGGTCCAACTCCTCCCAGTCCGGCGGCAACTGCAGCTCCGGCGCCAATGCCGGGTGTCGCAGCCAAGGGCACACCGGAGGCCGCGGTGATAGGATTCGCTGCCACTGATCCGTTGACCGAAGCCACCGAGGCATTGCTGGGTCGGCGTAATTCCGCGCTGCTGTGAATGTTGATTGGGGTTGCGCCTTTGGAGCGCAGTTGTGCCTCGGCTCCAACGACATGCCCCGCCGTGCTGGCCGCCAAAAGATTCTTCCTACAACGCATCCAGGGTCAGCACGTGTCCTCTGCATCCGTCTCTGTCACGCCGATGCCTCTGACTCTTCGTTTCCCCGCTTGAGGTTTCCCCGGAGCCAGCTGGGATGATGTCGCTTGACGCCATCGCAAGCCTAGCCATGGGGCGCATGCAATCGCTGTCTGATGGAGTGAGAGTTGCGGCTCGTCGCGTGAGGTCCACAGCCACGTCAAGCATGGCTGAAGGGCTGAACTTACTTTCGGCGGCGACTCTCCTGGACAACGCATTCCACGTTGTCCCATCTGCAATTGCCGCAAGGCGCGCCTTCGACGACGTCGCAGCGAACTTTGCGAGCGCGACAGCTCACACAAGCGCGAGCGGCTCTGCGCTTCGTCACCTTGGCCGGAGGCGCGCCGTCCTTGAGCTCGGCGTCGGACGAGGTGCGCTTTTTGCTCTCCTGATCTGACGAGTTCTCGGCGCTAGACTCGTCGTTCCTGCCGTCAGTGGCGGGCGTGGGCTCATCAGCCGCTGTCGTCGTCGTCGTCGTCGTCGTCGTCGTCATCGTCGTCGCAGGCGCATCGGGAACCGGGTCGACAGCGAGCGTCGGCTCGGAAGCAGCAGCGGTGGCGGTGGTCGCGGTGGTCGTTTCGGTTGCCATGACCGTGGATTCGAAGCAGCCCCTCCTATTTAGGGACTGCTATAGATACGATGCCAATTGGTCGAGATGAGTCGTAGAGGGCCGATGAGTCTGGGATCGGAGGTGGTTCCGGTGTGGCAGTAGCTTTCTCAAGTAGTTTCTCGCAATGCGGACAGCTCGAGATGAGTGGCGGACTCTCTGAAAGGTGCAGGTTTGGCGCAGTGCGGCTTCGTGGGGGCGCTTAGTGCGAGGACTCACGCAATCGATTCGAGGCAGTTAGAGTCTCCTGTTTGGGGACTGAGCAAAGGGTGCGTATGGAGAGCCGTCAAAGTCGAGGTGGGTGGAGCTCGTCGAGGGTCAAGACAACAAGACAAACTGCAGAACAACAAGGCGGAACGTGGGCGCGTTGAGATGAGCATTGAATGTTTGCGAGACAGATACCAGAGAGGCGAAATATGGACGTGGTCACAGAATGAATCCGCGTAGGGAATGCCGGGGGCGGATGAGAGTGAATCTAGTCTGTCTTTGTCGCGTGTCTCGTGTCTCGTGATGAACCAGTCTCGGCAAGGAGAGGCAAGGTATGTATCGGTGAGGTGGGCTTAGGCGAGGTGAGGTGAAGGGCGGAGGAGGCGAAGGCTAGTCGACCTCGAATTGTCATGAAAGGCCGGAGCTACGGGCAAGTGGAAGGAGAGGCGGACATGTGGGGTTCAAGGGTGTGGGAGAGGGGAGAAGAGGAAGGTATTATAAGAATCGCACACGGCCAGCACTTGCTCAGCCAGGTGTGATGTACCAGCATGCGCAAGACAAGGCAGGATCAATCTTTTTGCTACGACACTGGGGACAAGGAACCGACCAAGAAAGGGTGGATTGGGTTGGACTGGACCAGCCATGACTTCAGGCTCAGGCTCAGACTCTCTTGGGTCAAGAGCTTGACACTAGGAACGGACTCTCTTTCTTTCGTCTGGAATTCCCACGAGGCACGCCCCCCCTGGCCACTTGCCCCTGTCCCGGCCCCTCCCCCCTTCTCCTCGTTTTGATTTGGCCCTGTCGCCTTTGCAGAGCTCGATCCATTGACAAGATGGGGCCGGCGACGGCAAAGTGAAGACTAGGCCGAGCGGTGTCGATGGCACCTTGCCGCGACCGCTTGCTTTGTGTACTGCAGTGCTTGGAGTCAAGGAAGGAGAGGGAACGCGGATCAAGTTCAGGCAGGCGAGGAAGAGGAGATTGGCACCTGAGGTAGGCATGCGTAGCTAATAGTACCTAGACACACACTCTACGCACCTTCATGCCTGCTCTGACAGCGTAGAGCAGCTGCACTGCACGCTACACCGGGAAAGGCCAGGGAAAACACAAGACCACACAGGGGTAGGGTAATAATTAAGCAGGACCGGCGGACGCGGACAGGCTAGAGCTGGAGATGGAGAGGAACATGGAGATGGACATGGAGCTGGAGATGGAGCATCGTCAGGACGTGGATCAATACGTACAGAGCCCAGTGTTTTATGGGGAAATGAAGCTAGCCAAAAGGTGAAGAGCGATATGGGTCCAATTACGGGTCGCGTTAGTCAGGTATGGATACTTGTACGCTACTCCGTCCCGCGAACAGAGTGCCTTTTAACGATACAGTGTTTGGGCGGTCGAGGATGGGCATCGGACAGGGGTCTTGGATGCGACGGAGCAGTGCCGTAGCGCTCGTACTGGCACGCTGTACACAGTGCCTCACGAGTCGCAGGGTATTGCGCTCTCTTCAGCGACCCACAGGTTTACCTCAGCAGCAATGTGGTTGACGACACATGCGCGAATACGTCTCTTGGCTAACACGTCCCGGTACGTAGACTGCACAGATGCGAGTGAGGAATGAGACACAACACAAATAGACCCCTCCGTGAAGACTCAGTAGATGATTGAAAGACGTCTTTACGTAGTTGAATCATTGCCAGGCACGATACGACGGGATGCGGCGGTACGAGGCATGCAGGCTGTTTGTTTTGCGGCGTTGCTGGCGCCTACTCTAATCACCACTGCCGCCATGTCAGAGGCTCAGTAGGAATACCCACGAACCTGCAGCATGTACGAATCACCACGCCCGTCAGGTGTGTCGTCCGCCGTCCGCCGTCCGCCGTCCTAGCGGCCGTTGATCGAATGCTCCGGGTGCGATGCACGCCATGACACGGGAGCTGTCAGTTCGAGCTTGGGATGTGCTGTCTGGTGACCCATGGATGTGGCAGCGCAACGCAGCGCAACACATTGACTGCAAACACCGAGGCCACGAGACGTCGTCTGCATTTGCACTTGCTCTTGTTGCCTGTGAACGGCCCAAGAAGGATTGGTCCAGAAGCATGGAACCAATTCCGTACCGAGCAATCGTGGACCTGTGCGTACGTAGTACGTAGCAATGCCAGGGCGGCTTCTCTTACATGAGAAATGCTGCTGCATCCAAGTCCAATCATGAGAAGGTGCTTCCTTTCCAGAATGCAGAGCAGATATCGCTTATGACATGCTGCAAAGTACTGGCAGGTACCTCACCCTCGGTCGCTCCTCGTGGAATCCAGGATGCTCTTACTGCCTACCCTCAATCTCCAATGTCAGCTCACCTGCGCCGCCTTTTGCATTTTCCCAGTGGCTTGGCCTTCATTTGCGCCTCTTCCTCAGTTGTCGCGACTGCCCATGTACCTCTACGCCAGTCTTCCACCAAGGAGTACCTCTGGCGTGCCATCCCATGTGTCCTTCGACCCTTCCATCCGTCCGGTCGATCAGACCAATGCGCTGGTCCCCATCGTCTGCTCATAAACGCCAACCTTTGGTCATATCGACGACGTAAGCGACCTCGCTCTCCCCCCCAAAACGCACATCACCAGACAACCTTCGACCAAGCAGCCGCCCTGCCCGCCGCGGCGCATGTGAAGCAACACCCAGTATCAGCAGCACTCTGAACAACAGTACGCTGATTTGCAGCAGCAAAAGGCTTTGCTGGTCAACCGCGTCCAATGTCGTAATTGCACCTCACCATCCCTGCCTCTTTCCAGCCAAGCTCGCATCTCTGGGGGTCTCCAGGACTTGGGGGAGGGGTTGAACATGAGGGGCGCCCGCGCTTGCCCGCGCGATGCTCCATGTGGAGACGCAGATGCACTCGGAGCTGGTTCCATTCACTACCCTACTCCAGTTGCAGAGTCTCTGCTGGCGTGTCTCACATGCGATGGAGGTTAACGACGACAGCTCACCTCATCATCATGACCGGTGGTGAACCACGTTACCTATTGTGCAGAGTAGGCAGGCCTAGGAAGCATGCACGATGCGGCAGGACATGCTCTCGTCGTCCTATGATGACACGCAGCGCCCATCGCATCGACGCAACCCATTCATTCAGTCGTCGACACAACTTTCGGCGCAACCACGATGGTTTGAAGATTGTCGTCGACTTACGCCTTGCGGCCACGTACATGAGGCAATGCCTGATTTTTCCGCACGTCTACAACCTCAGCTGCACGCGTGCATCGATCCCTGCCGGCCCCATCTTCAACCTCGACCCCTCCAGCTCTTTGAGCCCATTCGCACTTGTTTCTCCGGAGCCTCTACGGCCAACCGGCGCTTCCCATCTGGAACAACAGGCGCCGGGCTACCGCGACGAGAAGGCGGCCTCTTTGTTGTTCGTCGCCTGTCGTCTCCATAACATCATCATCCACCCGCATTCTTACCACAGACTCGGTGCTCTGCAGCCCTTGAGCTTTCTCGTCTTGGCTGGTACAGGACCAAGGCGACCTTGCCGCATCGCGTCTTGCTTATGCCGCCAGCCCAGCATACCTATGTAAGACGTCTTCGTAGTCGGTGCTCCAGATCAGCCGCCGACTCGACTTGGGTTGCCCTGCGACTAGGTAGAGCACCAGACCAGACCGACCACGACCCTATTCTTCACCGCAAAACGCATTTCCACATCTCATTCACCGTACCCTCCGCTCTTTTGAACTAGGATTCCCGCCGGCGCAGTGGTCTGATCCTGCTCGGCGAGCTAGACCAAGTTGCTCTTGCGCAACGGCGAGGCTCTCAGAGCAATAACAAGAAAACAGATCGAGCCGTTGTCCGCAGAAGAGCAGACTACAGCCATCACCGGCGGCGCATCGTCGTCGTCCTCAGTGCCTCTCCACAGCCTCCACCCCCAACCCCAAATCCTGGCAGCGGCGATCCCCATCCTTTGCCGTCTGCGTCTCCCGTCACTCACCTTGCGGAGACGTCCAATGACACCTTATTGTGTACCTCGCCAGCAAGCCCGTGCGTTGGCTGACATGAAGCAGAGCAGCCACAGCAGACTGCTTCACCTCTGAGGCTCTTCTCAGACAGTGCACAGTATTTCGTCGCGACTCATCACCGCCCTTGAACCCATGTCCTTGGTCCACCGCTGGACGTTTCCATTACCATTTGCTAATAAACCAGTTTTCTCTTCTCTTCCTGCCCAGTCCAGCATCAAGGTCTCGAAGGCCAGCCTCCAATGCAAAACCTTTCGTAACCGGTGGCAGCCACTCGAGTCAGGGCTCTTCGAGTCAGCCGCGGTGTGGGCGTCAGGGATCTTTCGCGCCAGCTTACGTACTTGTAGGTGTCCTGTACAGGCCCTCGTCCTCGGTGCATGTACCGTGTAGCACGCGGCTACTGCTTCCGCACCGCTGTTTTCCACGTAGCGTCAAGTACTCTATTGATCCAGGCTACATGTAGCCGCCGTAGCTGTACCGGACCTACCAGCCGACCGCAGCGTCCAACCAAAATCAGCTACATAATCCTTAGGCTATCGTAAACCTCACCTTACCTTCCAGTGGGGGTTAGTACAGGTAACACCTTCCCGCCCCCAGCAGCCCCCCCAACTTTAAAGCATCACGAGCCTCGCCGCAATTTTCACACCTCATCTCAAACTGCCTCCGTGCCATAGGTCCATTTGCCATGCACTTAGTCACCGACTACGAGGCAGCCATCTCGGACTGTGTCCGACAGCGGCTGCGGATCGTGTCCGGTGGGAGTTTGACGTTCGACATCGACATGGTGATGCTGAACAGATGGCCGACAAAAAGCAGACATGGCTGTCTAAACGATCTTCCCCCCCGGATTGATGCAAAGGAACGCATCCGCATACTCGTCCGGATACTGGCGGCATGGCTGTGCTATAGGAGTGCTACAGGAATTCGCAATCCTCGCAAAGGTGCCGATACCACGCTGGTAATCTGCCTGTCACGACTGACCTAATTTTACCTCATCACGAGCTGATCCCAGCTGGGGTCGCCCAGTCGGCTTCTTGGAGTCGGCTACTTGGCCTGTTTCGCCCAGCTTTATTCGGCTTCTTACTTTCGACACGACGCTTGGGCATTTCACGATGAAGTTCACAGCCACCCAAACACCAAGCTGCCCACATCGGATCGCTCTCGCTTGTCCATAGTCGCATCCATCAGGGTTTCGTCTCGTCGTGTTCTACCGTATCGTCGTCTGGTTCGGCCGGCTACCAGTAGACACGCCCGTCATCCCGTGGCCCTTGATCTGAAGGTCAAAGTATCCGTACCCAATGGTGACTCTTCGATTCCACGATGAATCTTCGAATGTCCCGACCCAGCCACCAGCCAATCAAATATCATTCCAGACATGGAAACAGCTCCTTTCGCCCAGCTGGAATTCGGCAATAGTCGGGACTGGGCAGTGGATTACCCCTGCTCCCATATACATCCACTAATTATTTGACACACAGCGATCGCGATCCCGTCTTCATGTCCCGAGCAGCAACACCAACTAAAATGCATTGCAAGAGATTGGATGAATGGGAAACGTTGGTGGAAAATTTTTCCCTCTCAACCTTGCGCGAGTACACATACTCAGTACACAGCCCAGACCACCGGGTCACACAAGAATTCTTCGGTCTGCGGCGAGACCCCTGCATCGTGTCCAAGTCGAAACCTTCTTCCGGCCGAAGAGTCCCATGGTCTGGCGCCGACTCGACGGCACCGGACCTGCTGCACCTGCGGACCAGTCACCGCTGATGAGTCGAAGCCGCGAACCGAGTTGCTGCGCCAAGCGCTCTGTGTTCTGGACTCGGATCCTCTTCGACGCAGCTGCCTGGTTGTACGCACAACCGTGCAATTCCCGCGCCTTCATCCACCGATTGTCGTCGAGAAGCCTGACGCCGTCCAAACCTGGAAACGTCTACTGAGTACGTGGGAAATAGCAAAAAGAAGATCATGTCCCGGCATCAAGCTTCATTCAGAGGACCAAAGCATTTGTCACGATCAAAACAAGATCTGCGTCGCGTTACCCCCTCTACGACGACGGCGAGCCTTGGTGTCTAATTTCATCAATCATCGTGTCGCAGGTCCCAATTCCAATCAACGCTCAGCTGGTCCTGGGATCCATCAGCCCAGCCCCGGCCAATCCACACGCGACGCTACGCAGCATACCGAGTACAGCCCAATCAACAGCGCCCTCCCTTTGCTCCGACACCCAACGGTGCTGCCGTGCGTGCGCCATTCTTGGTATGACGAATGCCGCTCCCCATCCCAAAACCCAGACGGCCGCTCCTCCGGCCGTCTCAGCCGGGCAGTTTATCCCGACCGGCCTGACGACCATCTCTGTGCACGCCTTCGCTGAAGATCCTCACTTTTTGAGCCTCACTCACCGCTCTTGAAACGATGTCATGTTGCCAGTCAACATCGTCAATGACCTCACTGCTCGTGGCACCTCAAAACCCAAGCCCTTCATCGCCGGAAACAAAGTTACCGTCGCTGCCAGATCGTCACGGCACTTGATAGACGGCTTTGCTGCCCCCTGCCTTTTCCCCCTCTCCCACTTTCCCATGACAACGAATCGAGTTCACCGTATTGACGACATCCATCGACCGGTCCCAAGATCTAGGCTCCGCTGCGGCTGCTTGATTCCTCGCTAACGATGCTGCGCCCGTAAATACAACTGGACATGGACACGAGGGTGCATGACCTGCAAGAAAAGAGAGGACGGTCCGCAACGAGGAAATACAAACCCCCCACTTGCCTCAGTTGACCCCCGCATGCCACCGTAGACGAGTATCAAGTGCTGCTGTTCTAGTATGCAAAGGGAAACATGGACAAGCGATGCCGTCCAATAACCTCCCCGAACCATCCGAAGTGTTCCCCCCCCCCCCCCCCCCC
>QAPG01000107.1:0-111662 GCA_004366825.1 Colletotrichum spinosum | reverse complement strand
CCCCCCCCCCCCCGAAAACCAACAAAACCAAGAGGCAAATGCGGTGCTGTGTATCCGTATACAAATCGATAGTGAACCTTGCAAGACCGGGCCGTGTGTGAGAGCGTATAGTGGAGCCCGCCGACCTGCTCCGATTCTCACGTCCGAATTCACCCTTGCTCCCACACGTATGTACACCACAGACAGCTACTGTTACACGCCCTTCCCCCTCCCTCCCCTAACCCTCTCCACAGGTTCCACCTCCTCGCCTCTTTGCAAATCAAGGCACACGCCGCCGCGGCGCGCGGGGGACGGAAGCAACAATGGGAGGGAAAAAAAACACAGTTCAAGTGGGCACTTTACCAGTCACGATTCTCCCTCTACGGGGCGGGGGAGTGGGCTTCCCTTCGTCCCCTCTCGCCTTGCCCCTTTTTGGGCCGTACGCATACGCCAACGCCAGTGCTCCGCTCTCTGCTTACAATTATCAAAATGCCTGCATCACCAATGGCTCCTCCACAATCACAGGCATCTTCGTCTCAAGTGGTGAGCAGGGGAGGGGGGAGGGGAGTACGTATATATACGGGTGGTTCTTTGGTGTGGCCGGACCAAGGCTCCAGCAAAACTCGCAGGAGGGGCTGCGAAGCTGCGGACCACTACTACTCTAGGTGTACTGTACAATCGCAGTGGGTGGCCTCTTTGCTTCCCTATCTTGGTGCCATCTACTCTGTACCAAGTCCCCCATATCCGTACGTACAGTTCGTTGGGTTGCTGTCAACCGCCCCTCCTCCGTGGGGAAGCCGCTTCCAACTCCACGATCTCCCGTGCTTGGCTTTTCGATGATACGCTAGCTTGTCCCTCCTGCGGCAGTCCTCTTTCTCGCCGACGACTGCACATCGAACCGCTCGTGCATGGAGCCAATCATTGCCTCGACTGTATGCAGACAACTGGTGTCGACAAGTGACATGTCCACTTTGTTTGATACCATGATATCCGTATTTGAGCTTCCCATATTTACCAATGACGCATCGCCAGTGATCTGGGGCCGGTAGGCCGAGTACACGCACAGCTCTAGGGCTACTCCTTGCCCGTATCCATCGCGGGAACCGCCTCGTTGGCCTTGTCGACCTTTGCGAGTGCCTTTGCGTCCAGCCCGGCGTACCACTGCTTTAGCAGAGCCGCATGCGACGTCTCTCCCTCCGTGAGCTCGACCGGCGGTCCGCGAATCTGCGGCAGCCCGTCCTCGCTCTTCCGCTCAAAGACGGCCCAGCTCGATCCGTCGTTGGCCCGGAGCCCGAACCCGCGCCCCGTCATCGACACAATGTTAAAGTGCCGGAGGAGGATCGCATCGCCTGGATGCACCACTGGCAGCGCCGACTTGTGCGACCGGAAAATCTGCACCGGCACCGTGAGCGTGGGCGCTGTAGACTGGTCCGTGACGTTGAATGTCTGAACGATGCCCCGCGGGCCCCCCTTGGCTCGCCTGGCCTCGGGTGGCTCCGTCGTCGCAATCGCAATCACGTCGATGGCCTTGCCCGGGTGGTTCCGGAGCGCCTTGAGTGATATGCATTCGGCAACGTCGACGCGCAGGGACTTATTGAGTTGCATCTTCAGCGCGCTGGGCGACTCGGGCGCGGCCGCCTCCTTGGCTTCTTTGCCTGCCGCTCGCGAGGGCGACTCGTTGGCCGCCCTTGCGAGCTGCGCATCCGCGTCCTCGTCCGCATCTGGCGAGTCGCTCTTGAGAACGAGGCTATGCGACCTTGCACGGGTTACTCGAGCGCCGTGTTCAGGGGTCGTACGGTCTGATAGGCGCGTCGAACGTCGCGCTGCGATTGATGCACGAGCCAGCTTCACGCTAGGATCCTGATCCCTGCTGGCCGACTTGTTTCTTCGGTGTCCGCGCACTCGCCTTGGGATTGGCGCGGCGTTCGTCTCCTCCGAGACCTCCTCGGCGATAAGAGGCGACCGCGCTTCGGACGGTTGCGCCGAGCCGTCTCGGATTTGAGATGGCTCATCCACGGTGGGTGGAGTTGGGTCGACAGTCTCCTCGGACTTTTCGACCGTCGCGTCGGTGGTCTTGATTTTATCGGTCCTTCTTTCTTCCGTCTCAATGTCGACGATGGCTGTGGACGTAAAAGACTCGGCCATTTGAGTATCAGCTGGAGTTGACAGTTGGTGCTGCGAACCGTCAAAAACCTCACTGACTTGAGTTGTTTGAGTCTCGACCAGCTGGGCGACCTCGAAAGAGTGCAGATCTTGTTGCCCAGCGGGAAAAGACGCAACCTTGGGTGGCTGTGTGTCAGGTTCGTCAACGTCCATCGTTTCCGTGTCGCGAGGGTCATCTTCGTGATAATCTTCGCCTTGTATCGTCGTTACTTGGGTCACGGTCGACGTCTCGATCGTAATTTCTGCTGTCTCCGGTGATGTTCTCGTAAAAGTCTCGTCGTCCAGCTCGGCCGCTGGTAAGTCCGCTTGCTCGATAATCTGAGTCGTCTCAATAATGATCATCTCTTCCTCTACCATGGCTTCGTCTTCCAGCTGGCTTTGGATGATTTGTTCTTCGTCCAAGGGGTCTTTTACCAAAGTTTCGGCTTTTCCCACAAGCGTTTCGGACTCTTCAGCTAGTCGTCCGGCGGCGTCGTCAACTGCTTCGTCGTCTGCGTCGGTCATGTTAATGTCAACCGGTTCAGACACGGCCCCGTTGGCAGGCTCCGGGGTTACTTCGACAACACTTGTTTCTCGGGGTGTGTTTCTGACCTCTTCCGCCGCACTTTCCACCTGGCCGTCCGACCCTGCCGCGTCCACATCTTCGTCGTCGGGGGTGATTGTGGCCTCTTTGCGGGCTCCGGAACCCTCTGTTGTCTTCACATCCGACTCCGCAACGATCGTAGTCTCGTGTCCAACATAATCCTCTCGGCCCTGTTCTTCGTCTTCATCCATTGCCGTTCGAGGCTCCGCCAGTGGCTTCTGGTCTTTTTGCTCTTCGCCCGCTTGCATCTCTTCTTCGAGCTCTCGCTCCAGTTCTGCCTCTAGTATTTCCGAGTCACCCCGAGAGGAAGGCTGAGAGCCGACTCCCGTGGTAACATCTATGGTGTGAGGCAACTTGACGGGGCTCATGGTCTCCAGATCGTCCGCAATTGTTGACGTGGTCATGTCTGCATCGTTACCGTCTGCCTGCTGGGGTGAGCTTGAGCCAAGGCTTCGGGTGGTGTGTCCGACGTTCGAGGCCTCCCTAGGCTTGGGGGTCGGTGTTCCGCCATCCGAATGATGCTCGTCGTCGCTATCCTCCACGGACAAGACAGGTGAAGAGGATATCTGGCCGCCTTCCTCGTCAACATCGACATCTGGTTGGCTTGCCACCTCATCTGTAGACTCATGGTCTTCAGGATCTTCCTCCTGATCTTCTACTTCAGACTCCGAGGACGGGTCGTCCTGCGGCGGCAGTTGTCGGGTTTGCACTGTTACAGGCGGTGGGGGTGCTTCGTCTTCCTCGTCATCGTCCGAGTCAGAGAGCAAGCTGATGACCTGAGGGGCTGCCGGCGCAGCAGGTGGTGGTTGGCTCTCCTGATCTTCGTCATCGAAGCCCTCGTCTTCTTCCCCATACTCGTCGCCCTCATAATCTTCAGCATCGTCGTCCGTCGCATCAAACTCGCTGCCATGGCCCACGGGATTGAGAATGTCTTTTTCGTCTTCCTGACCATGGTCGGACTCGAGGTCCGTGGCTTCATCGTCGTCTTGGACGTTACTCAGATTGCGGTAATTGGTAATATCGTAATCACCGCCGGCATCGTCTTCCTCATGTTCGGCTTCTTCCTCGCTGTCCTCGCTGCCGTCAGAGGTCGAGCTGCTCTTGACTTGCGAGATGTCGGCCGCCTCCTTCTCCCTTTCAACCAACGACTCGAAGTGTCTCTCTGCGTATGTCTTAGCAGTGAAGTTCTCTTCGGGACCGCTGTGGTCTTCCGGTAACAGGTCTTCATCGACCTTGAGAGCTGCTTGTGTACCATCGGGATCGTCGTGGTGCTCTCTAGCCTGACGCTCGCGATCCTCGGCCCAGTCGTCACTTGGAATGGCTTGAGTGCCCGGCTGTTTCTCTGCAGGACCAGCTTGCTTTCCGGCAGCAGAAGCATCAAACCCAGGAACCTCTTCCGCCCTCGCGGGAGGTGTGGAATGTGCCGGCGCGTGACCCCACGATGCCTGCTGCGGTTCGGCAATGCCGTCGACAAGGACTGTGCGGTGCTCAGCTCCCATGCCATGTGGTCCCTGTGATGAATGGTCCGCACGCGCCTGCATGGTCTCCGGAAAAGGCTGGGATGTAATCGCAGTCTGAGGATCAAAGTTTGGTGTCTCTAGGAAAGCCGCAGGGTACTGCCCAGGAGTGCCCATCTCTTGATCCAGTCCGTCTTCCGGATAGGCGTTTGAAGGCTCGTGGAATGAGCTGTCCGCATGGTACTGTGGGTCTATCAACGGCTGCTGGATGTCCTGGTCGAAAATTGGGCCTAGAGGTGGCTGTTCGAACGCCGGTGTGTAATGCTCGTGAGCCGAGGTGAATATCGGCATAGGCGGGGGCTGTCCAAAGTCGTTCGAGTTCGATCCGGTTCCGAGTGGCGTGTGCATCAGGTCTGTCAGATGAGACTGAACGCAAGAATCAGTCGTGGTCGATTTCGACGGCGTTTGCCAGAAGTGCGCAGCATCGCGACGGGCTTCTGCTGCAACCTGAACATCTCTCGGGGGGCTCCTCTCCAGTTCGACCGTCTGACAACCCCCGTCGACCATTTTGGGACGTGATGGAGTGGTGATTGCCGCCTGCTCATCAACCATTGTAGTGTCCTCTGTGCCTTCGTTCTCTTTCGGCTGTGGTTCGGGGCTCCGAGATGTGCTCGTGTATCTCCAGACGCTACTGTACCTGCCGCTCTTTTCGCTCTTCTTCGCCCGTGCCTTGGCTCCGATGTCTTCTTCAAAAATGTCCAGGCTGCCCTCAAACAAAGACCCATACGATACTCTGGCGCGCTTGAGAAAGGCTGGTGAGGCATATTCATCCGCCTCCAGGCTCTCATCGGCCGGCCTCTTCGACGACACTTTCCGTGTTGGGGTGGCCAGGGGCGCCGGGGTGGGCTCTTTGAATGCCTCAAGGACGGAGTCTGGCAAGCGTTCGAGGGCGGGGGCGGGGGCGGGCTCGGGTTCCGGCTCAGGTTCGGTAGCAGGATCATCGACATCTAAGAGCTTGACATCTTCCGAGTCGCTGACCTTGGCCTTAAACTGTCAATCGTGGCTCGTGCGGTTCATTCCATCATTGCTACGGCATACCTGAAGCAGCAGTCTGTTCTTGAACTTGAGCTGCCATTCCAGGCTCGTGCCCGGCACGCGCAGCTTGGAATCATCAGTGACAAATTCGACGCCGTCCAAGCTGAGTTCAATCTCATCGTAGCTTCCTAGGCCCGAGTCGCGTATCGCTTTGGCACTCGGCCCGCTGAACTCGACGCGGACCTGGCCCTTGGCGCGTCGCAGTCGAAAATCGGGTTCGGCGAGCAGGAAAGCGATGGTCTTGTTGATGATGCTGTACGGCCAGGTTATGGTAACGACACCGCGCACAGTGCGCGACTTGGGGTCCTCTACATCAGGGCTCAATTGCGCGATGGGGATGCCCTCGGCAGCTGGGAACTGCGAGGGTAGCTGGTCGCCAGACATCGCGTCATGAGTGTCGAGGCAACCGGGAATGCAACCTAAGATAGAGACAGGGATCTGGCGAAAGCGGCAAGTCCAAGTGGCAGACCATCGACGAGTGATGCTCGCGACACTGGTTCTGTTGTTACTTTTCTAAGAGCAACGCAAATGAGATTCGGCGAGGAGGTTGAGCTGGTGGTACGGCATTGCTGCGTGATCCGTTTGGAAAGAAAGTGGAACAAGGGGAAAGCTCCAGTTGGAAAGCTGCACTTGCGCCAGGATCCACAGGCAGGAGCGGATGAAAATAGCAGGCGGTGACAGGGGTGAGCTCTTCACCTGCCTCAAAGGTTAGGTAAGTGGCTTAGCTCAGCCGGCTGTCCGTATCTTGTTATCGGTATCTGTACCGTACACTCGCTTCCACAGTCACGTGGGCACTCTTCTCCTTGGATAGCCCTTGCTCGCGATGCGCATCTCATCTTCTGCATCTTCCTCCGGACCCAGTTGGGTACATATGGCGTCCCATAATCTGTCATTTCCTCCGTGGCGGAAATCGAGAGCTATAAGAACTTGGTCTGCATCGCGAATGTGATGAAAGTGAGGAAGCTCCGTTTTACCCGCCCGTGTCCCACTCTCCCCGGTCCCAGCCGATTAGGTGATTTTCCTCCGATATAACGCACCGCAGCCTCGTGGGGCATGACATGTTGTCGCACTGCCTCTTAAGTACGCCGTCACCGTTGTGAAGACGGGTCTTTCTGAGACAAGAGCCAGGCTAGAAGACGCACTCGCACCTCCCGGACATTGCCAGACATGAGCTCAATGTTCGACGTCAAAAAGATCGCCATCATCGGCGCAGGACCGACCGGTCTCGCGGCCGCCCGCTACCTCGAGGCTCAGGGCGCCTTTGAGTCTATCGTCGTCTTCGAGCAGCAGGCCGAGGTCGGCGGTGTCTGGAACTACAGCGAGCACCCTACAACCTCTCTCCACGTTCCTCAGACGGACCCATTCTGCCCCCAGGACCCTCCGATCCGGCCCAATCCCGATGCGCCTCCCGTGTTCCCCACCCCGATGTACGGGAGGCTCCACGCCAACACGGTGAAGACGACGATGAACTTCAAGGACACGCCGTACCCGGATGACACCTGGGTATTCCCGTCTCGCGAGGCCATCTACGACTATCTTGTGAGATATTCGACAGACGTCCGTCATCTCATCAAGCTCACGCACCAGGTCAAGTCGGTTGATCTCCGGGAGGAGAACGGCCGGGATCAGTGGGACGTGAAGGCGGCTTGCACCTTTACCGATCGAATTTTCAGCGACACGTACGACGCTGTGGTGATTGCCAACGGCCATTACGATGTTCCCTACATACCGGACGTCAAGGGCATCAAGGCCTTTCACGAGGCACATCCCGAGGCTGTTCTGCACTCCAAGAATTACCGTTTGCCGGGGCCTTTCGCCGGGCAAAGAGTCATCGTAGTCGGCAACGGACCTTCGGGCCTGGATATCGCGCGTCAGATCAGCCCGCACGCCGACACGACGTTTCTGTCGGTACACCACGCGACTCCACCAGACAAGGTAGAGCACATTGGGGCTGTAGAGGTCCCTCAGATCGACGAGTTTTTGCCCGACACAAAGGGAGTGCGTTTCAGTGACGGCAGGATCGAGGAGAACATTTCTGCCGTCATCTACTGTACCGGATTCTTTTTCAGCTTTCCCTTCCTGCCAGAGGCTGCGAGGCCGAACCTCTTGACCAACGGCAAAGGCGTCAGGGGTCTGTATCAGCACCTCTTCCTCATCAACCACCCGACGCTGGCATTTGGCGGGCTACTCATCAAGACGGTGCCCTGGCCGCTGGCGGAAGCACAGGCGGCCATCCTGGGAGCGGTATGGTCAAACAGCCTCAGACTGCCATCAATTAGAGAACAAGAGGATTGGGAGCGGGCCTTGTTCAAGAAACGTGGAGACAAGAACCTCCACGTGCTGGTGGACGAAGGAGAAGACGGTCGCTTCTTGGACTACTTGCACGATTGGGCGGCAGAGTCGATGAGCAAGGGCAAAGAGCCTCCTTACTGGTGCGACGAGCAGTTTTGGGAGCGCAGCGTCTACTTCCCGGCGAAGCAAGAGTTCGAAAAGCGGGGAGGGACTGCAACGAGTCTGGGAGAAATCGGCTATGTGTACCCAGGCAAGGGCAAGTGGTCGTTTCTCGCTCCCAAGCTGTAGGGCATGCTAGAGTTATGCTGGAGACCGATTTGTTCTGGTTAGATGTACATGACATGTGCATATATCCGTACATGGCTTGTCTTTTGACAGAATCTACCATGTAGACTTAGCGAGCGATACTCAAGAGAAGTGGACACATCTGATACAATGTACCGCCGACTGCCGGGTACGGGGCCTAGCAGGGCGAGTGACGGACGGCACATCTGGGATGTCGATGATGCCGTGACCGGTAGCTGTGGCGACGGTGCGGGTTGCGGTTCTGAGAGCCTGGGACAAGCTGCTTCCCAGTGATGTCGTCGACCCCATGGCCAGAAGAGTATCCGTAGCTCTGTGTCTTTTTTAGGAAGACGAAACTGGAGCTCGCCGAGAGCTCCCCGGTCGCCCCTCGTGTTCAATCTAACAGGTCCAGGGGGTGAGGTAACCGAATCGGTGGTAGTGGGACAAGGGAGCCCGTAGGCGAAATAGCTGCCGAGGGCGTTTCCGGGCCAGCGAACGGCACCGACGAGGAATGTGAAATAACCACTGGAGACAGTTGCTTTTCGGGAAATGAGGCGGGCTCCAGCGAAGAATATGTGGGTTTTCTTTGCGTGACGGTCTGTTGTGGGCGAGAGACGGCGACATGGACGGAGAAAAAGGACAAGACAGTCGGCGCGTCGTGTGTTCGCGGTCTTCGCGGTCGTGTAACCGCAGATGGTAGACAGAACCAACAGAGCTTGAATGAAGCATGGATGTGAATGTTTGGAAAGGCATCATGGCCCAATCACGTCGAGCTGTACATGCTGGGTACATGGGATAACGCAGGGCACCTGGGCAGGACAGGGCAAGGCAGGTCGCCGCAGTGGGGAGGATGAAGATCGCCGGAAGCGAAGGACGTGGTCGAAAGCTGCTGGTTGGTTCGTCGCGTGCTAGGCGGCGCCGCGCGTGGCTGTCGCGCGCGAAAGCAAAAGCTTCCTGACAGCCGTCATGGTGAACTCACGGTCGTCGAAAACGCAAGTCTGGCAGGCGAACAGGCAAAGGTAGCATGGGATGGTTCGTGTCAAAGGTCAAAGCGTGGGAGATGTCGTGCAGCTTCTCGTCTGATGCGATGGCGTGGGCACTTGGAAGGCGACGAGGTGGAGAGACGAACGGCCGAGCGTGGCTCAATATCCGCTTATTCAGGTAGCTCTAGGTAGCTGAGTTGAGATGAGTATCCGTATGCAGACACAAAATGAGGTAGTATGCAGGGTGGGAAGGAGCTTATGCGGATAGATCTTTGTCGATGTGAATTGGCCAGGTCGGCTTCTCCAGATTCCTTTTCTACCAGAATGCCAGGCTGAGAGCTTGGATAGGATGGAAGTAGCACAGGACTGACGGCCACTGATTGCTGTTGAAGCGATGTCTACCTTGCGCAGTGTTCTGCTGGATAACTGGAAGGCGCGCTCCTGCCAGCAAGGAAGGTGAAAGAAGCATAGGATCCGAGAATGCATATATCCGATGTGCATATTCTAAAGAATGCATCCGTCTGCATACGCGCTACCGGGTTGCCGCGTTAAAGAGATGGGGGGAAGCCTCCTCCAAACCCGGGATTCCCAGACATTGGTCTCTGGCTGGCCCAGGCCGCAGTCGTCGGCAAGGAGGCTGGCAGACGCGACTGCATCAAAGTCAGACAGGGACACCCATTACATTCCAAGCATGACGAGCGTATCCGTAGACGGGTATCATCGCCGCATGGATACGGGATCATCTTTGCCTTTCTCTCTTCTGTTTGGATCCGTGTTGGTTAGTTGTGATGCAGAAGGATACTGTGCAAGGCTGTGTGTGTTGGGCATCGCAACAGCTCGTTGTCAGTCCGATTTCCCCCTAAGCCAGCCAGCCCATCGACGCCATTTGGAGACACGTCAGGTTTGTCTGCGGAGTAGCTCCCAAAGAGCGCTAACAAGTACGTGCTGCTTGGATGCCTCAGTCTTCGTTCCGAACCATCGGCGGCTTGACGACAACTTGCCGTCACCGAATTCAATAGCGCGGTCGAAACATCACGAAATCGAGCATGCCTCCGTACCGCATGCGGTGTCACATCTGTTGCTGGACTGCCGCGGTAAGCCAGGGCTGTGCTACGATGGGTTTCGCAAGCGCTTTCATCAGTCTCGCACTGCCAGGGGCATGGGACACGCAGTAATTGCTGCCCATGGTACGGAGTGCAGCGTGGTACGGATACGCTGGTTTGAGGCTTGGAGGCCTGTTTTAATTCAGGTCGTCTCCACACGAACCGATCAGGTCCCAGTGCTTTTTCTGCAGGCTTGACAGGGCTCCTCCACTACCCAAATGAATCCCAGCAAATGGTCTCGGGTACCTGGCCTAACTACTACAGTCCCCATTTCCTCCGTCTAAGTATCCCATGCCAGGTGTCGTGTATTACCGGGGGTATTGGATGCATCCATCCCCATCCCCAGCACCCGCGTCCAATATTATCCTATGCCCATTAATTCCATTGATTAAGTCTCCTTCTTCTCTGAACGCGAAACGCACGTCTCCTTTCACCAGCCTTTTGCTCATTTCTTCTTTCCTTCACCCCATCTCATCCACGTCCATCCTGTCGCATCCACGCGGTTCCCTGCCTCTCTTTCACCACCGCGAATCTTCGTCTGCCACTGCCTGCCTGCCTGTCCGCCTACCTGGCCTCACTCCTTCCAATATTCTTCCACTCGCTCAGTCTCTCTTGACCTTCCACCCACAATTTCGACACAACTGCGTACCCAACTACTTGACCATCCATACTACAAAAAGCCGACAGCAAGACCCTCGGCGCATCCGGCACAATCGCAGAAAGAGCTCCCTTGCATCCGGCTACCCCAGTTGCGCCGCCGTTTCTTCTTCGTCTTCTACCACCACTGACGCGCCTGCAATTCCGAACATCTGCGACTACCCGAACGAACGACAGCCACCTTTCCCCGGCCGACCGAACCCTTGTGCTACATCTAGCTGCTGCTGAGTCGGTCCATCAACTGAGCAACGACGAAAGGGAGAGACAGAGGCGGATCAGAAAACCGGCTGGTCATTTCGGCTTCCTCTGTTATGACGACCGCCTGCAAACGCCGCCCATGATCCGCGATATGGCCTCGTTCATCAAAGTCCTTTTCTTTCCAGGTTCATAGACGCGAATCATGCCATCTCTCGACACTTCGCATCGACAATCCATTGACACCACACCATCATCATCATCATGTTTGACCCTCCGCCTGCGACCCCAGGCCCGGGCCAGCAGCTGCGGCCGCCGAGGCGTCAAGTGCGCCTCTCCGACGAACACTCGCCAACCCGATCCCGAACCAATGACGATTTGCTAGTCCGACTGTCCCCCGTCACTGCCGTCGACATTCTTCAGTCACCCACCACCGAACTAAAACAATGCCTCGACAATTCTACCGTTTCCGAGCAGGACTTTGCGATGCGCGCTGCCGTTGCAAGTCAAAAGATTTACGAATGGCTCCAGGAGCTGTCCGACTGGCCCTGGCCCGCCGCCAGTGGCTCCGCCGGATTCGAGATGCCAGACCCGAAACGGAGGAAGCTTATGGCGGCCGATGAGGATCCCGCCACCGAATCAGACTATTTTGGGAGTTTGCCAGCCAAAGACGTCACCCGCTACGAGGAGAGGGTCGACGGCATTTCTCGCGACATGGATGACTTACGCATCGAAGACATCAAGAGCCATGTCATGCACTCTCACATTATTCCGCTGTCAAGGCCAGGGACGCCAGTGTCGGATGCCCGCGCCCTTGGGTCCACGCTCTCCTACAACCGCATGGATGATCTGACGGCTCTTTTGACAGCCATCATCATACAGGCTCTGCCGAACCTCTCCAAACTTTACCGACTGCTCAGGATCTGGCAGGTTCGGCTCTCCGTACTTCGCCGTGTACCCGCCTTGCTCGCTGGCATCGCCGAGGCAGAGTTTGCGCTTCAATCTGCTTGGGATGTATTATCCTCGCCAGCAAACAGGCCTCCAGTGGAAGACGGTGGTGAAAACGACGAGCTAGCCAGCTTGGAAAAGGCCTACTCTGTCGTGAAGGGCGTGCTGGAGAAGCAGATTGCCAAATCCGGCCACAGCCTCGACTACATGCTCGACAGCCTAGAGGGTCTGCAAGATACGCTGCCCGATGGCTGGCTAGACCGGATGGAGGCTATCGAGAGGGATTACTCGGAATGGGTCACCGCCGGCGAACGGAAGATTCGTGAAGGCGAGTGGGCCAAGGTTTCCAGGCAGAGGCAATCGATCCTGCCGCCAGCGGATGCAACGAGCCCCAACGCCTTGCCTGCCGCGGTTGGCGGTTCGACTACAGTCACTCTGCCGGTTCCGGTCATGATTGTAACGCCGCGAAATATTCTCGTAGAGAGCGAGGACAGTGCCATCGTCTTCCACGCCGATACGACTCCCGAGCATTCTGATGGCTCCGATGGAGACGGCACGTTGGAAGTGTCGCCTTCTCACCTCCAGGCTCAGAAGAAGGCTCAGCCGGGAACTGGTCTCGACGGGTCCAACGACGTAGCGAAGGCTAAGCGAAGCCCGCTGGCCGAGGTCCGCAATGGGGAAGGCACCAGGAAGACCCCATTGACGCTGGACAGGCCCAAGAAGCCGGTCGCCTCGGGCACCAGACCCCATTCGCGAGAAAACCCTACAGACGCATCGTCAAGAGCCGACAGCGTGGACGCCAATGCTCCCCAGACACCTGAAAGCGAGGAGGAGCTCGACCTGCCGCCGCTCATCCGTCCCGAACGGCGCGGCAGCGTTGGGTCGGAATCCTCAACCATCATCCACGGACATACCAGCTTGTTGGCGGATGCGACCAGTGACATGCCCGAAATCTCTGCCTCGCCCCCTGTGCCCCGCCACAAGCTTGCTCAGATTTCACCTAAGAAGCCGGCGGCAGAGCGTTTCATGAGCATCAGCCCTCCCAGCTCGCCTCCTTTCCGACCTGGCCAGAGGGATGGTAGCGTCAGCCCGATGGTCGGTCCACGAGGAGACGGTCTGCTTCCGGCACTTCCGCTTGAGTCGTCCTTTGTGGAGGAGGACTTTGACCAGTCTTTTACGAGCGTCAGGCCCCCGGGACCGACAGACAAGTCGGACGAACATCTTCGACAGCAAATCAGCGACATTCTCGACTCGATCCCGGCCAACATCAAACTTGGCGCGGCTCCCTCAAAGGTCAATCTGAACCCTCCGCCGCCTGACCTGCCCGGGAGGAAGCTTAGGAAGTCTTCCAAG
Source organism: Colletotrichum spinosum (assembly GCA_004366825.1). Classification (NCBI taxonomy): domain Eukaryota; kingdom Fungi; phylum Ascomycota; class Sordariomycetes; order Glomerellales; family Glomerellaceae; genus Colletotrichum; species Colletotrichum spinosum. Next base: position 98,569 of record QAPG01000107.1, on the reverse strand, counting down.
GAGCCGATTAGGAGATCGGCCTCGAGCCTGTCCATGGCTTCCCGAGCCTCTTCGCGAGCTCCGACTCCGTACCTGACCCTCGCTCCCGCGTATGCCAAAAACCCGAGGCCGAGGCGGACCGGAGGCGGATCAGACATCAAGGTGTACCATCTCTCTCGTTCCACCGGCGAGGCTCCCATCAAACTGTTTATCCGCTGCGTCGGCGAGAACGGAGAGCGCGTCATGGTCCGCGTCGGCGGTGGATGGGCCGACCTGGGCGAGTACCTGAAGGAGTACGCTGCCCACCACGGCCGCCGTTCCACTGGCAAGATGGACAAGGCCAAGGTTGAGATTCGGGACCTTCCCAGGTCTCAAAGCAGGGGGCCAGCCTCGAGTCCCCCGAGCCGCCCGGCATCCGCAATGGACATGTCTCCCATGACGCCACTGAGTGTCCGGAAGGCTAGGAAATCTTTCGGCGCGGCTGACCTCCCGAGCACATCCCTGCTTCTGCCCCAGACCCCGGCGGTACCACCGATTCCGGACAAGTACACGCCTTCTTCGGAGGATTCCAGCCGGTCACGGTCCAGCTCGCATGCCTGGGCAGAGGACGACAGCTCTTTCCTTGGTCTTGCTGGCCCGACGGGGCGTCGGGTAGAAATGAGTGAGGAGAACCGCGCCTGGGTCGAGAGCGTCAAGGAAAAGGTCCGCCTAGCTAGTGGCGAGCTGCGGAAGCCTTCAGACTTTGGCGATATGGGCAAGGTTGGCGGAACGAAACGACTTTTCCGGAAAAGCGGGATTTGATATTTGAGTAGCATGGGATTGAAGCGTACGAGGCAGGCCTACGGCAAGGCGGCTGTGGAGTTTTCGGGTTACACAAAAGGCTCAGACGAGATGCTCGATACGACCTCCGTTTGTCATGCAATGGGGAGATTTGGGGCTTGCAAGGTAAAAGCAAAGCGTGCACGCGGGGAGTTTGGTAGCGTGCTGTTCACCTCGTGAGGAGAACCGGACACGAAGGGATATTTCTTTGTCACATTGGAGCATGGGGGACCTCATCAAACATGGCATGGGTTTTCATCGTTCCTTACCGTCTACCCCTTTTCCTAGCACCCACCTGTCGGTTTACAAATACCCCTTCCACTTTTTGGCGCACGTATGGAACCTGAGGGATTCAGATAGTCCACAATACCACCAATGTTTGACCTTTGCACGATGACCTCGTGGGCGCGAGCACGTCTCTTTGTTTGTGTATGTCGTTCTGTGATAGTTGGACGTCCTGATGCGGCGATTCCTCAATCCGCACCTGCACCTGCGGCGTGCCCTTCTTGCGGTGCGCCTTACTGTCGAATTCAAAATTGTGGCTGGTAATAGAGTAAACAGCAACAGCTGATCGAGACTTGCTTGATAGGCGGCCAGAGGTGGGTGTGACATGCACGGCCGGGCTTCCGTTCCTCCGGGCCGGGTTTCTCGGCAGTCGTCGGCTCAAATAGCTGTGACCCCTTTCCCCAGATCTACGGCAGGACCACACACATCGCCCACCGGTGTCGGCACCAACACCGACGACCCGGCCTCTTGGGACTTCGGCTCCAACCGGGTGGTTTCGATCTTGGTTTTCTTCCAAGTGCCGGGAAAACGTTCGTCCTCCCTCGTCCCCTGTCGTCTTTCGTGACTCTCTCTCCAGATCCCATCACTCCTCGCACCCCCTCCCCTTCCCCCAGCTCATCCAGCACACAGGGGAGACGGGTTCCCGCCCACCTCCCTTGTCATCCCGCGCAATCCACACTGCCTACTGCGTAATCTACCATGCCCCATCCTTGCCCATGCGTGTGAATTGCAGCTGCAGCTTTCCCGCCGACGTCAGATGGGAATTGCAGAGAGGAGGAGGGGGACGACATGCCGAAGTGGTTTAGAGGTCAAAGGGGGCGTCCGCGGATCAAGCAAACGGGGAGCATAGACATGCCGAATCCGGTCCGGATAGGATCTTGGTGTCCTTTGACTATCACCTTTCCGTTGAGTTACTTGCGTCGTACTTTTTCCATGACTGCCGGGCGTCTAAACCATCAACGCTGAACGGCAAATCCTCCACTACATACCGAAACCGACCCGTCAAAGCTCCGTTCCTCGCCGAAGGTGACCTACGTCCCCTCTCCATCTCATAACTCAACATCATCCGACCGTCCAAACTATGACGCATCTCGATTGGGTGCATACCGCGTAGAGTCATGTTGGACAACCCCCCGAAAAAGCTTCATCGTTATCGTCACATACGCCGTTCACATTCCATCGCACCCATCACTGTACACCCCTGTCTTACCTACAACACCACCAAATACCGACGACGCCCGAACTTCACCTAGCCGCATGCGCCTCTCCCGGGTTTTGCTCGTCGTCTGTCTCACCCAGTCTCAGCCCGCAGCAGCAGCAGCAACAACAACAACAACACGCCGAGGAAAACAAACTCAATGGCTCCATCATGAACTGCAATGTCCGAGAAAGCCACGCGCGCATGATCCTCTACCTGTTCCGAACTAGCTCGTCACAATGGGCCCCCCCCTCCCAACAGGTTCCGTCGTTCCCCAACGTTGTTCGGACTAATGAGTTGGAGATGAACCGAAACTATTGGGGGCTCTACGCTTGGGGGACATGCGGGGAGATTTGGGGGTCGACGACGTTCACTCGTCCAAAGTTGGAGACGCAAACAACTCCCCAAGGTGAAGTCGCACATCAGACACAGCGAGGCAAACACAATGAGGCATGATATCTATATTCTCTATCGCATTTCCATCTAGTCGGAGACTCGTAAGGAAAGTATTAACGCGACATCTCCACCTCAGTACCTTGCATACCCCTTCAGGAGTCAAGCTAAAAATGCCGGGAATCAAAGTCCGAAAGCGACCAGGCGCTCGGTAAGGTGGCATGTCTAGACCGAAATCTCTGGGGGTGTTCTTGTATCAAAAGCGTAGTCATCCGTTTCGATGACGGTGAAAGTGTCTTCCCTTCGCTCAATTTTGGGGGGGATTGAAAGCAAGCCCCGGATGCCTACCCCAACGCCGAAGTAAACCAACTCGCTGAGAGCGTCTCAGTAATCATGTCCAGGCCCTCGGGTCCGTAAATGCAATACAATCTTCAAAACGCACGCTGTCCCGCCGTGAAGTGGCCGGTGGCTTAGATGCGGCTCCTCTCCGAGAAGCTGACGGGGTCGTAGACACGGTCCTTGATCCAGGCGTTCAGGGCGACGTCACCCCACTCCTCCCACTCGACCCACTGGGACTCGGCAAGGGTGGAGACGCCGTCTCTGCGGGCAGCCTTCATGACCTCGCGGGCGACGATCAAGCTGGCCTCGCGGACTCGCTCGATGCGGGGGTAGATGAGACCCTTGTGGACCTCGTCGGCGGTCAGGGAGTCTGCGAGAGCAGCGGCAGACGTGTACACCATGTTGTCGGTGATCTTGGAGGCCTTGGCGAGAATGGCGCCGAGACCCAGACCAGGGAAGACGTAGACGTTGTTGCCCTGGTTGGGGTGGTAGGTGATGGTCTGACCCTCGCTGGACTTGACGGTGACGGGCTGGAAGGGGGAGCCCGAGGCGAACAGGACGGTGCCGTCGGTCCACTGGATGGCCTGCTCAAAAGTGCACTCGGCCTTGGTGAGGGGGTTGCTGAGGGGGAAGAGGACGGGGCGGCGGCCGAGACCACCAGCGTCGACGGAGGCCTTGAGAGCGCGGACAACGGATTCGGTGAAGACGCCAAAGGTGGCGGTGAGACCGACGAGAGCGCTGGGCTTGACGTACTCGATGACCTCCTCGAGGGTGCGGAACTGGTGGCCGTTGTTGTCGGTGCGGGCAAAGTACTTCTTGTGCTCGGCAAGCTTGTCGCCACGGTCTTTGGTCACAAGACCCTTGGTGTCGACGAGCCAAAACTTATCCTTGGCGGCCTGCTCGGTGAGACCGCGCTTGGTGTAGTACTCGACGAGCTGCTTGGCGACGCCGACACCGGCAGAGCCGGCGCCCATGAAGACGAGACGCTGCTCCTCGAGAGGGACGCCAGAGAGCTCGGCGGCGTTGATGTATCCGGCAAGAACGACGGCACCAGTTCCCTGAATGTCGTCGTTGAAGCAGCGGTACTTGTTGCGGTAGCGGTCGAGGTAGTTGAAGGCCTTTTCGGACTCAAAGTCCTCGAACTGGACCGTCATGTTGGGGTAGACTTCGGCAACAGCCTCCATGAACTCGTCCATGAATGCCTGCTGCTCGGCCACGGATACGCGCTTGGAGCGGATACCGAGATAGAAGGGGTCCTTCAGGTTGGTCTCGTTGTTGGTGCCGGTGTCGAGGACGATGGGCAGGGTGTTCTCGGGGTGGATGCCCGCAGCGCCGGTGTAGAGGGCAAGCTTGCCGATCTGCGCTTGTTAGCAGTCGACTCTCTGGCAATCGAGCCGCAGACACTCACAGAGATACCGACACCGTTGACGCCGAGGTCACCGAGACCCAGGATGCGGGAGCCGTCAGTGACGACGCAGATCTCGGGGTTGGGGTACGGCCAGTTGCGGAGCATGGTGCGGATGGACTTGCGCTGCTTGATGGAGATGTACAGGGCCTCGGGGCGGGTGTAGAGGGTAGAGTACTGCAGGCAGACGTCGCCGATGGTGGGGGTGTAGACCAGGGGCATCAGCTCGCGGATGTTGTCCATGAGCAGGCGGTAGAACAGGTCAAAGTTCTGGGCCTTGACGGAGGACAGGTAGAGGTACTTGTCAACGTCCGTCTGGCGGGTATTGATCATCTTCATGGCGCGCTGGCATTGTGTCTGCAGGCTCTCCATGGTGTGAGGAACAAGGCCGGTGAGGTTCTTGTTGATGCGCTCGTCGGGGGTGAAGGACAGGCCTGATTCGACCATGGCGGTTAGCTTGGACGACGTGTGTAGACAAGGCCGCGACAGTTGGCGGAGCAATGGGCGATAGGGCGCGAGTGACGAAAGGGACGAGAAGGGCAGACGACAAGCGCGTCCTTGAAGTGAGGAAGCCATGCGGGGGAGCTACGGTCAGGTGCGGGAAGAATAGGAAGAGGGGAGACACCCAAGTGTGGCACGAGGTCCAAGAAGGGAGGCTATATAGTGAAGTGGAGTGAAGGGATACGGGATGTTGGGGAAGCCCAGAGCTGTGCGGCGAGGTGTGGTGCGGGCAGCGGCATGTTGGAGCTCCCGTGCAGGACAGTCCAAGTGTGGAGGGTTGAATGCACAGGTGCCCTAGGGCAAAAGGCAAGGTTTGGAGGGATCGTCGCCACTCTTGTCGAACATGTTGGACTCACCTTTGTTCCAGAGAGGCTCCTTGAGGACCTGGACGCCAGTAGCCTGGGACTTGGTGACGGGGTCGTTTGTGCGGTACTGCTGGACTTCGCCAAAGTTGTTCTGGGCGTAACCGCGGTGCTGGTCAAGGGAAGCCATTCTCATCTTCTCTTGGATAGAGTTGATGTCGACGGAGGAGATGGGGTTGAAGTCGGTCATTCTGCGACTGGACATGGACATGCGCTTGTTAGATATAGAAGAGCGGGAAGAGCGAACGGAGGCGACGGACGATGGCGTGGGCGAAGCGGACCGGGGCGTAGAGATGTCTGAAGAGCTTGATGAGCTGAAGGGATACGACGCCATTGACATTACCGGCGCATGTGTCGGAGGGAGTGATGCGGAGAAGAAAGAGGAGGCGGGAGTGGGTGACGGGGCAAGGCAATTAGTAGTAGTTGGAGCTCTGCGGCGAAGCAGCTGACGGGTATGGACAGTGGTGTACGAATGGGACCGGCCGGGACGAGACGATGTCGTCCGAGTTGGAGAAGGATGAGCAGGTGCAGGTGCTGATGCTGGCGCTGGCGCTGGCGCGATTGCGGGCTTCGGACGAGGCGCAGAACGGTAATTTAGAGTATGGTGAGAGCGTGGAGTCGCATTGGATGGACCAACAGAGAAGAAGTGCGTCGTCTTCCCTGCAAATGGACCGCGGACGAGGAAAAGTCGGTTTAAAACCTTGTGAACCGGACGGGTTCTAGATGAAGGCTTGCCCAGCCAGGTACATTGACTTAGACCCATGCTGATGAAGGAACTGAGAATGAGAGGGAGAAGTAGGTTTCAACGCGGTTTCACAAAGAAGGGTGAACGGCGAGGGGCGGCGGTGGCTCTGGTATCCAAGTACCTGTTACTTGCGAGGCAGTCCAAGCCGTCTTAGTTAGGGGGGATACTGGGTAGTCCGTACTCGACGACGAACGGGCGGACGAGGAACGAGAATTGGGAAGTGATGGGGGAGGCACGGCAAGCCCAGCCAAGAGAATGATGGGATGGCGGGAGAACAAGGGAGTGGGAGCTAGGGTATGGATTGTGGAATGGATGGTCATGTGGTAGGGGGTGCGGATATTCGTAATGTTCCAAGCTTCGATATGTTCGAAATCGAGGCAACGAACGGTATGATGTGCTCCAAGCTGTCGTCCGTCGTACGTATTGGAACAGTCGGGAAGGGCGTGCTCTGGAAGTCGGATTGTGCGGCGCGGGTGCAATGCAAGCTTGCAGAAAGGGTTGGCCGCGATGCGACTCGCAGGGCGTGCGGCGTGGTGCCGGGAGAGAGCAGGGATGGGAGAACGGGGCGACGAGGGTCGACTTCCACGTCCTTGCCGGCAGGGGTCGGGTCTCGGACGGGGGTAGCTTCTGGCGTGGAGGGTGGGAAAATACGGAAGCCAGACCCGATCCCAGGAATTGGCAATCTCTTTTTTCTTCCTTTTCGTGTGATTTTGGTGCCCAATTTTGGATGAGCTGGAGATGTTGCTCGTCGTCGGAAGCAAAGTTTTCTTCTGATGTATTCGAGACTTGGGTTCGGAGGAGCACTTTGGCGCTATTGCGAGGCAGAGTGTCTCGTATCTGGGGAGCAATGGTCGTGGGAATACGAAGTTTTGAGGTCCAGTGGCTGAATACGCTTGGAGCGTCGGTGAGCCACAGCAAGGTGAAGGCGAGGTGAGCCGGTACGGTGAACCCGGTGCCGGTGGCCAGTGGATGCGTGGCGCCGTGAATTGGCTGTGCAGTGGGGCCGGACTTGTTCGAGGTACTGTGTAAGGTACAGTCGGGATCCTTCGAGGCAGCTCTGTACCATCAGGAAACTAATCAAGCAGGCCATTAGTTGCATGCTCAAGTTTGTCAGACAATACAATTCCACGTCGCGTACTAGTGAACGGGCCGGTAACGTCAGCTCACAATGGCGTAGACGATGCGCTGTCCACGGCCTATTCAGCATCTCTGGTGGCTAAGCGAGAACTCCGGCCGGTAACCCAATGACCAGGATAGAATGAAAACCATGAAGTCGAAGATCAAGATGGACAGAAGGCCGCGATGCAACGTGGCGGGACAGCCCACCGGAGGAAAAGGGGCCTTCCTACCTACCTAGGAAGCACGAACGAAGTGGATTCGCAGACTTGCAAGTGGAGATGAGATGGCGCGTGGTTGACGTGGGCGTGGACGTGGGCGTGGGCGTGGGATGGAGGTACAAGTCCGCTCTACTAGACGGACTGCCGTCCGTCGTACGGATTTGATAGAGACCGGATAATGATATCAACGAGAGGAACACGACTTGGGTAGGGTTTGAATCACAGCCCAATGCTCAGGAGCTTCGCTTTGCGGTGCTGTGCCCGACTGTGTAAAAGAAGTGGAGCAACGGCAAGCTCTGAAATGAAATGTATCGACCTTTCGTTTCTCGAATTGGTCAAGAAGATGACTCGTTCATGACCGAGTTCGTATGAGTGGTTGGTGGCGGTGATGTGATGTCGATAATGGCGGCCACACAAAAGAAACAAAAAAAAAGACCTCCAGCTATTTCTACCTCCAGCCATCGCTCCTGCTTGGCGCTGTGTGACTCTTTCTTGCCCTAGGTGTCTAATCGAAAAGCCTCAATGAAAACCGGAAGCCACCTCCGACCATCGGATCGGTCCTTCCTTTACTTACGCCTTGTTCTATCGTGTTCTGCTGTTCTCGAAGCAATTGGACTCATGCTTTGCGAATCACGAAAAAGATCAGCCCCGAGAAAAGGAGGCAATCGTCATTGCTAATCGGCCCTGATCCCCGTCGCTGTCTGCTTGACTCACTCTATATCCTTACCCAATTACTGCCTTTTTTCGGCCGACCCCTGTTCTTTCCTTGAAGCCCCAGCGGAATCTCCTTTCGAGGTATCCGTACCGACCTACAGAACACGGGTCACGACGACAGCCAGCAGCCTCACGCAGCCGCGCGCCGTATCGAAATCAGACGGTTCCTGGTCCTAGCAGTGACCAGTTGACATTGTCGTATTGCGACGTGCAAGACGTTCAACACTTGCTGAGTACGATGATAGTTGCTAATTACTTGGTAGCTGCGAGAACTGACCGTTGACAAAACTGCAGCTGGCCAGCGGACGCTTGCTCGTTTTGTTGGGACGTCCGATCCCTCCCGCTTTCTCCAAACCGGTGAGATGCGCGATGTCGGCGCAAACTCTCGACCAACCGCGTGTGCCAGTTGTCGTCGGCACTTCAATTGAGCAGATCCAAACCTCGCCGTGGTATGCATGCATCGCCTCGCAATCCATGTCTCGCCTTGCAGCCGCGTCCGCTGTGTCTACATAGTACGGCATGCGGCGGTAGTGTCAATGGGTTGCCTCAAAACAACCCAGGATACACGGCATGCATGTATTTCGACAGACTTTGCCATGTACACAACTCACCGAAGGTTTTGAACCTCTCCACCATCACGACACCACGACCTCACCACATCTCGCCAAACACCATGCACACCGTCACGCATGCTGGATGTTCCATGGAGACCACCGCTCTCGGCTTGCTTCTCCATCGCTGGCCGGACATCTCGCCGACGCTAACTCTTCCTAGCAACAACCCGTCTGGTTCTCCTCCAACTTCCACCTCCAACCCGCCGTCCGACGGGTCCCGGGACCGAGTCTCGCATTCACCCACCTCACCTCCGTGCGCACACGACATGTTGCCTGACCAATGTCATTCGCCTCGCATTCCCCATCGGGCAGGATGGCAGCTCCAGGGCGCACCCAAGACGAGACAAACGGGGCTCTGTCCGTGGCTGACACATACGAACCATCGTATACGTACTGCGCTGGCCGAGGCGCCTCGAATCGCATCTCTCGGTTGGTCTTCGAAAGGAAGCAAGAATAGGCGTCTTATTGTGACTGGGTTGTTGCACACACAGCACAGCGCGGTCACGGTTGTCAATTTGTTGACCTGCGCCCTCATCAAGCTAGTTACTGTCACGACGTCCCGATCCGTTGTCCTCGAAGCTGGGCGTCTGTGGGCAAGTACCCCAGTACTTGAATGGTAGGTACACTACAAGTGTTGGGTCCGGGTCGGCCGTCGGAATCCTTACCCCTGTCTTCTAGGCGCATGGCGTCTACTTTACTGATGCGACGGTGTGTCGCCTGCAGGTATTTTCCCCTGGGAATGTTCTGGGAATCTGGACTGACTACTTTGACGACACCCAGCCAGAATAGACAGCTCGCGAGTCCGGCTGCCAAAAGCATCCACCGGGGGCGGGATATCGGGATAACAACGGCCTGTGGCACGAGACAAGCCCTGTAAGGGAAGTTGGCGACGGCAAAGTATACGTCAGATTCCAGGCATTTTGGCGGGAGTTGATGCGATATCCCGCTGGCTGAGGTATCGGGAAACTCGTGTTCAACACCCGATTTGGCGCCATCGACATCCCACCGTCTTCCCATCGTACCGTGACCGAGGTGGATCACAGCCCCCAAATCTCTCCCAGTTCACAGAAAACAAGCAAAGGCGAAAGCTGGACGCAGAGACTTTTGCGTGCTGTGTATCCGTAGGCAGCATGACTCTCCCTACAAGCCTCAGACCTGAATATCTCCCGACTTTGCCCGATGCCTCCACAAGGGTTCCGCTTAGCGGCAAGCCACATCGATGAGACACTCCACAGCTCACGCTGACGGCGGGCCCCACCGGTCCCGACTGCCAGGCCTGGCTCCACACTTTTCCACCCCCCTACCTCATCATCAACACCCTCAGCAACCCCTGGTCCCGATCCTGGCTCTGGCTTTGGCTCTGGACCAAGGCTCCCTCCCGAGCATTACTTGTACGTAGTACTACGCAGGATGCTACGTTCCCGGCCGTCACGTCTCCTTACCACGGAGCATCCTGACGGGATCTCCATCTCCTGCTAATTGAAACAGAACTTGCACGCGTCCGGTGCCTCTCCCGCCTCCCAGCACCTGCCACCCACTCGTCTCAAACATGAAGCCGCTCGCAAATCACGGTTTCGTCGGTTTGAAGGGCGCAAAGAACGTTATGCTCAGTTGCTGCTCTTCGTTCTCACTGGACGGGGCAGGGCTTGGTCTTTGTTGGCAGTCAAGAATGAGCTTCAGACGGAAACACGTCAAACGGAAGTCCTTGCTTCCAAATGTCTACGGTACTTTGCCGGCTTTCGTTGTTGCGACCCTGTCGAATCTGATGCTCATCACCATTTGACGACGCCCGGCGCGGTTCCGTGTGCATTTGAACCTCCTGGCGGCGTCCGCTCGGCGTCCCAAGCGTCTTGTCTCGTGGTGTCTGGATCGCTGATGAACACGGTCTGCTGCGTACGCAAACTCCTCCTGGGAACAATTAGCGTTTTACACTCTACTGTGTACTGCTCCGCACTTGATGTTGCGTAAAGTCAAAACCATCAAACCCCACAGTCCACAAGGCAAGCCTGGACTTCAAGAAGACCGATCTTTATCCGCGAATCCCATGCCGTTGATTATTTCGCTACCGACAATGACGAGTATCGCCCGATACCGCGGCCAACGACTCTAGGCTTATCTGGATTGACCCCAGACTCTGGAGCCGTGCTGAGACAACCTTTCTTCACGCCCCGATGGCGATTGTCTCCTCGCCTTGGCGAACTTGGCGTCTGGAGGACAAGTCCCGCCAAGCTTCTTGTCAACGACCATCAGACGCGTCAACCTTAACCCCGGAGATTCAACACTTCACGGCCTGTACATAGTACGGAGAACTTGACCGCTTTGACCACCATGATTCAGCTGGCCGAGGATGAATAGTCCAGCCTCAGTATCCATTACCTAACATTACCTAATAGCATTCAGCTGTCTCATTCTCACGACATTCCGTCTCTCTGCAGAGATTTTTCGCTGACAAAACATAAAAAGATTCAGCATTCTCCTCGACGCTAGGAGTGTCCCAGCCAGACGAGACTCTCCTTCGTGGGCTCCCACCGGGTAGCTGCCGGTCCCTCTCTTCGAACGCTTGAAGTGGCATCCAGGTGGGCGCCATTCCATCCCGCAACAGCCAGCCCATCTTCGTTAGCTCGCTCCACCAGCGGGCGGCTCTTCGTTATTCGAGCTACAGTGAGGGGACATTAAAAACGGTCAACGCTAAAATCCACCCGCATTGACCCGATGGTTCCGAAGCCACCCTTCATGCGCCAAATGTGACAGTATTGTCAAATTAAATGTTAAAAATATACAAAAACCCAATGCGTATTCATCATCAATATGTCTACTAGTTTATCTATTTAGTATTTCATATACCAGCCTTTTGCTTCAATAAGGGCCTCAATACGCCGAGGCATGCTATTAATAAGCCTCTCAATCAGGCCTAGCTCGAGGTTATCCCAAACCTTAATTATAATATTAGTAAGCTCACGAAGCGTCCGTTCTCCTTTTAAGGCTTTAGATAAATAGGGAAAATCCCTTATAATATATTTTTTTAGTATTTTCTATATATTTTCAATTAGGTTTATATCTAGTAAATAGGGGGGCTAGTTAATAACTAGAAAGTTTTCTTCCTAGAAGAATAAAATTATAATTTTTACTAAATAGATTATAATATTATCTTATATAAATACTATATTTAAATTAAAAATTATTAATAATACCTCCTTAAGTATTTTAATATAGATTATAGCTATAATATTTTTATAAGGAGTATTTAGGTTTCTATAGAAAGGGATTAATAGAGTTTTTATACTATAAGAAATATTATTTTAGAATATTTAGGAGAGGTATTACGCATAATACTAAGGTTAAATATATTCTTTTTAACTAGTAATTAAGCTTATTTTTATATAAATTAGATTTTAATTTTAATATGAAAATTAAGGTTAAAAATATACTTAGTAGGTAAAAAACCTAATTATACTAATATCTTATATTTTTATTAATAGAACTCTTATTTATAAAAAAAATAAAATATTAAAATTTAAGAAGTTTATCTTAATATTTAAGAACCTATTTATACTATATTTTAGTTATTTCCTTATTTAAATATAGCCTTATTACTACTTTATAATAATAGACCTCCTAAGATTATAAGGCTCGTCGAAGAGTATAAATAGTAATATATAAGTAAACTAGATTATAAAGATTTTTAATAGGGATAAAAAGTTAGAGGCTGATAATTATAAGGATATATTTTTTATTATAATCTATTAATTTTAAAGAGGTATTATAACTAGGTTAAGAGATACTAGTATTTTATTATTTATAGTATGAAATAATACTATAAATACGTTATATACTAATACTCTTAATAAATACTACCTTCTTAACTAATACGCCTATTTAATATCTTATTTATATTTAAGATTACTATTAAGGTGTAGAATATGGTTTTTTGATTTTTATCTTTTGTCTAGGGGGTATAGCAGGCATTTCAAGATGGTAGGTAGAATGTTGAAATTCGCGAAAAGGATGCGAAAGTGGATTTTCGCGAAGCGTTGACCGTTTTTAATGTCCCCCCACTGTACTGCACAAGGTAGAGCTTCAAAACCCCCCGGCCCCGCATGAAGCTAATGGCGGGGCGCACCCCGCACGATGCAACTTGGAACTGTCACGCTTCCGACAAGCTCCGTAGGTCTCCGTAATTCGGAACCGGTTTGACATGCGCGCGCCAACCAAATTTTCACCCTCTCCACGAAGCCCTTTCGACCTCTACCCCAGTCCCGTTTCTCGGGCACCAACGACGTGCTGCCAGATGCAAGATCACTTACGAGATCGCCCATCCTGATTGGGCTGACCTTCCTGCAGTCTCTTTTTCGGGGGATAATTTCGGACATTGGCCGAGTCCTCTCTCCATGGGATCGTCAATTCTAGGTCTTCCGCCATCGTGACGGTTAGACTTTTGTGCGTCCACAGGCTCTTGCAAGACTCCAGTTCTCCCACATCCACCTCGACTACGACGACCTGCCCCACGATTATAGGGAAGATCCGGAGTATTTCGTCGGTCTGCCCGAGTCATTCCGACTTTCATAGGCACACATCGTGGAGCTCCTCGCGACAATACATGTTGACATGGTGATTGACTTGGAGACGTGACCCCTCACTGGAGTCGCTATTCGCGAAGGCAAATTTTTCGACAAACCCTGGTAACTGTCTCACAGATATGAAGTCCGAAAAGGGGAAGAAAGACCGTGGACATGGCGGTACGGATAGCACGGAGTCTTCGACAGATTCTATCCTCTTGTCGGATGCATCCGACATCAGAAGCACGCCTTCGACGCCTTCTCCAATCAATGAAGGCGACATCGGCATTGCACCGCGTACAAGGACAGTTTCGTGGACTGCGAGCTAACTCAGGAGCAGCTATACCACCTATCGTGCGGCTGTTACGCCTGGGTCGTTTGCTGCTTACTCCAAAAGTGGCTTTCGCTTGATATCACATGTGGTGCACGCGCAGTCGTCGTCATGCCCGAGGCGTGTTCCTCACACCAAAGAGCAAAAGGGCTTTCTAGAGGAAGCTGTTGCAACAGTTTCACCCCGCGATGTAGCCCAGCCGCAGACGCGCTAGTGATTCCCACCTCTGTGTATGCTCCGAGATGTTCCTCTATTGGCTTGGTCATTGTGTCGACTGCCTGATCTCGTACGATGCTTATCTTCACGTGTCGCATGTGAGCATAGCGATATTATGCAGGTCTGGAAAAGCTGCCAGTCATGCCGACAGGACCCCAACGTCGCGAAGCACGGCAGCGGGTGCTTCGATAGCATGATGCCTCGGCCATATCCCCGCAGACATCATGAAAAGAGTAGCATCAGAGGCCAGAGTTGACTTGTCACTTGGAGGAAGTGTCACCGACCCATGATTTGTTCACATGATAGGCTGCTTTTCGATCGTGGAGGCTTGCTCACCACTACTTTTTGAGCAGGGTGCGGCAAGAACAAACTCGGCAGAGGTTGCGTTGTTGTCTGGAGGCTTCGCGGCATCGTGGGTTGCCGGAGGACATTCACGAGCTTCTTCGCCTGCCGTTTTGGGTCCGACAGTGTCATCGCAGCACTCTGGTATGTGGCTCTCTCATTGCCAGCGAAACCCCGCGGCTTGAGAGTTACATCTGCTTATCGTACATTCGTTCGGATGTCGTATTACGGAGCCTGCTCCGGCAGCCCACTCCGAGCTTTCGCCCCGAAACCGACCCCTCCTGCAATCCGGGAAGAAAGAGACGGTGTCGAAGCGGGACCGATCTCCACTGACGCCGAAGACGTCTGCCGAGCGCCGGCTCCTGGACATCTCGATGGATACTGCAACTCGGCTATCTACAGTCCGCACGAAACAGTACTTTTATAGCGTCGTTTGAGAGAGAACGAAGTGAATCGGAAGATCTAGTCCCATCGAACAGTAAGCACTTCTGTCGAATGACGGACAACTTCTGATTGCCAGTAAGACTTCATCAGCAGGCAAGACTGTGGCTTGTCTGCAAGCTTATAGCAGCATCTGAAGCCTCTTTCATCCCTCAACATCGTTGCTGCTCATGTAGACGTAGCCCCATACGTCCACCTGATGAAAGTGGGAAAACAGATGCAGATCTGGCTGATGTGTTATGCTGAGCTGAGTCGGACTTCTAGTTAAGTAGCTTGATATGATTTCAAACGAACTTGTTGAAGCCCAAGCTTGAGCCCTAGATAAGCTACAGACACCTGCATCTCTTTGTACGAACTCATGGATATCACAGCTCCCCACCAAGCTTGCACAGCTGATCTGATTAGATGGAGTGGTAACATTAAGCAATCATTAAATGCTACTGACATCTCTGAACGGATCTTGTAAGGCTACTCTCGCCACGTCCGTCCCCATCTGTTCGGTTGACTAAATAGGTGTGATCACCTCAATCACTATAAGACGGTCCACAAAGCCATGACTTGAGACTGAGTTGATCTTTTGCCCTCGTGCGCCGTTTCTTGTCTCGCACGTTGCGAGCGTACGCGTACTCAATAGTAGGTCGCAGCCACCTCCGAAAGACCTCTGGTTCTCTGAGATTCCTCTGCCTGTATTGCCTCTCGGAAAACCCAAGGGCCATCGGTGTCTACACCAACAGGATCTCTTCTGACCATTTCGATGTTTTCCATCTTGGATACAAAATCTCCTTGTGCACCTGAGTGCTGGGTTGAAATATGACAGTTTGTCATGTGGCGACGAGTCGTCGAATCGCTACATCTTGGCATCAAATCCGGGATCTTGTGTTGGCTTCCGTTTAAACAGATGGTAATAGAGCACATATCCTAAGACCTTCGACACAGTGTGGCTGGCCCTTCTCTCCCAATTAACACTTAACAATATGTAGCCTAGCTTCCCTCCTGTTCCCTTTCGGTCATCTCTGTAGTTTCTAACCAGCATCCAAGTATTCAGATAGGGGTTCAGCACTGTGAGACTAGAGGGCTGGGGGAGTAGTGACACCCAGGAGAAATGCGGATCAGGAATTCGCAGGTCGTACCGAAGATTTTTACCGAGATCTATGAGACTGCTTGCTGTTCGACTACAAGAATGACACCCCAACAGGCGATGTGAATAGATGGGACGGTGCAGAAAGAGAAGGTCAGAGCGGTAAAAAAGAGGGTGACTATAGAGATGCTGGTGAAGAAGCCCTGGACGATAGTCAAGGCGAAGAAACCATGGCAACCATTCTCCTTCAAACCGCAGCAGGTTAAAATGCTTCGGCCAAGAGCAATGAGGAGGAGACGGCAGAAAAAAAAAGATATCTATTCAGCAGAAGAAGGGAACACTTGCACGGATAAAAGTCATGAAGCTCCAAGCGAGTAGGAGGTTTACGGCGTCATTAATGAGGGCGCTTGAGGTGTAATGCCAAAGAGTACGGCTGTTGGCAAACATGGCTGACCCGAAGAACCGAAACCCATCCCTCTCCTCAGCCCAGTGCGGCTGGCCTCTGAGCCCCTGCTCTCGTGATCAAGATCTCGGACAGGGTGAATCTTCGCGGGGTGATGTTTGGAGAGAATGATCAGACTCACTGCCATTAAAGCGGGTTAATTCAGCCTACCCAAACTGGAGTACCTTCAAATACAAATACCCCAGCGTAATCGGAGCCGTCACTCATGCTAGGCTTTGGGACTGCAAGGCGACTCAAGTGGCTTATTTGGATGTTTCGTCTGGTAAAGGAGAGGAACGCATGGAGCGGAAACGATGCATTCATTGGTCAGCGTTTGCAAGACGCAGTACAGCGGGATTGTAGCCGCTTCGTCATCCTTGACAGTATGCTTCCTTTCAGCCCGGAATGGATGCATGTCGCGGAGGGTACAAAGTCCGAGTCACTGGCCTTAGTTTGATGAGCAGTCGGATAGTGAGGGCTGGCTCTGAGCGACGTCAACAGTACTGGAACAGCAGCTCCTCCGAGGTAGACATCATGGCTAGAGAAAGCTTTGGGAATACCGTCATTTCCTTCGTGCGTCAACTATTTCACTAACAGAGATGCGAGGAGCGAGGTGTGTCAATACTCATTACTTGGAAGTTGTATTTCATCTACTTTTGAGCATGGCTGGAGTATATAATGTATATAATTAAGATGGCGGGTAGCCCGTCTTTATAGGCGTTCAGATCGCCATACTTGTCAAGACACTCCCAGTGGGATGCATGTCTCGATAAATCTGCTCTCCATAATCTCGACTGCTGACCGACCGCGGCCTGCTACCTGCTACACTGAACAGCTTCGGTGACGGCAGGCCGTATGGGGCTCGGCCATGGCCGGGTGCGGAATGCATGCCTCGCCCGCTCCTTCCTGGGTATATTTGGCTTGACGCGGTCGCATAGCTCAAGCAGGATGCAACTGAAATCTGAATTCAGCGCTTTCAATGCCCATGTGGCTAGCCATGAGAGGCGAATCTCTTTGATGGGGTGCGAGGCTGACTGCGAGATGGACCGCTTGAGCCTGCTACTCCTCGAGAAGCCGCGATTCCACAGCAACGTGAGATAGCAGACGCCTTGACGTGGCATCATGTGCTCTCAGTGGCATCAGCTGCTCTCAGTGGCACGTCGTCATCCTGCATTGGGTCTTTTGTGGACGAAATCCCACCTCTTCAGCGCGCTGGTGGTCGCATGGGGCCCATTTCATATTCCTGCGGCCCCGTGGCGTCATTTTGACTGCCACCACGCCCGCCTGACTTCAAGTTCATAAATTCGTGAAAGTTGCCGAGTACCTTGTCCTCGCGCTCTCGTGTGACGGGTTCCGTCCCGGGATGGAAAGAACCCAGCACCTTGTCCTCGTGCTCGTTCTCAAAAGTATCAGGGCCGTGTTGGTAAGCCCCGAGCTCTGCCGTCGGCACACCGAGCGTCTTGGCCTCGTTCCCGGCAAAGGTATCTGGGCCATGCTGGTAGGCGCTCAGCTCAGCCTGGGGGGTTGCCAGCATTTTGGATGCTTGCTCGCGCTTCCGCTGCTCGTCCTCGAAACTCTGCGGACCATGATGAAACGTGCCCAGTTCGTGCTGTCGGCGTACGATATCCCGTTCAGCAGCCTCTATCTCGTGCGGCTGCGGCATGGGTTCGAAATCAGCGAGATTGACGGTGGAGCTGGCCTGGCTCGGAGTGGTTCCAAAGTTGAGGGTGGTCCTGGGGACCGGCTCGGCTGGGGTGGAAGCCCCAGGGGCGAACTCGTTTGGCGTCCCTGGGTGGTCAAACTGGTGACGAGGAACAGATGAAGTGGCAGTAGCTGTGGTGTTCAGATTCCTGGTTTGCTGTGGATAATTCGTAGGATTTGCTTGCGCGTTGGTCGTAGGTGGCACACGTTGGCCGTAGAGTGAGGCTGTCGGCAGCTGCGGACTGGGTGTCGTTGCTATTCGTTGCCCGTAGAGTGAGGCGACGGGCTGCTCTCCGCTCGCAAAAGACTCGTTTTGAGGAGGGAGATAGGTGGTGGGCTGTTCTGGCATCGTTGTGTGCTGGCCGCCGGCATAATAGCCCGTTTGCTGGACATTTGTCTGATGTTGGTTCTCGGCATAGTACATGTTCTGCTGATGCTGCTGCTGCTGCTGCTGCTGCTGCTGCTGCTGCTCGACGTAGTAACCATGTTGCTGCAGACCGGGCTGCTGCATGTTGGGAAAATATCCATTTTGAGGCACGTTGGCCGGCGACACGGATTGCTGTACCATGAAGGATGAAGTGGGCGGCACGTTGACCGACGAGGGAGGCTGCCAGTGTGACAGTGTCGAGACTCCGACGGTTGGAGAGACGCCGTGCAATGAAGAGGGTGCGCTTTCGTGAGATGGAGAAACGCCGACGGACGACACTCTCCCCGGCGCCGGACCTTCGCCATGTTTTGCCTCCACCTCGCTGTACTTTGGCTTCGCTGGTCTTTGCGATCGGCGCCAGAAAAAGAATGCCACCGCCCCTATCAAGCCTACGACGCTCAACGCGACCGCCACACCGATGCCCGCGCCTGCAGCCGTCGATATGTTGCTAGAAGGTTTTGCGGCCGCGGCCGTAGTCGTCGCTGTGCTCGACGCAGAAGCAGTCGCGTCGGCAGTCGTCGTAGCCATTGCCGGTCGCGTCGTTCGTATCGACGAGGTGGTCGTTGTGGATGTGGAGGATGAGGTGGATGACTGTGCGGACGAGTATGTGCTTACGGGCACGTCCTTTGTAGTTAGCGTTTTGACGGCGGCACATGCGACGACACACTCACGCCAGAATAGATGGTCGAGTAGGCGGCGTCGTTGACGGCACTGGCGCTGCTCAAAACCCAGTGCTGGGCTGGCTGCTTATCTGCGACGCCTGGCGACCCCTCGATGGCGGTGGACAGAAACAGGTTCGAGCTCGGGTGCACGTCGAGCACGTACTTGGTCCCGTTGGCGACGTTTACAAACTTGAAAGTGCCAGCGCCAAAGGACGACACATCCCACTGCTGCGAAGCGTCGAGCGCGGACGCTTGAAGGCAAGCGACGGTGTTTCCGGAGGCGATCTCGGCCGAGTCGTAGCACACACCCAACTGCTGCTTCACTCCGGCCTGGTCGAGGCGCATGAGATATCGGCCCTTGACGTCGCCAACAGGTAGGAATTGCCACGATGCGGTTCCGTCAGTGACGGGGTGGACTCGGAGGCCGACGTCTCGCAGTTGAAGGTTGAGGTTGAAAGGCCCGGTGCTGTTGTCGACGCGTGTCTCGGATAGGCGATACCAAGTATTCGGGTCCAAAATTGACATTTTTGGACGTGCGACGACGCACGTGTCTCTAGCTCAATCGTCGTCGATGTGGCGACAGCAGGTTTCCCTATCCCAAGCAGCTTCCGGCGAAGCAGGGGCGAAAATAGGGAAAAAGGAGCAGGATCAAGGACACGGCCGGGTACCGTTGCAAAGGAACAGATGGGGAATGTTTTTTGTTCGATCGACGGTGGCCAGCATGGCCCTGGGGGTCTCGGGAGAGAAGAGAGATGACATCCAGGGAGTAAGGTAGGGTAGGTATCCGCAGGACATTCGATAGCCAGGAAGTCCTCGGCAAGGTAAGCAATATCCTCAAAGAGAGAGCGTAACATTTGGGTGGTGGATGGCTTGGCCTGGCTGGGAGATGGCTGCAGGCAGTATTAGGCGGTGGGCTCAGGACCAGGCACTGGAGCGCCATCCATCTCGGAGAACAGAAAAGAGGGAGCGGAATTGGCCAGAAAGGATCGCCAAGAACGAGCTGCTGCAGGCGCAATGCCGCAGCGTGTACAGGGTGCTCCGTACCTCGCCCTGCCCAACACGAACACTGTGTACCTACCCCAGTAGTAAGATAGGTAGATACCTTAGGTAATGTGCCCTAGAGCACCTAGGAACCTTAGGTAAGGTAGTAGGCAGTATAGTACATAAGCTGATGGCCATCATTGAGCGTGCTTGGCAGGCTGTGACGGTAACTTGCCAGGGGCTAAAAGCGCTGGAGATGCAAGTACCAGATAGTGAGGTACTGCCCTGATTACCGATGTACTTGGTCAGGCATGCACTGTACGTAGCACAGTAGTGTCAGTACAGCGGCACTGAAAAAGCACACGCTGCCAGGAGCAGGGCCCTATTAATCCAGGGGCTTGGGGGTCCCGCTCCGCCGCGATGGCGCGGTGCTGCTGGCCGCTCATTCGACAGTTGACAGTTTGGTCAGCCCTTCGTAACGGCTTTGGCTGTGTACTGCGTAAGGTACCGTGCCCACGGGCTGGTCCAGGCCAGGTTGATCATCCCATTGGCCCTGTCGCGAGGTCGTCATACTCTCTCGGCGCTTGTTTCGCCTGTGGCTGCATTTCTTGGAGATGAACGGCGCTTGTCCGCGGCCAATCTGAACGCTGTTGACTGTATTCGCTGGGTTATCGCGGGAATCGTAGCCACCTGATGCCTTTGTGCCATCACATCGGTTCGGTGTGTCGACACGAAATGACAGCTCGTTCGAGTCGTTCGAGAGCATCCCGGATGCTGGTCCGTCGCTTGGCTGCGCCTGTCCCTAGGAGAGAGGCTGAAAGATTGTGAAGGATCGTGCAGGTGGAGATGACAATGACTGGCAGCCGTCTGAAGAGGGTCGCCAACAGGACATGGCCTTGCCGTCCGATCGTGACCCAACAGCCCGGGTGGTTGGAGTGGTCAAGGCCCAGACGAGGCTGAGCGGATCGGGTCGTCCTCAGCCAGGGCAGATTTTCTTGGTTGTGAGGCGTGTCGTAATAAGCTACAGAGAAATACGCCAAAGGATGTGGCCGTAGCTCAGGTCGTGAGTGATCCGCCCAGATCAAATCTCCTAAATGGCTGCCTAGCTGGCCGGGGGAGACCCCACGGATTGGTGCACATGTATGCAGCGGCCCAGCGTCTGTTCTTCTGATCTGGAAAGGTCTATTGGCCCTGGTCGACGATCACGAAATGATGTAATCGATACCGCTTGCGAAGTGTGTTGGTTCATGGTTTGTGCGACTCGACTGTTTGATCGCATCAGGTGGGGTCACTCAACCCAACATGAAACTTCATGAACTCATGTAACTCATCCCGAAACTCTCACTCACCAGCCACAATACTCGTTTCATGCAACTCACACCTCAAAGATTCCCGTCTCACTTGAGATCAGACTCACTCACGTACGAGCTGAATTCAACTATCAGGACATTGAGCGCGTCGATTCATTCGGAACGAATCTAGACACAAGCTAGGGAAAACTAAGAGGAATACAATACTGGAGTCCCAATCTACTAGGAAATGTTGATGGCCACATTTCAACATATTACCAGCAGGTGAGGTGAATGACAGTCTGTTGCGATAGTACCGATAGTACCGGCAACTTCCCAGCAGAAACGGCCCATGCCGCATTCCCGTCCGTCCGAACACCTTTCACCACCCACCGAAGAGAGTTCTACCGGGCTCACCGTCCCGCCGTCCCACCTTCCGCTTCCAGAAGCCATCACGGACCGCCTACCGGGGCCGTCCCAGTAGTCTCGAAACAACCTCTCAGGATCATTGCACACGAGCTTATTTGTCTAGCAACAAGCAATTCAATTACTGTCCAACTTTTACATCTTCAGCACATCTCCAGCATCCCATCCATTACTCAACTTCTCCATCCCACCTTTCACTCTTCCTCACATCCCAAGTCCGTCGACTCCTCACCTCAAACCCCTAAACTGGGGCAATCTAAGGAGATCCGGGGGGATCGCGCGAGAACCGCCACGAGCCGCACTCACCGTTGCTCGCTGTGAAGGCCGGCCCGAACCCGGGCCTGGGGCTCCAGCGCAGGTCTCCCGGCGAGATGCAGTAGCCCCCAAACACGTTCTCCTTGAACAGGAAGCACTGGTTGCCGTTGTGCACGCTGCCCGTGCACCCGCCCGTGCGCTGGCACGCGACGCAGCAGTCGTACCCGGAGATGGCGTACACCCTCTCGCGCGTGACGGCGAACCCGTTGGCCGCCTCGACGATGGGCCGCACGCCGGGGCCGTAGCTGACGAGATTGCTGGCGTAGCACGCCTCGTACGCCGTGAAGGTCGGGTTCGTTGCCGCCACGGTCACGGTCAGCGTCGACGTTGTCGTCGTCGTGGCCGTCACCGGCACCGGCAGCACCGAGTTGGACGCCGTGGGTCCCGGGACGATGGTCGTCGTCGTCGTCGGGGCGCCGCCCGCGGCGGTAAAGGTTGACGTGATGGTGGCGTAGACGCGGATGACGCGCTCGCAGACGACCTGCTGCTCGAACAGCGGCGGGTCGGCCACAACGGCGGCGGATGAGTCGAGGGTGAGCTTGAGGAGCCCGGTTTCGCCGCGCTGGCTGACGTCTGCCTCTGGCGCCGCCGCCTCCTCCTCGTCGGCCGAGTCGAGGCTGGGCATGCCGCGCAGCTGGGTGGCCAGGGCCGAGGCCAGGGGAGTGAAGGCCGGTCCCGTGGGGACGGTCCGGACCTGTGTAAAGGTCGTAGAGGTGAAGGCGAAGACGGTGGAGGTGGAGGTGATTGTGGGCGTGACGCTGATGGCCGGGGGAGGCAGGGTGGAGGTCAACGTCACCGTCGCCGTGCTGGCGGGTGGGGTGACGTAGTCGTACACCGTGACGGGCACCGTCAGGCGGTAGAGGCGGGAAAAGGTCTGCACGACAGAGCGGGACTCGATGCCGTAGTCGGTGTAGCAGCCGTACTCGCCCTCGACGGTGCGAGGGGGGCTCTCCGAGCGGGACGACGAGGTGTTGGACTGGGCCGCTGCGACGGCGGCAAGCGCCAGGGCAAAGGCCTTGACATACATCGTGGGGTTTCTGAGGAGATGCGGGATGGGGTGGGAGGTGAGGATGAGTTCAAGTCTGGTCTTCTCGTGAGACCAAGCGGGAGTCGGGTCTTATACCGCGCTCTCGTGACTTGTTGGGTACCCGGAGGATGCATCTGTCGATTCAGGGGCTCAACATGAGGCGGCGATACTGACGCGCCCAGGAACTCAATGCGGTGGCATTTGCCAGAAAAGTCAATCCTCTTGTTGAGCTCCATGGAAGTGTCATCGATGTGTCTTTTGGCAGCGTGGGTATTCATCATGTGAAATCCTGTACATACATTCATATTCACTTTTGTCCACTTACCAAGCTCTGGAAAATGTTGTGTTAGTTGGTATACATTTCAACTCTCGTGTCCGTCTCGCTCACAATTATTCACAATCAGAGACATATGTTGCTATCCCATCATGTTGTTGAGTAATTGGACTTACCTGAATGGGAGAAAGCATGTGGTGCGGCCACCGGAACCAGATGCAGCACGAAAGCCACCAGGCGGGAATACACCGCGAATTGCACGAAACGACTCAAGTTGTTGATGCTGGTGAGAGCTATTCTGGACCAAGTCTATTCCCGATGTCATGGACTCTTCCGGGTCCCGTCTCAGCTTCAATATCAATGAACAGGGGCGTGGTCGGGCGTCACGTATAGCCACCTCTCGGCCTCACGGTTTGCTGCTGGTTGGTGCAGACAAGTCGGCGCGCCAAAGGCTGAAGAATATGTGAAGCAGGCCGGCCAAAGAATACACACCATTGCAGCCGTGTCAAGCAAACAGTTCCGAGGCCTCGAGAAGCGCTGAAACGTCATCACGAGTGGAAGCCAACAACATGCGGAACGATTCGGTGTTTCAGCCGAAACCCATCGACATGTCGAATCAGATTTCCGATCACCCTCGAGGCCCCGGTGCTAGCTACATAAAAGACGGCCCTGGTCATCTGATACTCATCTGCTTGTACCATCACTATACTCATCCAAACATCACCTCCCACCAAGATGCAATCCAACACAGACCGAACCCCAAAGCCCAGAATTTGGGACACGTTGAGAACGCAACTGGAGCAGCTCGGCGCGCTCACAGAACAAGACCGCCAAACCGCCAAACTAATCAACCAGGCCGAGTGGCAACAGATCCGAACCCCGCGACACATTCTCCTGTACGCCTCGGAGCACTTCCCGGAAGAGCCTCTCCCCCTGCTTCTGACCGACGACGGTGGCGTCCTCGACGACGTCCGCTACCTCCACCTGCGCGACCTGGACACGGCCCTGAGCCACGTCCAGCGAAAGGCCTTCGTGTGCAGCTTCGCCGACCTACCTGAACCGCCCCACCCGACGGCCACGCCTCACGTATTCGTCCGCTGTGCTAAATGCAAAATAGAAAAGACCCGTCAGACCGAGCGAGTCACCGAGTATCCACTGCGCCACCTCCCGCACGAGAACTGCGCAGCCCGTGACATGTGCCACTCCTGCGCCGTCGAGCCGGTCCGGTTGTGGTGGCAGAAGCTCCAGCAGGAGCCGTGGATACCGTGCCCGGACGAAGAGTGCCCGCTGACTCTCGATGACGCCTCTTTTGCTCCCTCAGAGTCCATCTGGTTCAGAAAAGTGTGAGCAACGACACCACGCGTACGACTGACTCTCCATTGCCAAGCTGACTGCAATCATAGATACCAAAGGGCTCGCGCTATGCGGCAGGAACTGCGGCGGTTAACGGCACGTTTCGACGCGCAGACGCTGACCTCCGCACTCGAGCTGTTCGATCAAGTATACCAGGCAGAGAAGCTCGGCGACTGGCTAGACCTGGACCGCCTACCCAGTCTCACTGACGATGCACTAGGTACCGAGTCCAGCGTGCGCGACGACAAGCTCATCGTCGCCAGGTTCGCAGTCAGACAGGGTCCCGTCACGTGTTCAATGTGCGGCAAGAGCATCAGGGACATCCTCCACTCTTCCCTCGCCGAGTGGCGTGCGTCTCACACCGAACACGACCAGGACTGGACGTGGCACATCTTGGAGTTCCCGCTGAAGCTCGACGATAGGTGCGACCACCCCGTCGACTTTTGCAGGAAATGTCTGGCGGGAGATATCGAACGGCAACTGCAAAATAGCCTATCTGAAATGGAGCCGGTTCACTGTCCTGCAGAAAGCTGTCGACGGGAACTCGAGTATGACGAGGTACGTCTGTACGCGCATGCTGCTTCTTTCGAGAGGTATCGGTGGGTGCGCGTGATGTTGGAAGACTTTTCCGAGCCCAATTCCCTGGAGGACATGTGGCGTATCCGAATCGTCTAAAGGTTAGAGAGTGAGCTGGCGTCAGACTGGATATATGGAAGCTGACTGGAGGTCGAGGGATGATGTTGGGGGGCAAGGTATGGGAGAGGAAGGTACGATGGAATGCGGATACAACAAACCACAGATGCACTTGACTGCGCCACCAGCACAACCACAAAACAGGTCCAGCAGTAATTACCCAGAAGCCTCTCCCGCTGTGACTGATCAAAATGAAGCACTTTTGGAAGCATAGAAGGGCAAAAATGGACACTCGGGGAATTGAACCCCGGACCGCTCACAAGGCCGGTGTGCGCTGCTGCGCACTGTGCGAAGCGAGAATCATACCCCTAGACCAAGCGCCCGTTGATGATGGATCCGGAAAACTTTGGCTTCATCAAGCGCAAGCTTGGAATCCGACCGAGCTCGGTTTCCGGGTCAGCTGCGAGGACGGCTTGTGGACCGCGATGGGGCTGGACGGGGCGGCCAGAACAGGGAAACACAACTGGGGACGGCGCGGGACGATGGTGCCGCCTATGACGACGGAAGTGTGAAACTGCGCGCGCGGCACGCTTCTTCCGGCCTCGCCCGCGCTCGATCCCGATGTCATGCTCGATGGTGCGCCGCCCCTCCCGAGCCCACCGGTGATGACAGCCGGCCCAGTTCTGGAATCACGATAGCCTCAGAGCAACGAAGCTCGGAGAAGCAAGCAGGGGCCGCCAAGCGGAGAAGGAACCAGACCAGACCAGCCGGCATGTCCTTGCCACGAATGCGGAATAGTGCTCAGCCGTCAGCCGTCGGCCGTCAGCCATCAGGCCACGCTGGAAAAAGACGAGAATACCGACGGTCTCTGATTTCGAGCTGAACCCGAGAGTTCAGGGCCATGGAGGTACTGTGTAGGTGGGCAAGGTTAAGGAGGCGTCCTCACGCAACGCTCTCTCACACACAGACGACGCCGTGCGCACACCCATCCTGGAGAGCCCGACAGATCACCGAGCCATCACCGGAGGGGCACCGACACCTTTTTTTCGGGCTCCTACCAACGCTTGACGACAAATCTCCGTGAACTCGGCCGCATGAGGACTGATCTGTGCATACCTATGCTACGTTGGACGGTTTCCCGCAGGGGAATAGCTGGTGGCTGGACGTCTCAATTAGGAGCGCGAGATGGGCGTTGGATGTCGACAACCGGCTGCTTCTCCGCATGTTTCTAGTCGGTAGTCAGACGAGTCAACAGCAGCAGCAGCAGCAGCAGCAGCGCAGGTACTTTTGGCAACGAGTATCAAGTCCACGCATGCTTTGGCGGGTGCAACAAACGTTGCGGATGATCAACCGACGCGGGCGCCATTGCAATTGGGCGCTCCTGGACGTGATGAGGCGACGAGATGAAGGCGTGTTGGATGGAACGGCAGACGTATGATACGGATAGGACCATTTACCCCTCATTCTGACCTGCTTGGCCACGATGCATGGCCGATTGAGTGCTGGTGAATCCTGCATGTAACACAGCCATTGGCCGGCGAGACGGTGCAGAGCCCGACTGCGTACTGCGTACGTACTGCAGAATGCAGAATGCAGACAAGAGACCACCTGGGGTGTCGTAGTCGACGATGGAGTTGAAGATTTGCCGGGGGTGGTGGATTGCGGCGTTTCATCGTCATGGGAGGTGCTGCCAACTGAGGCGGGCAAGCTCTCGTTCGGGTGGAGGTGGATGAACCCAGTCGTAGGCCAATCACGAGCCACAAGAGGCGGACGACTTCCTCCCCAGGACCGCCAGACATGCAGACATGACCCTGGAGGTGCCAACAATGCCTGTATTTGCCGTCTGAGGAGTACCTCGAGTCTGTAGTCTTTGTATCGTCGCCGTCCGAGGAGCAATTGCCTCGAGTCTGCAGTCTGTGTGCAAGGCCGATGAAGTATCGTCGAGCGGAGTGACGACTTGCTCGGGACATCTCACTTCTGCACAGTGGTGATCTGTAGCGAGAGTTCCATCTGACCGACGCCTTACCAAGAGGTACCTGTCCCTGCAGCGCTCCAGCCCGGCCGTCTCGCCGAACCTTGACACGGTCGTCGGAAACTGGATGGTCCAGGAGATAGTCTGGAAAGGAGGGGCAATGGGATTCTGGCATCTCGGAGAGGTGGAGGAGGGATGGCGGGTGGTGAAGCGGGACGATCAAGGCGCCAGAAAGACTGGACGATGGGCGACAGGCGAGGCTGCATTGGAAGCCTACCAACAACTTGGCACGTATACGGGGCAATTACTGTGTACTTTGTGGTGTAGCCCAGAGTTCCGAGACTCGACGACGACCCAGCACGAGGTCAGACATCACACGCGACGGCACGGTGCGGTGGTGCGGTGGGATTGCTGGTCGGATTCTCTTGCCTCTTTCTGACCCAGCGTCTGTTCCTGTTCTCGGTCCTATTCCCCGCCCAGCCCATCCTGGCCGGCCTCGACTGGACGTCCATGAGCTGTACTGCGTACTGTGGTCCTGTGGTAGATGGGTTGGATGCCGAATTGTGTGGTCCTGTTACCATAAATACAACCTCCCCCGGCCGCGTTTCCATGGTCCTGTCCACACTCTGATCTCATACAAACATCTCTTACTCGTCTTTCAAGCTTGCTAGATCCGCAGAATCCGGATCTGCCATTACTCACATCATCTCCGTCGACGCTTCTATATAACGACGACCTCCCACCTACTCGGTTGAAGTAGACCTTTCTTCTCGACAACTTCTACTCACTCACACATTCACAATGGTATTTCTCTCTCGAAACATCCGCTCCGTCGCCCCTTCGGTCTCTCGGGGACTTTCCACGTCCTCGAAGGCATCTTCTTTTGCCAGGCCTGCATTCAGCCGAGCTGCTGGTGCACCCTCCCTAGCTTCCTCGACCCTTCCTCGCAGGCTGCCTGGTCAGCTCAACTCCATTCGCACGCTAACGACGACTCGTCAAAACCAGGTCAAGGTTCTTGCAGTTCTCTACGACGGCGGCCAGCACGCCAAGGACGTAAGTCTCATATCTTATGCCTCTTCTTTGTGTCTCCCCCAGCGTACACATGCACTCTGCACTTGGAGAGAGTCGGGACAACCGCTCGGAGTTCTCGCACCGCCGTCAAACGTCACTATGACAGCTATCGCGGAGCTCTGCCCCACCATCAGTTCGCCCGGGCTCGCCTACAGCTACACACAGCTCCAGCTACAGCTCCAGCAGGGGGAGTACATGGAGCTAGTGCGGGGATGACGGGAGGTGCGGGGCTCGGAGGTCGATCGCTGATACATCGGCATCTCCAACCACGTCCATCCTTCACCAAACCCCAATTCTTGGCGATGACCTTCCGAAACCTCCCAAATGCGGGGTGCTTGGTCACGGTCACATAGACGACACATCCCGCGGGGAACGCTTGACTGACATGACTTTATCCACAGGTCCCCGGACTTCTGGGCACCACCGAGAACGAGCTTGGTATCCGCAAGTGGCTCGAGGACCAGGGACACACCCTCGTCACCACCTCGGACAAGGAGGGCGAGAACTCGAAGTTTGACCAGGAGCTCGTCGACGCCGAGATCATCATCACCACTCCGTAAGTTTCCTTTTCCCTCCCCCGGACTCCAGCAAGCCAGAATATCCCGCACGCACTGACACGTCTTGCTCTCTCATCAGCTTCCACCCCGGCTACCTCACCGCCGAGCGCCTCGCCAAGGCCAAGAAGCTCAAGCTCGCCGTCACCGCCGGCATCGGCTCCGACCATGTCGACCTCAACGCCGCCAACAAGACCAACGGCGGTGTTACCGTCGCCGAGGTGACGGGCTCCAACGTCGTCTCCGTCGCCGAGCACGTCGTCATGACCATCCTCGTCCTCGTCCGCAACTTCGTCCCCGCCCACGAGCAGATTGAGCGCGGCGACTGGAACGTCGCCGCCGTCGCCAAGCAGGAGTACGACCTCGAGAACAAGGTCGTCGGCACCGTCGCCATCGGCCGCATCGGCGAGCGCGTCCTCCGCCGCCTCAAGGCCTTTGACTGCAAGGAGCTCCTCTACTACGACTACCAGCCCCTCTCCGCCGAGAAGGAGAAGGAGATCGGCTGCCGCCGCGTCGACGACCTCGAGGAGCTGCTCGCCCAGTGCGACGTCGTCACCATCAACGCGCCCCTCCACGAGAAGACGCGCGGCCTCTTCAACAAGGACCTCATCGCCAAGATGAAGAAGGGCAGCTACCTCATCAACACGGCCCGCGGCGCCATCGTCGTCAAGGAGGATGTCGCCGACGCCCTCAAGTCGGGTCACCTCGCCGGCTACGGCGGCGACGTCTGGTTCCCCCAGCCCGCCCCCGCCGACCACCCCCTCCGCACCGCCAAGAACCCCTTTGGCGGCGGCAACGCCATGGTCCCCCACATGTCGGGCACCTCGCTCGACGCCCAGAAGCGCTACGCCGACGGCACAAAGGCCATCATCGACAGCTACCTCAGCGGCCGCGAGGACTACAAGCCCGAGGACCTCATCGTCTACAAGGGCGACTACGCCACCAAGGCCTACGGCCAGCGCGAGAAGAAGTAGACGCAATGGGGAAAAAATTGGTCGTGGTTAGATACCCGAGTCGAAGGGGTGGGCATGAGGGACATGTTGTCACGAATTTCTAAAGCGTTGATTTCTTTCTTCCACACGGGCATTGGCATTGCATAGTACTTGTTGTAAAACGAGGTCTAGGTTGCTGGTACATAGTTTTGCAGCCTAATGCGATGACTGTCAAGTTATTTGTTCTTGCGCTTGATGCTGTGACACGGGCAATAACTGCTCCTAGTAACACCGACTTTACCAATGTTTAGCTTACCGGACCAGGTCACACTCTGAGGCCTTCCGAAAGCATCACATGTTGCGCGCTCGATGAGCTGAGTGACAGCATACCGAGTTTGGTCTTCGACCGTGCAATAAAATTGAAGAGTCGGACGAAATAGAGGCCAGGTTTGTAGCCGTATGTGCATTTCTTCCATTACAAGACGACCAAGTAGTACAAGTGTTTTTTCCGCGGTGCCATGTCCACACGATGGAAGCATCGGTAATCTGCCCGTATCACCAATGCTACGTCGGTTGTGGTCACCTACAATCTACCCTGCCGGCTTCCAGCAGGCGCCGAGTCCCCAAACCAACTCCTTTCAAGCAGGACGCAACCTCACAATGCTCCGATGCGGACCTGTGATCCTTTTTACTGACGGCTTCTAAACAGACTATACAAGACTACCATATACGACGACGAGGTCATGGGCGTTTCCAAAATTGCCACCACGACCGTTCCTCGTGCGGAGCGTGTCTCGTTTCCCTCTTGACGACCTGCTCGTCGCGGCCGCGGATGCGCCAAAAGTACACCGGGACGCCTGCGACAACAAAGAGGACGACCGTCACAGTCTGCAGCGGCTGCGCGAACACGGCGCGGCTCAGGAGGAACAGCGAGACGCAGCAAAAGATGATCGGGGTCGTTATCCACGTCCGGTACGGCCTGTCGAGCTGCGGTTCGCGCACGCGTAGAATGATGAGGCCCAGCACGGTGATGAAGTAAAACGTGTATCCCGCGACGCCGTAGAAAGTCAACAGCGTCCCAAACTCGCCCACGACAATGTACGCCGCGGTCAGTACGCCGTTGAGAACAAGAGCCCACACCGGGGTGTAGAAGAGACCCAGGTCCTCGTCGCCGAACGCGCGGATGAGCATGTTGGCGAGGCGGCTGCGGGACGTGCGGGAGGTGGTGATGGAGTGCGTGTCCGAGCGCGAGAGACCGATGCGGCCGAACATGGATGGGATGTACCCCTCCTTGCCCGCGACGTAGACGAGACGGGACGAGGTGAATGTCGACGAGTTGAGGGCGCCGAAGCAGGATGCCGAGACGACGAGGGCAAGCACGAGAGAGCCCACGGGGCCAAAGACCTTGGCGCCAAATTGGACGGCGATCGTGTTGGAAGCGTTGACGGCGGCGAGGGGAAGGACGAGAAAGTATGCGACGTTGGCGAGCACGTAGGACAGAATCACCAGGGGCATCGCGGTGTGGATGACGCGGGGGAGATCGCGACTCGGGTTGCGGAACTCGCCGACGACGTAGTTTGTCTGTCGAGGTCAGTGGATGCGCATTCAGCGGGGTCAGAGGTTCTTACGTTGTCCCAGCCATCGTATGCCCACAGACCAGCATAGAGTGCGACAGCCCAGGCGGACATGTCCGTCGAGGTGTCGGCGAACCACTCGTGCGTCTTCCACTCGAGGCTGGCCTTGCCCGTCACCGTCTTACCGGTGATGGCGACCACGATGCCGGTCACGGTGACGCCCAGCAGCGCAACGAACTTTAGGAACATGAGCCAGTCGTTCACTTTCGTGCCCAGCTTGGTAGACACGCAGTTCATCAGCGTGACCAGGACCAAGCCCACCATGGCCACGGCCTTGTTGATCCACGGGCTCAGACTCTCGGCCTCGGCGCCGATGGCTGCCCTCACGAGATACTCGCCCATGATGATGGAGATGATGGCCGCACTACCAGGCTTCAGCACCAGCACAGCGACCCACGTGAAGAGGAAACCGGCCATCTCGCCGAGGATCTTGGCGAGGTAGACCTGCGCGCCGCCGTTGAGGGGTATCGCGCCACCCAGCTCTGCGTAACTCGCGGC
The DNA here is from genome assembly GCA_004366825.1 of Colletotrichum spinosum. NCBI lineage: Eukaryota > Fungi > Ascomycota > Sordariomycetes > Glomerellales > Glomerellaceae > Colletotrichum > Colletotrichum spinosum. Next base: position 66,723 of record QAPG01000107.1, on the reverse strand, counting down.
GCCCGTCCACGCCAGCACGCCGGCAATCACCCACACGACCAGCGCAGCCCCTGGCGATCCCACCTTGGAGCTCACCTGGCTCGGGCTCGAGAAGATGCCGCTGCCGATGATGAGGCCGACGATCAGACTGAGACCGTTGAGGTACGTGAGCGTCTTGTGCTTCTCCAAGCTGCCGCCGCCCAAGCCCCCGTTCTGTATCGCGGTCGAAGTGGGGGCGCCGATGGGGGCGTAGCCGTTGCCTCCTGCGCCTGCGGTCGAGCTCAAGGGAAAGAGGTTCGCGGCGAAGTCGAAGCCGGAGGAGACCGAGTAGGAGCGGTTGTGGCGGCCGGGCCTCCCCGAGCTGGCGGCCGGGTTCGCCGCATCGAGAGGGTCTTCGGCCTCGAAGGAGAGCTTGCGGGAGGAAGAGATTGAAGGCCTCGATGATGGGATGTCTGAGATGACAGAGCCGGCCCGAGAGGAAGAGGCGAGCGACGCGAGCTCGAGGGAGTCGCGGTGAGAGTGGATGTTGGTGTAGGGCGGCATGGCTGCTCAAGGGGGTGGAAGTCGAGGGAGGAGGAGGATCGCAACGAGCGAACGCTCGACCTTGCAGAATTCGTTCGAACAGTCGGAAGTCGGCACTGGGGCTATTGCATGATGCGACGGCGAGTGATTATAGGCTGTAATTTCGGATCGCGAAAGCGCGGCGCGTTGTCCTTTTTGGATATTAAGTAACGGTGTTTCGAAGAATCGATCGTGACGTCGTTTGCATTCGTTTCGTTGATCCGTAAAAGGAGTCGTGACAAAGTTGCGCCGCCCCGTTCTGTGATACCCACTTTCGAAAAGACCCTAAAACGCGAACAATAGAGTGGTGTAGAAAATGCGACTTATTCCAAAAGAAGCATGCGATAGGTGAGCGTGTGCTATTAGAGGCCGTCGCTTTGTTGCCCAGACAAGACTGTTCTCGGACAATGGGGGGAAAGAAAGCAGCCAACTGAGGTGGTGGTCGTAGTTGGTGGTGGTGGTGTTTGTGGTTCACCGTGTCTTGTGTTACGTAGTTTCGAGGGAGGGTGTTGAAGAAAGAAGGTTTGGGTTGGCGTAAAGGAACCGGCCGATAAGGGACTCGCATCAATCGGCCAATGTACGGAGTACCCTCTGCTTTCTTTTCACTGTCACGTCACTGCAAGCGAGGAACGACTGGTTGCAGCAGTTGTTTGAAAGAGACGAACCTGCGAGTCAAGCATTTTCGATCTTCGCCAGCAATTACAACGGTACCCTTACCTTGCCATTGGGATTGGCAGCAGTAGCACCGACAGGGCCAATTCTGCAAAGTCTCCTGGCTTCTTGCCCTGAACTGACTGTCTGGGGGTTACCTAGCAAGGTACCTAGGCACACTGAGGCGGCCTGTCTACACAGTACCGTAGGTACACTAAGTCAGTTGGTAGAGCGGGAGCCCAGCCATGTTTCGGACCCGCTCAGGCCTCGAAGTGGCTTGGAACAACTTTTGATTGGCCCATTTCGCTCGCGGTAATGGGAGAGCAACCTTGGCGCCTGCCACTGGGATTAAAGTGTGTGGGGCACAATGACTTTTCGCCAGGGGTCCGTCCACCTCCACCTAGTCGGCCAGTCCAGCCTGCGGGTGCTCTGCACGACTACATGCGTACTGTGTGATACACTACGCTAATTACTCTTGATCTGTACGGTACAAAGTATCCGTATGGACACGGGAATGCGATGGCCTTCATCACACGGATGTCTTGGAGAGTCCTGGGGAGACTGCACTCCCACCGTCTCGGGAGCTTCGCTGAGATGAACCTGAAGCTGGCTTGACGACGTCGACATCGACGACGACCAAAATCCAGCTACAGCAGCACTGCTGAAAAGTGCGGTCAGGGAGAGACTATAGGAACATCGCAGTGTATCCCATGCCATCTACAAATAGTCGAATTTGATAGGTTGGTGGAGTCGAGCGGCTCGACGCGTCTCTGAACAGGTACTGGAAGTGGCAGCCCAATTCCATGAACCAGCAATAGCACCAGTCGGTCCACTGTCATCTTGTCGTCTCCACGGCTGGTCTTCTGTCTGATACAGCCCATCTATGTCAACAGACGGAACTTCTCTCCTCCAAGAGTCAGAGGCACAATGAATCGCAAGCGTAACATAGCCCATCAGCCACCGCCACGTCGGACAACACTTGTCCTTTCATTGTCTGCTACAACTCCACAGAAAAAGGTCCTTCAGCATTACTCGGATGTAACGGGCACCGGAGTACATTCCCAAGGTCTCTTGTTACCTGTTCAAAGATGGCTGACTGTGACCGCATGTCTTGATTGGCTCCGTTGGGACGGCCTGTTCCGTGCTGCTCCTGGTGCTGCTCAACCACCTGTTGCTGTTTGACCCAACTGTCAGTCCATTTCACCACGACGATTCAAGTAGTAGAAGCAGGAACATCGACTGGTAGCTGCCGAACGGTCGATGACTTGTTCTGCAAAGGGATCGAGAAATGCAGACGACTTGTCATCACCCCTAAGGTAGCCTCATGTCTTCGAGTAGCCTTTGACGGGTACATCTTCACGCTGTCATTGAGTCAATGGAAACAACTGACACTCCGACTTAGCCCATCGTAGCTCTCTGCGACATCGAAATCGAAATCGTTACCAGTTTGGGCATCCTTGTCTGCGGCTACATCCCCTTGCGCTGCGGCCTCGAGGCATACCACTGGCAAGTTCGTCATCTCCCTCGCCTGGTTTCACACCGCCACCTACCTCTCCGGCCTCGTCGTCCTCCGCACCCATCTCAACACCTACCCGAAAAGTACATCCCCTGCTGCTTCTTGTCGGGCTAGTGCCGACAGGACCTTACGCGGTGAACAAGTATTTTGTTGCGGCGTGCTGCTACTTCAACGTCAGCTATGGCTACGAGCAGTTCGATCCTGATCTGAAAGACGGGGAGACTGCGGTGGAAACGACGTCGGCCTGGCAGACCATGGTCGTTTCCGCGGTGCTTAGACCGGCAAGGATGTCAAAGCCAGTGTGACTATCCTGAAAACCCTGATAACACTAATAAAGGCGTTCTGGCTGGCCCTGGCCCTGAGCTGGGGCACCGTGAGACTCATCGGCGCACGCAACGACATCAACGCCTCGGCCGACAACCAGTGGACTTTTGGAGAGATCCTCCCTGTTATCCTCCTTCTCGGTACGGTGTTAAGCGCGCTGGGAATATTCGTGTTCAGCATCATCAGAAAGGACGGTCCTCCGAGCCTCGCAGGGTATGAGAATGGCCAGGACAGGACGTCAAGCACAGCCCTCTTGACCTGGTGATGACCTAGCATCTCAGAGGAAAACCCTTCGACGGGGTGTTCGCGCGATGAATCACAGCACATCCCCTTATGCGACTTCGCACAGGACGATCAGCAATGTGCCTCCCCGGACCCTCACGCGCAATCCATCACCCTCCTCGTCGACTACCGCGGCGCGCCGTGGCTGCCGCCTCGATCGTCTTTGCCTTCGTCTTCGATTTCCTTGGGGACTTGAAGGCCTACTCCTCGCCGTACTCCCTCTGGATCAACAACCTGCACCTCCTCGAGCTGCTCCTCGTGGGCTACCCCTGCGCCTGCGCGACGTCGATCCGCTTGGGCATAGGCTTGGACAGCGGCCTACCATTGGGACCGGGGAAGCAAACTGGGTATTTCTGGCTCTGTGAATGAATATTCGCCACGCACTTTATTGTTATCATTGTCCTTGGCTCGATGACCATAGGAACAACTGGTGTGCCACCGACAGTGTCAAGTCTGGCAGTTGTGTTGTTGTCGTACATGTGGACAACTGGATTTTGAAGTCTTGAACACAGGGGATAGCAGTCTATCATTATCATGAAAGTTTGTAGATTCACATCACAGGATCGAAGCTATCAAGTGGAAGGTAGTTGAGCCCGTGGCCGTGCTCATGGCCGTTCGGCACTGTACAAGCGGCGCCAGCTGCTCCACCCGCAGCCAGCTGGAGGTCCCCGGCACCCAGCACCGCATCGCATAGCATCGCCGCGCCGAGTACGCAATCCATCCCACCCTCACCATCCCATCACCCCTTCTCCCCCAACCACAGACACATACGGGGAGCTGCGCAATGCCGCTAGACGAATACGCCTCCGTGGGCGGCGGCCTCAAACTCAAGGGCGCCAAGATTGGCAAACCGAAAAAGAAGAAGAGAAGGGACAAGTCCGACCTCGAAAAGAACCTCGACGACGGCGCCGGCACCGGCACTGGCACCAGCACCGCCGTCGTCCCGCGCTCGCATTCCCGTTCGCCCTCGGCCGATACGAAGTCCAAAAAGAAGAAGAGCCGGAGCGAGGAACCCGAGGCGGAGGCCGAGGAGGAAGAGGACGCGGGCAGGGTGCAGAAAACAGAGGCGGAGCGGCGGTACGAAGAGAGGAAGAGGAAACGCGTACGATTCTCCCCACTCCCCTGCAATCTCGCGCACATGGAAACTCAACGGACGTAATGAAGGAACTTGGCTGACGTGGTGACCGCAAAATAACAGCTCCTCGAACTTGCCGAGTCGTCCAGCGCCAGACCCGAGCTCCTCAAAACACACAAGGAGCGCGTCGAGGAACTCAACACGTACCTGTCGAAATTGAGCGAGCACCACGACATGCCCAAGATTGGACCCGGTTAGCCCCGCCACGGCGGCTCGAACGGAGGATGGAGAATGTCGGGAGGGCAGTTGTCGCGTGTCGGAGTTTGATTGCTGGCGTTTGTATACCCTGAATGCATTTTTACGCTGATTCCTTCATTTCAATTTGCATGTCAAACGTGATGATTTTGCTCTCTGGCGAGATATGCGTCGTGCCAGGTCGAGGAATGCGGAACCCGTTCCCAAGTTGTCAAGGAACGCGGGAGGCCCGTACTCAGACAGTGTCTCACGGGCTTAAATCAACGCTGGAATGCAACGGTCACGTTGTCGAAATTGTCAAGTTTGATTTCCATTTTACTGCTTGTTTGTTTGCTCTGCAAAGGACTGCTTCAGGTCGGGGTGTGGGTTTCCCCCATTCCGAACACCTGTTTTCTTCTGCCGTACGCGAGGCCGCTCATTATTTTCCCCTTGCCTCCGTCTATGACCCTCTCCCTTCCCAGTAGCGCATTGCCGCGCAAAGTCTATATGTGTGTGCGCTGTGTGCTGTGTGGTTTGTCCGCCCACCAAATGCAAGGAGTGAATAAGACCGTTCAAATGTCGTGAGTTAATTTATGCTGATGATGCTCTGTGTGTGTGAGCCGCCGGCCGCCGCCCCGTTTGTATACCCAAAACACCGGTGAAAAGGAACGATCAAGTATGTAAACAGAAGAACCGTCACACTTTGGACGAAAAGGTTGTGTGCTGTGTTGTTGGCCGCGTGGCTGCAGCTTACAGCAGGAGCATGGCGCCGGCGACGAATGCGGCGAGCGTCAGGGGCAGGGCGAGGGAGATGCGGCCGAGGGGAACGGCGGCACCGTCCTGGAGACCGCCGCCGCCGCCGCTTCCGGAGGTCTCGGTGGCCGCGGCCTCGGGAGGCACGGCGACGATGGAGGTGGCGGTGACGAGCACAACGTCACCGTTGGAGGCGGTGGAGGTGAAGGTGGCCTTGACCTCGGAGAAGGACGTTGTCGTCCTGCGGGACGAGGTGGACGTAGTTTCACGAGTGTTGGCGGTGTTGGCTTTCTCTGGTCAGCCTATACTTTCTTCAGACATGGTTCGGGTTCATCCAAAGGTTATCCGTCCCAAGAATTCCAACCGCGCGCAAAACATGACTGGGCTACAAAACCACGATACAACATACCAGTTTCGGACACAGACGAAGGGAACGACACGGACGACTCGAGAGCACTCGAGGTTGTGGGGGACGAGAAGGTCACCGTCGTGGTAGTCTGGGGGGAGAGAATGGTAGACGTACCCGACTCGGACGCACTCGAAGACCCCGCAGGAGAGGCCGTGGTGGGATCAGAAGAGGGGGCAGAAGAAGGGGGAGGAGGAGTAGAAGAAGGAGACCCACGAGTCGACGTCTCGGCCTCCGAAGAGGCGGACGGCGGCCCGGCGGTGGTAGAAGGAGGGGCCTGCTCCGTAGGAGACGTACCAGAAGTAGGGACTGCTGATGTTGCCGGTGTCGTGGGGGTCGTGGGTTCCGGTTGGGGGGTGGTGGAGGTCTGAGGCGTAGTCTGCTCGCGCGGCGTGGTCGTCGTGGGCTCAGGTTGAGGAGTGGTGGTCGTCTCGGGCTGAGCGGTGGTGGTCTCCACAGCAGACGGCGTAGGTGTCGGCGTAGGTGTCGGCGTAGGTGTCGGCGTCGGCGTGTTAGTCGCGGGTTCCTGGGCCGAGGAAGACGGCGTGGCGGCCTCACTGGCGGATGGCGTCTCTGAAGCCTGGGTGGCCGAGAAGGTTCCGTTGTCCTGGCGCTTCGCCAGCTGGAGCAGAGCGGACGCCAGGACGGCGTCGTCGGCCTCGACAGCAGCAATGGCTTCCTTGTCGGTAGCGTAGACGCCATCCTGGTACCGTTCGGGGAAGTAGGCATGGAGAAGCCTGTGGAGCATGTCCGCCTGAGCAGGACTCTTGGGGCCGCTCTCGGCAACGAGAGCTTGACCGTCAGCTCCATGCTCCCTCGCACAGGGCCTTCCCCAGGGAGCGATGACCGAGGCGAGGCTCAAGGTCATCAACCCACAGACCACAAAGGCAAGCAGGACGCGGCGGCCGGCGGTCATCTTCCTGGTAGGCGTAGGCGTAGGCGGTGTCGACAAAGTAGATGGATCCCTCTTCTCGTCGGCAACGACAGGCAGCAGTCCCTCTTCGAGGTGTTGGTCGTACTTGGTATCACAGGCCATGGTAGCGAAAGAAGCCCCAAAGGCCGAGAGTGAGGTGATGTGTGGGTTGATATATGTCGATGGGGACGAGATGCAGATGGGACGAAGAGGTCCAAGAAAGGTACTGCCCCAAGGCGGCAACGGCAGAAGGGAAACGAGAGTCTGAAAGAAGAGTCGTCCAATAACAACAACCCGAGATATGCAGGGTATGAGGGTATGAGTAGGAGTCGGTGACGAGATGTATGCGGGCCTTCTTTTAGCGTGCTCGCTGCAGCTTGGAGGCGAAACGCAAAAGAATGTCAGAGGAGGGGAAGCACGCCCGAGTGGTGGATTCGTGAGGCTTGGGTGGTGTTTGTATAGGTCGAAAGCGGCCTCGGTCTGATGCGAAGAAGAGGGGCAAGAGAGCGGTCCCAAGAGGCGTGAGTGAGCGACGCGCGAGGTGTATGAGTGAGATGTGTGGTTGGGATAGGATGGGATGGGATGGGATATGCCCAAAAAGTCTTTATCGGTGGTTGGTGTTGTAGGCCAAGGCTGGTTCAAGACCCCGTCACGCTAGCGAAGTCTTGCGTGGCGGATTGTCGAGGGTACAGATGGACAAGGTACCTATAGTAGTATGCCGCTGTTGTCCAGGCGTCTACCTTGGCTTCGGCCCCGACGTTCCGTGCCGCAAGGTCTTGCTTTGAGATGCTGTTTATGTTTTCTTTCCTCTTGTGGTGCTTGGAGAATGAAGGACGGAAAGCCTCTTTGAGAATCAGTGATGCGCCGTGTTTGAGAGACACGCAGGTCTCACAAGAGAGGTATGTAAGCGGCGACGAGGCGGTGGTCCGGCAATTTCACAAGGCCCGGACTGTGGAATGAGTAGAGATGAGAATAGTCTACTTGTAAGTCTTGATGATTTGATGTGTCGATATGAACGGTGGGTGGGTGTACGACGCGCTTGCTGTACAATGCGATTCCAATGCCAACGAGAGTCCGTAAACAAAACAACAACAGATGCGACCGCCGATGGGATGAGTGGGCAGAACTTTCGAGCGAGAGGATTCGGATGACGGAAAGAGACAGAGAGGCCAATCGAGCGAGCGAGGAGATTGGCGTTTAAACCTGTTGAAGATGATGCCAGGCAGCCCAGTCCAGCCCAGCCTGCTTGCCCTGCACCTGCACACGCCCTCGCTTTCGTCCTCGTCCTGGACCTAATCGTCCGTCACCCTCGCCTCGCTTTCTGCTCCGTCCAACGTCTGTACAGAGTATTGCACAGAGTATCCGTACTCCGTATTGCTGGGGCAAATCTTTGTGCAGTGCATATAAAGATTCCTTTCCCTGTTTCGACGCTCCGGCGACGTACCCCTGTCTTGTCGGCCCAACTCAGCTCGAGCTACCCGTCCATCACCACCTTGAACCAACCCATGCCATTTGCCAAAGCTCCCATGCGAATCCTCTCCTCTCCCAGACCATCGACGGAGCCTCGGAGCCACCGTTTGCACCCTGGCCCACTCGGCGCCGACTAGGGGAGCTGCTGCGTATTGCCTACTGCGTACTCAGTACTGCCCACTGCGTGGTGCACAGAGTATTACTGTGTATCCGTATACTCCCCGACTCTGTCATAATTAGCTCGCCTTTCAATTGCGTAGCGACTATCCATACGACTCACTTCTCGCCGCGGCCAAAAGACTCCATCGCCCCAGTGCGACCCCCTCGCCGCGAGCCAAATTTCGAGCTTCCCATTTCATCAGCTCATCCACATCTTTCATCACTCACCTGCGTCGTTCCATGCGCAGCGCGCTGCTCCATTCGTCAGGGATCGACTGGCGCACTGGCACGGGTTTCCACCGAGCAACCTCACCGCCGACAATCTTCGGTTCCATGTTGATGGCTACTGCCTTAGTAAGCCCGGCTTTCCATCTGTGCTTCTGTCCGCGATTCCGGGAATGTCGACCCAAACGGACGATGCCCTGTTCTGCTCCGAGTCCTGTCTCCCAGCGCCATTACGGATACGCTAGCACGAGGCGTGTCTATCCGTCCCTCGTTGTCCAGACCTTGGTCTTGGTGTACCTTGAACCGTACGGTGGCTGAAATCCACCGTCGATGTCCGAAAGCCACTGGCTCACGCCCGGCGCTGCCGTCGGGTGGGTTGTGACATCACCACGACGAACATTCAAACACACAGTCTCGTATCTTGCCCGAGGAATCGCCAGTCTGATCCAAAAAGTCCCACACGCTCACGCTTGAATGCGTTAAAGGGCGGGTGAGATGCCGCGCGCGCATACGGATACTGTTGATAATACGAGCCACATCCCGTCCACTCTGCCCTGGGCGCATGTTCGGATGGCTGGCGTGTCGCACTCGTCAGAGCTTGAACACGTCTCCTCCACACACTGCCACATGCAGTCTTGGTGTTTCGTTGATCAGTCAGACCACGGGCTTTGCTGGCCAATTGGTCTCGAGCCCGCTGCCTCTGCAGTCGCAGTCGCGGTACTGACCCAGCTAACCCTGGGGTTGGGGCCTTGGGAGTCTTGGCTTCGAGATCTTGGGGTTTTGCTGCACTTCATTTGTCGCGACATACACCACGCTGTCACTGCATGCAGCTTGATTACGACGGGCCCGTCATTCAGTCTTTCGTCGCATCACCTCGCAGTGCGTCCGTCTCAGCCAGTCGAGATGCCAATCCAAGGGAGGCACTGTGCTTTCTTCTTGGCCGATTCGATCTCCATCTTAACCCTTTCTTCCATACGCTTCCTCGATGGAGTCTATAATAGTCGACCAACCACTCACTAGAATCTCGATAAAGCCTATATTGCGCAAGGGAGACGCTCCCTGGACGATGAAGGCATTCCCCTGATCAACCATCCTGTGTGCCTGAATCTGGCGTGGAACACGTCAAACGGCGGAAAGCTACTGCGCCATTGCACGATGGTGGGACCAAGCATCCATCTCAAGTCAAAAGCCTTGCATCGTGTGCATGTCGACCAGTCTTTGTCCTCCATGGAGGTGGCTGTGGCCGTTGGCCCGTTTGTAGTGTTTGTTCCGTAGCTGCGCAGACCGACGGCCGCCAGGCGGGAGAGAATAATGGTAGGTCGGCTCGTCTGTCTCGTCAGGTCAGACCCGTTTGACGTTCTGCTTGCCTGCGCGTGAAACGGCGAGCTAGCCATCAAAGGGTGTACCGTCACCCTATCAAACCGACAAACGGGGACGCTCAGCTCACGATGGGGCCGACGACAGAGCCTCTCGTATTCCTTGGGGTTTTCGTCTTTGTCCCCCTCCTGTTTTGAGCAGCGGTCCTTTGCAGCGGTTTCTCCAGGCATATCCCCAGTCCCGGACAGCCAATCCCTAGCCATCTGCAGGGACCAGGTAATACGAGATGCGGCACCTGTCAATACTTTACTGTAGATTGTCGGGCCCGCCATCGCAGGCGACAGCCGAGTGCCGGGCCCCGCGCAGCGCAGCAGGAGCAGCAGCACTTCGCGGCGTACGGATACGCAGCGAAAGCCTTTGCAAGTGCCGGAGGTGCAGACCTCGTGTCCCGGCGAAGGATGCTGAGGCTAGCGAAAGGCAAAAGATGGGAAGCTTGTGGCTGCTGATGTTCTCTCTGTCGATTCACGGCATACGCAGTAGCCCGAGATGATGGATGCCCGGATGGGGTAATGGTCTGCGACCGAAGACGCGGCCCCGCGATGAAGTGCTTGTGGCTTGCCGCGTCCGATTGATGGTTATTTTTGGAAGCTTTTCCCGTGGTCTCGCGACGCCTCTCGGCAAATTTTGCGAGGCCAGCCGGGTAGGACCGACGACACGGTGAAGTCGATATCTCGGCACGCATGCCATGGAGGCTGACGATGCGGCGGTCCGAGTCCTGTACGGATACAGGTACTGTATATCGCACCTGTGGACATCTCCGCGTTGGACAAAAGTTGGGCATCTCCATCATCCGCACAGGTCCATATTTCGGAAAGTCTGGAAGGAATGGAGAGGATCAACGCCGCTCCGCATGGCACCCCGTCAGGTTTCGTCAGTTGCCCACTGCAATCCAACGTCGCAACTTGGTACGGAAGCACCCACCAATGTTTGGGACTGAGTATCCGTAGGTGGACTCGAGTTTTGCATCATGGTAGGAATTGTGTGACGACAGTCTGGATTTCGAGACGGCGAGGAGCCAAGTCACGGCTCTCGGACGCCAAAGTCTGTCTTTCCTCTTTGCCCTGGAAAAGATACCTTGACAGATTTCCGATGGCCGCGCGAACATGGCATGAGTTTATTTTGTTTGCCAAGGCGTGCCGCGTGCCAGATGGCGAGATGCCCATTGCTGTCCAATTGAGTTTTTTTCATCATCTCAAGAGGGCTGAACGATGTGTTTCCTTCGCCTGGCCTGTGCTTGGTGCCAGGGGTAAATCATCAGCAGGACTCAGGTAAGAATGACACAGCGACAGCGAACCGTCGTCCATGTCGCGAGTCAGTAGCCGGGACATGCCTGTTCAACATCAGCATAGCGGTTGCAAATTAGAGTCTAGCCCTCCGGAATGCGACAGATGAAGTCACCGACGTCTGGGAAATGGTATCGGAGCGCAGGTGAAAGAAAGGGACGGTGGCCTGCGAGCGGTTGGTTTATTAGGCACGTTCACAATAGCCTTTGCCCCTGGCCATGATTGATGACACGAACACGGAGTCGAAGCCAGCTACCTAATCGGTTACTTCGGCAGGGTCTCGGTCCCGTGATGGTTGTGACGGGAGGATGAGGTGGAGGAAAGGCTCAGCGGAAGAGATTGCCAAGGAAGATGAGCCAGCCAAGCCACTCTGGTGATGTTTCCAGTGCCCGGTTTACGTTTGTTTATGTCAGCAGGCTCGTGCGCCGCGTCACCTCAGTACTGCGTACACTGTAAGGGGGCAAGTGGCAGGGCAAAGGGACGGGACCTAGGGCACTCAGGGCAGACCTGCCATCCCTGCCAGCTGTCACGTCACGCCGTTCAGTGCCGCACTTTGCCTTTACTGCGGCTGGTGGCGGGCGTGAGCCGCAAAGGACTGCTGTAGCCTCCTTGTCATCATCGCTGTTCCCGCTATCCGGTCGCGTTGGCGCATCTTGTCCCCAGTCCCCAAGAGGTCCCGAGTGGAATGACAAGACGTTCTGATTGCCGTTAGCTAATTAATACCAAGGTAGCGGCTTCCGTATCCGTACCTGCCTTCGCCCTACCCACCACCTCACCTCGTCAATCATTCTGTTCTCGCATCTTTCATGTGATGGAGCTCCCCACTTCGACATCTCCGTCGCCAGATTATCCTCCAATTCCAGTCTCTCATGGTCTGACCTGAAAAACAAACCGTTCCAAACACCTCTACCCTATCTCGACGCCTCGGACCACCTTCACCGCCCTGTCGCAGTCGCCTCAACCAATCCAGCAACACATAGACAGTCTTACATGTCACCAACACACCAGACATTACCGCCCGCCCCTCGCCCACCTCAATTTAGCTTACCGACTCAATCTCGAACGACTGTTGGCGCGGCGACCCTGTCCGATGCGATAGCTTCGCCATGCCCGAGCATCTCGACCCAAACGCTCTATTCTGCCATGATACAGACGACAAGGACGAACTGCGGACCCTGAGTCGATCGCCGCATCCCTACCACCACCTCAGCACCGAGCTTCCCCATCCCGCCCACCGCCTAGTCTACAGTGCGACCTCGACACCACCAAAGGATTCTTCGGCAGACTCGAGCAGAACCCCGTCGCCCTTTCCCTCTTTCACCAAGGACTCTTCCCAGGGAAGTGACAGCGGCACCGAAGCCGACGATGAACACTTTCTGAAGGGTCTTCCCGCCCCAAAGGTCCGCCTGCACAAGGGATTACGAGGTCGCAACGAGGTCATATCTGGCGCGTCGACGCCGCTGTTTTCTCCAGACACACAAGGAGATGAGGACGCTGTCCGCAGGTTAAAAGAGAAGGAGCAAAGGCTGAAGTTTTGGGAGGACCGCAATTATCGCCGAACAAAAGAAGTCATACGTCGAGTCTCCGAATTCGTCCTTGTCGGTTCGCTCTTCGCCGTCGTTGGCTCCAACTCCAAGGTGAAGCCTGTGTTTGCTGCCTGGAACCAAGGTTCGTCATCTGCTGTGGCACTGCGATGCTCTCAAGCTTACCATACGTAGACTTGCGCTTCGTCGCTACGTTGGCAGCGTCGCTCATCGCCCTCTATCCCTTGCGACTGGTCGCCTGGTCGCTACGTCACAGATCCTCTTCAACCAACAAGTCGCTGTTCGCAGTACCAGCCGTGTTCGATCCCGCGCCGATATTATACCCGCCTTCGGTGGCACTCCTCGTCTCGCTCCTGATATCGCCCGATAACGAAGCAATTGTTCTGCCAAACATTATTCTCGGCATCTCCTCTATACCCAAGTTCCTCATTCCTACAGCCCGTGCCCACGAAGCAATCAACTCCCTACAATGGGTGCTGTCAGTGCTTCCATTGTCGATTTACCACGGAACGGGGCTGCCGAGCACGTCGACAGACACGGCGCGACCAACCGTCTCTGCCGAAACTGCCGTGCTGTTATACCCCCTGCATCAGACACTGCTGGTTGTGTTGCATTACCTCACGACGACCAGCCTGCTTACAGCTGAGCTACAGCTCCTCTCCATCGCATTGATCAATGTTTTGTTGATGTCGCACTCGCCTCAGGCCACCATTCTGCAGGCCCTGCTATGGGGAGGCGGCGTCGGCGTTCTCGTCATCTGCGGCCCGGTGATTCAGTGGGGTATCGCCTTGGCTAGGGTTCCAAGGTTGCGCTTTAGGCGCGTCGTGACCCCGTCGAAGAAACCTTCGCTCCTTGGCTTTCTGTCGGAAGGCCTGTCGATTAGACGCTTCAAGCATGAACTCTTTGGCTCGTCGTTGGAAGAGTCGGCTTCAGAATTTGGCGATTCCGAGGATGATGTTGATGGACCCTTTGCGAAACCGATGAGGGTCAGGACGTTTGGCGTGGCGGACATGCCGTGTCATGATGCCCGCAAACTCGACGGCAACGCCTCTGACCACTCGCCAGGATCACCAAACGGGCTTGCAATCGGCCGAAGGAATACGTTTCCTCATATGCTGCACGCCCGCCCGCGACGGTCTCTGACGCATACCTCTGCCGGCCGCAGGAAGCGGACGGCCTCGGGTACGGTCCGCCAGTTTTTCAAGTTGACCGAGGCGCAAGCTACGATGAGAAAATGGGCGTATGCCGCCTACGTTTACATTGGCATTGTTGGCATCGTCCTTGTGCCCGTGCGGGAATACATTGCTTGGTATGCCCTCAAAGGCAACGAGCCGGTGGGCTGGGCTTTGGGTTATCTTGTGGGTGAGCTCCCCTGGTTCCGATTCAAGGTCGTCAGCGCGAACATGGAGCGATGGATCTGTCTGCCTTCGCGACTGGACGAGGACTCGGAAGCTTGCCACCAAGGCTGGGTTCAGCGCATTCGCTTTTCCGACTTTGGTGAGGCCAACACGCGACTCTTGCTCAGCGCCTACTGGCTGGTGGTCGTCATCACAGGCTTGACCATTGTCGTACGTCTCGACCCAAAGTACGAGGTCGACACGAGGCGCAAGGTGTTCCACTTCATGATGGTCGGCATGTTCCTGCCCGCCACCTTTGTCGACCCAGTATACGCTGCTTTGGCGTTGACACTCGTGTTGGCCATATTTCTGATCCTCGACCTGCTCCGCGCGAGTCAGCTTCCGCCATTATCCCGACCTATCGCCTCCTTTCTCACCCCGTACGTTGACGGCCGAGACCACAAGGGACCAGTCGTCATTTCACACATCTTCCTCCTCATCGGCTGCGCCATCCCGTTGTGGCTGTCCCTGGCCACGCTGCCTCGCACCGGCAGCGGCTACTTGGAAGGCTGGGAAGTTCCGACGCGCGAGGTCAGCATGGTGGCGGGCGTCATCTGCGTCGGCCTCGGCGACGCCGCGGCATCCCTTATCGGGCGTCGATACGGGCACAGGAAGTGGGTGTGGGGCGGCGGCAAGAGCCTCGAGGGCAGCGTCGCCTTTGCGACGGCTGTCTTCATCGGCCTCATGGCCGCCACCGCCTGGTTACGCATCGGAGGCTGGCCCGTCGCCGAGGAGCAGCAGGTGTCGCTGGTGACCTCGGCGCGCCACGCCGGCTTCTGCGCCAGCATTGCGAGTTTGACCGAGGCGGTCCTGACGGGCGGGAACGATAATGTGATTGTGCCGGTGGTACTCTGGACGTGCGTGAAGAGCATCGGGGTCTAAAGCGCATAGGGCGGCGTTTTCACATGGTTGGAGGCGGTAATGGGATGGGCTTGGTTTACAAAACACTTCTAGAGAAACCCCTAGCGGATAATGATTCATGACTGCCACGCAACGCGCTGTGAAACTTTGTACGTGTCTATGTTGAAATGCACCGAGCAATGTCATGTACGCCATCATGTCGTCTATGTGTACCAAGCACACCAAAATGTAGCACCTCTCTACGCCCGCGGTCACGACATCAAATCCTCGAGAATCGCCTCGAGCTCCTCTCTTCTAAACGGCACACCCAGAAGCTCCGTTCCAAGGGCATCTTTCCTGCTGGTGATGATCTGATGGTCGTGGAATCTGGACAAATGTTAGCACCAAATCCACCAGAGCCGAAACACACAGAAATGGGACAATCTGCCAGGTACATACTCCTTCAAGAGCGTCCGGAAGGCCATCTCTGAACTGCAGATAAACTCCTCCACGGCCTTGTTGTAGAGCATGCGATACTCGACGCCCGGGGTTTCCGCCGCGAACCCGTGGTGCTCCTGCTGCTGGCCGTCGTCGTCCATGGCGACGAGCACCTCGGTGACGAGCAGCCGGAAGAGGTTCTTGGCGTTTTCGGGCAGCGAGCGCAGGACGAAGATGACGCCGTCCTTGCCGTTGATGCGGCGGGCCTTGCGGCCGAGCAAATCGTGGACGTCGTCGACGGCGTCGAGTTCCACGTCGAGGGGTCGGAGGGTGGTGCAGTCGTGGAAGAGGAAGTTGAAGGCGGCGCGCTGGGCGGCGTCCCAGAGAAGGGGGAAGGAGGGCGTGTCTGCGGTGGCGACGAGGCGGACGCGCGGGTGGGCGGCGAGTTGCGCGAGGAGCTGCTGCGCTGCTGGGCGGCGGAGGGGCGGCGCGTCGATGGAGTTGAGGATGACGGTGACGAGACGGGGGTGGGGCGTGAGCGCGGCGGAGAGCGAGTGCAGCATAGCCGCGGGCTGCGCGGGGAGGCGCAGGGAGGGGGAGATGGCGGCGGCGACGGCGGTGAAGACGTCGCGCGGGGTGAGGGTGCGGATGTGGCCGTTTGCGACGACGATGGGTTCCTCTGGGTCAAGTTTGTAGAGATGGGTCGCAAAGTTGGTCGCGAGGGCGCGCTTGGAACCCTGGCCGAAGAGGCAGAGGGAGAAGCCCTGGGTGAGTTCGAAGCGCCACTGGTCAAAAGAGGACTCGTGGAGGGACTGGAGGTAGGCGAGGTCCTCGGCGTGGGGATCGGTGCGGGCGCGGAGGAGGCTGAAGTACTCGTCGTGGGTGAGGAGGTCGAGGGAGGAGAGGGTGTTGTGGGATGTTTTCGCGCGGCCGGGTTTGTTGTGCTCAAAGTAGAGTTCGTAAGGGGCGAGGTCCCGCGGAGGGGTGGGTGATCTCGCGCGGGTTGGGGTCTTGGGCGGACGGCCGCGCCGGCGGGAGGGTGTTGCGGAGGGTGTATCTGGTTCCGGAACGTCCAGGGCTTGTAAGGGTTCGGTCAAGCGTTCCTCCGCGAGCTCTTCGTCCTCGTCCTCGCTGGATTCGTAGATTTCACGGGCCAGGCCCTCCTCGTCGGCCTCGCTGTCGTGGTCGTCGACGACGCTTTGGATGAGAGCTCGAGCGCTCTTTCGTCGTGCAGAGCGGTCTGCGGCTTGGCGTCTTCGAGGCGTCAGGGCTTTTGTTGGTGTTCTTAGAGCGTCTATGCGGCGGTTCTTGGACGGCGTGACGGTGCCATTTGCGTGTGGTGTTGCGGATTTGGGTGGTCGGCCTCGTTTCTTCCTTGGGGTTACCTTCTCCTCCTCCTCCGGTCCTGGTTCGGGTTCCGCCACCTCTTCGTCTTCATCCTCGTTATCTGATGGGATCTCGTATGGGTCTTGTGTTCTCGTGGTCCGTCTGCGTTTCGATGGTGTGCCATTCACTGGCTCCTCGTCGACTTGGTCCCGACGAGAGCGTTTCCGTGCGGGTGAGTCCTCGACGTCGTCGTTTTGTGCCTTTCTTCTGACCATCCTTTCGGTGTGTATGAGTGAGATTGTGCTTTTTCGATGCGGGTCTCAAGGTTGGTGACAATTATTGTGGCAGTGGTCGAGTCCTCGAGGTGACAACCTGCGAGACGCGCTGGACGCGAAAATGTCAAGTCGAGCGGGAGACGCTTTAAAGTGGGACGCGGCCCCAATTGAGTTGCGACGTCCAACTCACCCAACCCACACCGTCCAAGAAGTCACGACACATTGAGCCAACTATGGTCCTTGTTTAGTCGTGCCTTTTTCTGCACGTTCGAATTCTGAGATCCATCAACACGATTTGTTGTCCAAAAGTAAAGTCTGCTGTCGGATGAGGCAATCACGTGCAGGTGCTTCGCCGCGAAGCCATCTATCTACCAGTGCCGTTCCCAGGGAAGAAGAACGATCGACAACGAGGCTTCAAACGACTCTCAGATGAGAAATAAGGATCAATGGGATTCGTCATAGTCGTTGCAGGCCAAGCGAGGCGAAAGAGGTAAAAAAACAAAACAGCACACGCCCCGAACTATTTCGAACTCGAAGGCCCACCTAAAGACGGCCGAATAGCTTCCCAAGGCGGTCGAACAACCGCTCGACCACCAAGCTTGACGTTAGCTATGGCTCTCAATTCGACAATAGACGCCCAGCTCTGGTTCTGCGCAGTACCGCAGGTGTTGGCAGCGCATCTTCACCTGGAGTCCAGGCTGGACCCTCATCAGATCACCGACGGCGGACCTGCAGCCAAACAGGGGTCCCCTATCATTCCCCCAGGAAATCTTATCTTATCGGCCGACAGGGGTAGCTGCCGCCAGGTGGCCCAAGCTCCCATTTGCCAAATTTCACCCGCGCAGCGCCGGCGCCACTGCGTACCTGGACAGCCAATTCCTAGCGCAGCCACTCAGACGTCACCTCCACAACCGCGAGCCATCCCGCAAAGATGAATCTCAACCTCTCGGGGTCCTTCAACGTGTTCAAGCTGCTTTTCAAGCCAGCACTATGTCTGCCTCACTACACAGCCGCGACTTTCAACGACCTGCCCATCCCCCTGTCCAAAGCCTTTGAGGGTCAGAACCGGAAATGCGATATCAGGGCCGTTGTTCTGGACAAAGACGACTGTTTTGCGGTTCCCCACACGAACGAGGTCCATAAGCCATATAAGGTACTTCCCCCCACCTCGAAAACAACGTCTTTGTGAACACTCGACTGACAATTACAAAGGAGCGTTTCGAGCAACTCAAGGCAGCGTACCCCGGCCGCCGTCTGGTGATTGTATCCAACACCGCTGGCGCCACGTCATACGACACCTCTCTCAAGCTGGCCAAGGAGCTGGAGGAGGCTACCGGCGTGACGGTTCTTCCCCACAAGACCAAGAAGCCCGGCTGCGGATCCGAAATCATGGAGTACTTCAAAAGCCACCCGGAGACCGGGGTTTCTCATCCATCTCATGTTGCAGTGGTTGGTGACCGTCTGACAACCGACATGATGCTGGCCAACATGATGGGTGGCTGGGGCTTTTGGATTAAGGATGGAGTTGTTCCTCCGGAGAGGAAGAGCATTGTAAGTACAACCAATGCCCCTTTCTCCTTATAAAGGTACTGAAGGATGGCAGTTTTCAAGGTTGGAGTTTCGTCTGGCTCCGGCACTTGCTGCCAGGGGTCATCAGGCCATTGAGCCACAGGGGCCTCTAGAATGAACCACACTCAATGACTTTGAAAAGCCTGCAGTCTCATCTAGTGTAATTGCGGCGCTATTGCATCTGGTTCTCACTTGCATAGTACACTATAGTATTTTTTTTTTCTGCCTCACTGCACCGTGGAACCATTCCATCCCTATGTGCAGAGCAAGCCTAACCAAAATTTGGGTCAAAGCACATAAATAATGAAAAGAGCACTGCAGCTATATACAGTTACCTACCCAGTCTGATCATCTAGAGAAAAAGTTGCAGAAAGCACAATCAAGAATATATCAGTTGAGATCCTTCCTGCTCAGCCCCTTCAAGATTGCAGTCTGAAGCATACAACGACAGCATCATGTGCACCACAACACCAATTTGTCATATGTAGGAATATGCAACAGAACCAAAGACGAAATTACATGTAGTACTTTCTAGATGAGCATGCCATGAAATCAAAGAAGCTGTATATGATGAAGACATTATTTTCTGTGTAAGCATGCGACAAAGACTAGGAAGTTAGGTACCACAAAAACACCTCTATTTTGTATAACATCTGACAGCAGCTAGGGACTGAACATTCACTAGCAATAGACTTTGCTTGTGAAATTATAATGACAACTAGAAGGATCTAATAATAGCATATATTCTATATAGAGACTTAACGAAAGCCTTCTAGATATATCAGAGGCTAAAGAACTTGATATTCGACAGCAGTTTGCGCTACTTGTGAGAACATAATCTGGAAAGACCTGATAACAGTATACCTGCTGTATAAAGATCCAATAGAAGCTTTCCAGAAATGATGGCAGCAGGCCTGCTGTATGAACATTGAACAGAAGCCTTCAAGATACAACAGCACAAGATATAACAGCAGCATATTCTACTTGTGAAGGCATGATCTGGAAAGTCTCGACGAAAGCATGCCTTCTGTGTAGAGATCCAACAACAATATACCCCTTGTGTGAGATTCAACAACATTATACCTTCTATGTGGACATTCAACAACAGCATGCCTTCTGTATGGAAATTCAATAGAAATCTTGAAGGGTTTTGACGACAGCATGCATTTTATGTGAGCTTCGATAGAAGCCTTAAAGAGATCCAACTACAGTATGCCTTCTCTATAGACATTTAACAATAGCATCTGTGTGGAGTTCTGACGCCAGTATGTCCTCTGTGTGAGATTCAACAGAAGCTGTAAAGGGATCTGACAACAGCATGCCTTCTGTGTGGACATTCGATAACAACAGATGTGTGGAGATCTAACGACAGTATGCCCTCTGTATGAGATTCGATAGAAGCTGTAAAGAGATCCAACACCAGTATGCCCTCTTTGTGAAATTTGATAGAGGCTGTAAATAGATCCGACGGAAGCTGTAAATAGATCCGACGGAAGCTGTAAAGAGATCCGACGGAAGCTGTAAAGAGATCCGACGACAGCATGCCTTCTGTGTGAACATTTGACAACAACAGCTGTGTGGAGATCCGACGACAGCATGCCTTCTGTGTGGACATTCGACAACAACAGCTGTGTGGAGATCCGACGACAGCATGCCTTCTGTGTAGCCATTCGACAACAACAGCTGTGTGGAGATCCGACAACAGCATGCCCTCTATGTGAGATTCGACGGAAGCCTTCAAGATACAACAAAAACCCACATCCAATGATTTTTTTAAGGAAGTTCATGAGACGACAGTTGGACCTTCCTTCATGGGATACATCCTATTTAATGACTCTCCTGCCCCTCCCACTCTTCAAATCTCTCCCTTCCCTCTCCCCCTACACAAACGCGGCTGCAGTTACATCGACCCTGATTCACCCGCGACCCGTTGTCTGCACGAGAATATATGATTCACTCAACACAAGAATAGGTACGTGATTCACTCCGCTCTCCTCCTCTACAGATAATTCACTCGCGTAATCTCCTCTTCATTCGTTCACCTGCCACCTGCCACCCACCGCTCTTCGCCCCTTCACGTACCTGCCAGTTGAGCATATAAAATTCTCTGCCGCTCCCACCCATTTCGTCTTCTCACAACATCAAAAAACTGTCAACATACACATCCACGCTCGATCCTTCTGTCGTCATCGCCACCCTCACCAGGCAAGCACCACACTGTGGGACAGTCGCCCAGCTTCGATCCTGCTTTGGAGTTATCTCGTGATCGCTTCTATTCCTACCGTTACGCTCCTTCCTGAATCGTCATTCATATCCCCCGTCACCCGTGATCTCATCCTTCCGCAACTGAATCACCTCTGCCTGTCACATCAATCCTTCCTGAATTGGTATGTGAATCACCCACCATCCTGTCATTATTCTATCCTTCGCAGGACTGAATCGCCCTTCCTTCCTGAGCCAGCTTTTGATTCAGGCGTCGCGCTCCGGCATTTCCATCGTTCGGAGCACCGAATCACTATCCCCTCCCCTCCCAAGCGCACTGCGGTCTTTGCTTACCAGCATAAAAGCATCATTGGCAACTTTGCAGACATTAACATTCTCGCCCGAGAACAAAAAAAACAACACCCGAGCTTTACAAGGTCGTTCGATAAGATGGGCGGAAAAGTTTGGACAGACGCAGAGGAATGCGTCTTCTGGCGGCAAATCGTTCCTCTTGGCCCGAAGCAGGCTCGCGCTTCGATTCTGCCGCCTCTCAGTTGGAGCAAGTTGGCTCTTAAAATGCAAAAGCGCATGGGCGACGGCGCGAAGCGCAAGTACACTAGCTTGGGTCTCTGTGAGTTGAGAAGTATTCGATACAGTGGACGAAGCTGACCGTCCTATAGTTGAGCATTACTTTCAGAACATCGACAAGCACCACTTGTCCCCGAATGCCAAGAGATATGTCATGGAGCATTTGGATGACTTGAAGCAAGCCAGAGACGACGCTCGGAACGCGGAGAACGCAGACTGGGAGCACGATGCTGTCGATTTTGAAGCACTCCCCAAGGCGAAGCGAGTCGGAAATGCTTCTCAGAAACAGACGCGCTCCAAAGCACCCAAGAGCAACGGTGCGCTGCGCGACCATGCGGGCTTTGAGATCTTCAGCGACGAAGAGGAGTCCCAGGAGGCTCTCCACGAGAACGGCTCGGCTTTTCGCTCTTCCAAAGCAAAGACGCCTTTGGAGCACTCGGGCTCTTCTTTGGGCGGCCCCGATTGGCATAACGCTCCGGCTTATCCTGGCGCCGCTTCGTCAGACCGCGCGGCTCTCGCGGCCGTCGATGCCAACGTCCGTCTTCGCCCTGCCGACGCGAAGAAAAGGGCTTCTCACGGACAGAAGGAATTCCATGCTCAAGAGCGCTCTTACGACCGCGGTGCCGATAAGTGGCACAACCAAGGCTCTCAGTCGATCATGGGTGATATGAACCGCACCGCGACATCTGGCCACGAACAGACCCATGGATTCGCTCCTGTTCATGGCTATCATCCCTACGGAATGCGCCATTTGCCCCAAGGTTATTCCAACGGCTACTACACGCCCCAGTCGTACTCTAGCGCAAACTACTACCCGAACAGCATGGGAGCTTACGGCGTTGTTCAACCTCAACAGCATGCGGAATCCGCTCCCTACCGCCATCAGCATCACGGCTTTTACGACGGTATGGGACTTGAAGCTCAAGGCACGACCTACAACGGTCGAAACAACCAAGGAGGTAATTACCAGGGCTACACCGCTCCAGTTGCGGGCCGCTACGGTCACCACGGCTATCATGGCAACGATCAACGGGCCCAGATGCAGCCACACACTCCGGTTGTCCAGGGACAGAGTGCGGACAACCAGCGCTATGCTCCCCAGGCTCCTCCGACCCCAGCGGTCGCTCCCAATGAGCTTCCAGGACTCGGACACACGACCGCCTTTCCCGGCAACCGACTCCCCCCCATCAACAACTTTGCTCAAGGTGGTCAAGGCCAGCAAAGTCACGCTACTCAATCTGCTGCGTACTCTGGTATCCGGCGCTCTCTGCACGAAGAAGCGCCGCACCGAGGCCCTCTCCCTCCCATCCTTACCTTGGTCAATCAGACGCCTTCGCTGGAGACGGCGAAGCCGGAGCAGGAGCCCTGCATGAACCCGAACGGAACGGCGGAGGAGGCGGACTCGCAGTGGGAGAAGAGACTTGACGGCGAGTTCCAGGAAGTCGAGGACTACCAGACTGTTTTTGGAGGTCCGTCTTCTAGAGATCCGTCTTCTGGAGGTCCGTCTTCTGGAGGTCCATCTGCGTTTGGAGCTCAGCAGTAATTCCTGCTGGAGTTTGGTTGAATTTCCTCGCGTCTTTTGCCTCTTTTGTATGAGTTCATTTGGATTCGCGGTTTGCCGCGCGCGTTATCGAGCAGATCGCAGGTAGCTAGACGACAGGTCAGTAGCGGAATGAAGCAATTCTGAATACTCTGATGATGGCACTGTGAGAAGTTTCGCCATGGCTTTGCCTTGCCCCTATTCCACGACCGTGTGTATGATGACTAAGCCTGCCGGGAAACTCGAACGACTTGATCTCCATGTTCCCCGGTGGATACAAGGACGTAACAGGGGAAGTGGATGGCATGATCTGATGTTAAACAGTTGCTCTCCGAGCGGAAAGCAGGGAAATTTGGATGGGTTTGATGTGTAACATCGGTTTCTGAATTTCGTCATTATTTTTGTCGAGGCTATAAGTGGATGGCCCCTCGGCTCGAAGACGAGGTAAAGTAACCTCTCACTAACATGGGCTTACCCCTCACACCCACTCGCAACATATCTTCACCGACGTTGCTCCCAACATTCACATCTATTCAAGTCGATTTTCACACCCCAGAAAAGAAACCGCCGACAAGGAATCGACCAGGGGCCGAAGATGCCAGTCAAGCTTGAAATACCCGTCTTCTCGCCGTCATCGGCGCTGCACGCGCAGGCCCTCGGCGCGCAGCGCATCGAGCTCAACGCGCGGGGCAGCTACGCGGCGGGCGGGACGACGCCCGCGCCCGCGGACCTGGAGGGCGTCACGAAGTGGCTCGGCGTGCCGGTGCGCGTCATGATCCGGCCGCGGGGGAAGCCCGACGACGACGACGGTGAAGGGGAGGAGGCGCTGGATTTCGTCTACTCTGACGACGAGTTTGCGAAAATGGTGGAGGACGTGGCCGCGTTTCGGGCCGTGTTGCGGAGGGAGCGCGGGGACGGGTTCGTTTTCGGGGTTCTCACGGCGGACGGCGCGGTGGACGCGCACAGGAACGGGAGACTGGTTGAGGCGGCCGGGGGGCTGGCGTGTTCGTTTCACAGGGCGTTTGACGAGGTCGTTCGCCGCGGCGGGGAGGCGGAGATTGAGGACGGGGTGAGGGTTCTGGTGGAGTGCGGCTTTAAGGGCGTGCTGACGTCTGGCGGGCCAGGGGACGCGGCGGAGAACAAGGCGGCGCTCGAGAGGATCGTAAGGGCTGCCGGCGGCAGGTTGGAGGTTATCGTGGGCGGAGGTGTGCGGAGCTCGAACGTGGCGGGCGTCCTGGACGGGCTCGGAGACGGGGTGTGGGCGCATTCGAGCTGTTTCACGGGGCGGTGTGAGGAGGGCGAGGTCGACGACGAGGAGGCGATGGGCATCTTGGAGGTTCTGGCCGGGAGGTGATGTCAGGCGTCGATCGATGGGCGTGAAGCGCCGTTGAAGCCGGCAACCTTCGACAAGACCGCACGCGGAGTCGGTTCACACGATAGGCTGGCCAGACGGGTCACAATATGCACTTTATCTAGATTTTGCGTTCATGATGCCTGCCATACTGAAGAACCGGCCCGTACGGAGGTCTATGGCGGCATGGCCCGCGTGAAGTCGGAATAGCGTCCGCCGAGACGGGAACAGGCGGGAGATCGGCCATCTCTTGCGCAATCAACCACGACGCAAGGGTGTGCTTCGCCTTTGATGAGACGAACAGCCAGAAACAAGCAAGCGAATGCACGACGTGGGCACATGGGTTGACGGCTGCGGCTTGCCCGCCCGAGGTTAAGCACCCTGTCCATGGTCAGCTCGTCGGGGCCAAGGTCCGAAAAGTCAAGCCTTGCCTTGATCAACAACCCGGCGAAATCTTATTTGTTTGCTGTATACTATATTCTCTTCACGGCGACAAGCCGGTGTTCCAACCTACGCAGTGGAATACGTGCGTCAAAGGGGGTTTGTGGGAAATGGCCAGACGGAGTGGATCATAGCGTGATCATCAGCTGATGCTTCAGCGGCGCGGTGGACGTCCAACCGGCTTGAATACGGGTCAACGTCACCGATTCACGACACGGCCGTCGTCGAAGATGCGAGGCTCCGCGTTTCTCAATGGGTTTGCCAAGTCATTGTGCCATGTCATCTTGCCAGGACGTCTCCGGCCATGGAACCATGTGTAAACCTATTTTGGACAGCCGCACATGTCAAACATCTGCAATTACGTCCGAATTGCATCCTACATTGACGTCTGTCTCCGCTCAAAACGTAACTCGAACAAGCTCGTAAAAGCAGATTAAATGAACTGCTGCACATGCAATGCTTCGCGGGCCGCTGCGGATGCACGTCCGACACCCCGGCACTCTTACATGGTCTGCTCTGGACGCAGTCATCCATGGCAGGTTACATACCATTTGTTTTGCTTCGAGGCGGACCGAAAGACACATGTATGGATTACATATATGTATTATGCTTAGGTAGACTGTACATAGTCCATGTTCTTCAAAACGCTTCGTTCATCATCCGCAACACAACCGCCAACGCCACTCATGCTTCTTTTACATCTACGTCTACAAGGTCTATCCGTCTAGACAGCCCCACCGTCCCCTCCTTTAGGCGTGGAGCGCTCTCATGCGACGAACAGCAGGCGCGGTGCCGTTGCGCGGCTGCGCGAGGCCGAGGCAGTTTGCAATCTTGTAAAAGACGTCAATGTTGTTGTAGGTGCCGCCGAAGGTCTCCTGGCAGGGACCGCGCGCCCAGACGGCCACGTCGGTGAGCGAGTGGACGCCCTGGGCCTCGTGGGTGGGGATCGTGCCGTTGACGACGAAGCCGTCCTCGCCGTCCTCGGGGTTGACGTAGTAGTCGGTCGTGTTGGCGGCGGCGACGGCCGGGGTGCGCGGGCGCTCGTGCAGGCCAAAGTTCTCGCGGCGGTCCGGGCTGGCGCCGACGCCGGCGGCGATGGCGTAGCGGGGGTTCCAGTTGAGGGGGAAGTTGGGGCCGGTGTTGTAGCTGACGCCGGGCTGCTCGACCGTGTACTGCGACAGGCCGGACTGGGCGTAGGTGCCGACGGCCTTGCGCTTGGTGCGGTCGTCTTGCTGCTCGGCGAGGTACTTGGTGTCGGCGTTTCCAAAGACGCTGGAGAAGATGTCAGCGAGGTTCTTTTAGCAGTAGACTGATGGACTTACTCGAAGCCGTGGCCGTGGTCGGAGGAGACGACGACGAGGGTGTCCTCGAGGATGCCGAGCTCCTCGAGCTTCTCGAGGGTGGCCTTGACGGTGTCGTCGAGCTCGAGCAGGTCACCGAGGGCGCGGTCGTAGTCGAGGGAGTGCATCTGCTTGTCGATGGAGGCGGCCTCGGACATGAGGAAGAAACCGTCCTCGCCACCACGGTTGTGAAGGATTTCAACGGCCTTGAGGGTCATCTCCTTGAGGCCGGGGATATCGAGAGCGGCGCTCTTGTTGCCGGTGGGGTCGTTAGTGAAGGTGGCCAAGTTGTCCTTGAGGACGTTGCGGTCCAGCCAGACGGGCAGGTTGGACTGTGTGAAGATACCCAGGGTCTTCTGCTTGGGGTCGGCGGCCTCGAGAGAGGTCTTGTTGAGGGCAACGGTGTAGCCCTTCTTAGCGAACTCAGCGTAGTAGTCCTTGCCCTGGTAGGAGCCCTTGCCGGGGTAGAACTGCTCGGCACCACCGCCAAAGTAGACGTCGGGGCCGAAGGTCTTGGTCCAGGTGTAGTTGGTGATGCCGTTCAGGGCCTGGTCGATGAGAGGTCCGTACAAGCTGCGGGAGCGGGTGTGGGCGGTCAGGGCGATTGGGGTAGCATCAGCCATGAAGGCGGTCGAGACGGCACCCCAGGCAGAGCCCTGCATCAGGTTAGTAACACGACTTTCGTTGAGGTCTTGGAGACATACCCAGACACGGGTGATCAACTCGACGATGGTCTCAACCTTGGGGTCGTCGAACGCATCAGGGGAGGAGTCGGCGTAGACGCTGGCAGCGTTAGAATGCAACCTGTGGAAGGCAGAGATCTCACACTCACCCCATGGCGTTGACGGTGCTCTTGTGGCCAGAGTACAGGGCAGAAGCAGAGTTGGCAGAGTCGGTGATGTAGCTGTCAATGGAGTGCGTCATCTGGTGGCCGATGACGGGGAACTTGTCGAGCGCCAGACTGCTCTGGTACTTTCCGTTGATGCTCTTGTGACCGAGGAGACGGGCGGCGGTGACCATGTTGGTGGTCATACCGTCACCTAAACCTGCGTAAGCGGAGAAGCCACCTGAGCTGCGTCCGGAGACATACCAATGAAGAAGATGACGTTCTTGGCCTTCTTCTCCGTCGCCAGGGGTCGCACAACCCAATTGGCAGTGGTGGTCTTGCCATCGTAGTAGGCCAAGGTAACCTTGTACTCGCCGGGCTCGTAGAGTGCAATGTGACGCCAGATCTTGGAGGCCACGTTGACGACGGACTTGTTCTTCGCGTCCTCGGCGTAGAGGTCCTCATACCATCCAAAGGACCACTTCTCGAGCGCGGGCTCCTCGAGACCGAAGAAGTCGGTCAAGCTCTTGGCCGCAGCGCCCTCCTTGGCGATGGTGACGGTGAAGGCCTCGTCGGGGACGCCCTCGTTGAATGCCTCAGAGCCGTTGACGGGCGCGTGGACCTCGGCGCGGAGGTCAAAGGCCTGGCCGGGCAAGAAGTCGGACTGGTCGGGCGGGAGGACGCAGCCGAGGTCGGGGCAGGTTCCGAGTCTCTGGTACGTCTGCGCCGACACGAGAGACAGCGAGGCAGCCAGGAGGACTGCGAGGGGGCTGAGCTTTGCCATCATGTTGAACCGACCAGGTGGATCAATTGGCTGATCAAAGTCGGGACGAAGACGGTGAAGCAAGCGTAGAGCAAAAGAACAGAGCAGAAGCTACCCGGACAAGCAAGCTTTCTGTACCTTGGGAGCTTATATAGCTTCCATGCGCGGTACCATTGTAGAAAAAGTCGTCCAATGTCAGCTTGGAGGGGGGACGGACCCCCGCCCAGAATCTGGTCCCAGAACCATGTTCTCGCTGCATGACAGCATACGCAGTGTACTGCTGTTGGTTCGCGGATCCTCGCCGGTCACGGGCCAAGCAATATCGGTTCCGGGATCAAGCAGGTGCAGGTGTAGACTTCGCTTCGCTTTCTCGGTCATGCCAGCTGAAGGAAGCTCTAGACCAAAAACTTTTGGTGGTACTCCGTCGCCCGGGATCCAGCGTCGAGTCGCGATTGGCCAAGGCGACGGGTAGGCCGATATCATGACGGCGTTCGGTGACGGGGTGCTGGATCGAGGAAAGGACCGCAATGCAACTTCACGGTTCATCTCGAGCAGAACGAGCACGTGTCGGGCTGAAGTGAGCAGGTCGGCATCCCGGCGTCATGGTGCCAAGCCTCT
Source organism: Colletotrichum spinosum (assembly GCA_004366825.1). Classification (NCBI taxonomy): domain Eukaryota; kingdom Fungi; phylum Ascomycota; class Sordariomycetes; order Glomerellales; family Glomerellaceae; genus Colletotrichum; species Colletotrichum spinosum. The sequence continues at coordinate 38,457 of QAPG01000107.1, read as the reverse complement.
TGTCGAGCGCGGCGGGCGGAGATGATGCCAGGGACAGGTGCTGCGTACTTGGTATGGAGTGAAAAAAAATCCCTAGAGCAAGCAGGTGTCGTCGTCGGTCTTGGGAATTGGAAATGAAGCATGGGAGCGTGGGGTCTCAAGACAACAACAGACGAACGGCGTCATGTGGCGTCGGCTTGGCAATGCAGGTCAACGACGGACGTGTGCCTTTAAGGCTTCGGATTTGCCCCGGTCGACGCCGTGATTCGACAATGCTGCCTTTCGTGGGGCTGCCGATGAAGTGGTGAAGATGGCACGGCGTGGAAGTCGTGACATGTTTTTGCTGGGGAAAGTGTCGACGACCGTTGATGTCGACCTCGTGGGCGCATTGGTGCTCCTGATTGGTTGCTTGTCGGTGAATCGGGGACCGGGGTCGTTTGCGGGGGTACTCGGAGAGCATTTCATATGAGAGACTTTTGTCACAATATTACTCAGTAGTGCACAATCATAATCGTCCAGGTCGACTCGAGGGAGCCCAAGGAGAGGACAGCGAGAGAGTCGCAAGCTGTCTGTGTCGTCCACGATCACTGTGCCATCCCAATGGAGTGAGTTGTCGCCGTGTGTGAGTGAAGCCTTCATACGATAACGTCGACAGGCGGTCGGATTGCATTCCGAGGCGCCGAGGCGGCTCGGGTTCAATTCGCCAAGATTGAGCGAAGCTTTTCTTGGCAATGCTTTGTGTTTCGGTCAGCGCCGTGAGAAGGCATGCATTTCCCTGGACGCTCACGGCCCTGGCAGGAACACATCGTCAGCTCCGATCCTTCGGACGAAAGTCAGCGTCCAGAACAGGCAAGAAACGATTCGTTATGGGATTTGAGTGCCCTCGATTGAGTGTTGGCTATCCGGACCATGTTGTCGATAACTGACATCCATGACAACGCTGATAACATTGCAGAAACCCAGCGCGGTAGACTTTATCCTTTCCACATTGCCCGGAAGAAGATTATTCAGATCCTCCCACATAAGGTATTCCCGTCACCGGTAGTTCAACCCATTACCAAGTGAACATCCTTGAGCTCGTTACGCTGCTATTCTTCTGCTGAACAAAATCCGGCTTCTTTGGGCACGTGATAGCCTATATTAATCCCCCAGTCAGCAGATGGAACTGCCCATGAAGAATCTCCAAGCAGCCAGGCCTCACAAGAGAATTTTCATTGGGCAGACTTGATGACCACTCTGCCGTCACCAACAGAATATCCATCGCGTTGCACAACCGAGGCTCGGCAATTGGCACGGAAGAGTCTTGGCCCAGAGGTATTCACGACCAAGGGCACCAGATACATGGGGATACCGAACTGACGGCCAGGTGAAACGGTGGACAAATTGTATGAGCAGCGCCTTTGTGTTTCCATGGTCGTTTTAATCATCTCACAGTGCTACCAGGCAGGGATCTTTCTTCTTTACCACGGTGTCCTGGAATGAGAAAAGGCTAATTATTTGATGAACGCAAACCGCAAATGCGCCAGTAACTGAACGTCGTTCCTCTGATGGCTTCGTCTACCTCCCAGCGTCGACAAGATACGGCTGTATTCTGCGTTTCTTGCTCTGCCCATAACCAACTATTTCAAAATGACTGACATGGTTGGGTAGCCTTACTCAGACCGGACACTTGGGGCTTCTGCTAGAGCATCATCCCAAAAGTCATCAGACTTGCTGCGTCGACCACATATTTAAGCACTCTCAACCCGCGAAATAATGTATTTAGTCACTCGTCTGCATTGGTGTGCGGTGTACAAGGCAAAAACGACCATATCAAGGAAACGTCCGGATCTACGATAGTGTGTACAGCAACTCACACGACGTGGAAGAAAACCGACGGAGAGTTCCTTGCAGATGCAATGCCTCTAGTAGATATGCTTCCCATTTCAAACATGCCACCGAGAGTACATCTTTCTAGAGTCTAAGCCCGACTTTCGACAGCTGCTTTGATTGCTGGACACCAAGTTAGTTTTGCTTCACAAACACACAAATTTGCAACGTACCATCGCAGGTAACCTTGGCGTCTCCAAACAACATACGAGTTCCGGGCATGTAGAACATCGGGTTCGGCACATCAGCTGCCATGGTCAGCATGGTCGACACAGCCGCAGACTGAAAGACCAAAGAACTCACCGTATCCGCTAGCCATGCCTCTCTTCATAACGATGACTTGCTTGCTCTTCCACGCCTGCAGCACCGGCATGCCCGCAATCGGGCTGCCCGGCTCCAAGGCGATGGGGTTGACCGTATCGTTGGCACCAATGACCAGAGTCACGTCGGTGTCGTTGAAATCATCGTTGATCTCGTCCATCTCCAGAACAATGTCGTAGGGCACGCTGGCCTCTGCGAGCAGTACGTTGCACTGGCCCGGCATGCGGCCCGCCACGGGGTGGATGGCGAAGCGGACGTTGATATTCTTCGCGCGGAGCATGCTCGTAATCTCACTGATGGCATACTGTGCTTTCGCCACCGCCATGCCGTATCCCACAACGATGATGACGTTCTCGGCGTTAACTAGGGCTTCGGCAGTGTCTTCCACGTTCGTTTGCGTGACAGAGCCCTCCATCTTGTAGTCCGTTTGCTGTGGCGCCGATATACCGCCGAATAAGACGTTGGTCAGTGATCTGTTCATGGCGACGCACATAATGTACGAGAGAATCGATCCAGAGACGCCGATGAGCGCTCCGACGGTGGTCAAAAGTGGGTTGTCCAGCATGAAGCCTTCTGCAACCAAGGCAAAGCCAGAGTACGCGTTGAGAACGGTGATGACGACGGGCATGTCTGCTCCTCCAATGGCAGATGTGGTGGTGTATCCCTTGGCGAAAGAGAGGATCGTGTTGGCCGAGAGCGCTGCGGCAGCAATCATCGGAGAACCAGGGGCCATCGTGACGAAGGCGCCCATTGTGGCGATGTTCGCCGTGAGCATACCAGAGTTCAAAAGGTGTCTACCTGGAAGCATGAGAGGCTTGGACGACATCCTTCCAGCCAGTTTCATGAAAGCAACGATGGATCCCGTGAAGGTGATGCCGCCAATCAAGACACCCAAGTATCCCGTCACGAGATGAAGCGTCGATATGTCTTCAATGTGCGCCATGACGCTTCCAATCGATGTCAGAACCGCAGCCAACCCGACAACGGAGTGGAGTGCAGCGACGGTCTGGGGCAGATCTGTAGGGGTGATCCGCTTGCCGATGAGCAGGCCAATGATGCCTCCGAGAGCGGCGAGACCACCGAACTGAGTGAGGACCTCGGGCGAGAAGCCGGCCGCCAGCAGGGACGCCAACACACCGGAGCCGACTCCGAGCATGCCAAGCATGTTGCCCATGCGCGCGGTCGATTGCGACGCCAAGCTGGAAAGCGAGCTGATGCACAGGACGGAGCTGACAGCGTATCCTGCCTGTACCAGGCCCGCTGCGCCTGTGGCAGCCGCGGCGATGTAGCCTCCTCCAAAGAGAGCGGCGGGAATCGCATACAGCCATGGGTATTCCGGAGGGTCGGTCGGCCGCTTGAACATGTCGAGCATTCGCTTCGTGATGACGAAACCACCAGACACGTTGACGAATGCGAGCAGGACAGAAAGCGCGCCGAGAACTTGGGGAAACGTGTGAGGGAGGTAGCCTCCGCCCAGGATGAACAGACCTCCGACGCCGACCATTCCTGCAGTCGTCAGCATCCATCAGCTCCGAATACCATGGTTGTCATACCTGAAATAGCGTTCGTGACACTCATGAGAGGCGAGTGGAGAGCGGGCGTCACCCCCCAGACGACTCGGTATCCGATCAAGGAGGCAAGCGCAAAAGTGAAGGCGTTTCCCATGAACAGAGGACCAGTCATCTTTCCCAACGCCAACGCAGTGCCCATACCCGCAGTTATTCCGGCAACTTCGCGAGAGGTCTTTTGGAATGGTGTCAGCGCAACGACTTCGGCCTCCTTGGCGACGGGCGCTGCCTGAGTGGGAGCTGCAGGCGGAGCTTTTCGTGGTGGAGGAGGAAGAACGTCTCCCTTCTGTGTGACAATGGCGCCTCGAACGACCTCGTCCGAGAGATCAATACCAAACTCCTTTTCTTTCGGTGCCATAGAGAGCAAAAACTTGGTGATGTTGTTGGAGTACAAAGTCGAGGACTGGGTCGGTAGTCGGGAGGGCAGATCCGTGTAGCCTGGTGCGATTAGTTGGGCAATTTAGGGCGTCTCTCGGAGGATAAAATACCAATAATCTTGACGTCCTTGTAGACATACAACTCGCCAGGCTTGGTCTTCTCGCAGTTGCCACCGGCTTCAGCAGCCAGGTCAACAACCACGGAACCGGGCTTCATGATTTCGAGCATGGCCTTGGTGATGAGCTTGGGTGCTGGCTTCCCAGGAATCAAGGCCGTGGTGATGATGATGTCAACCTCGCGGGATTGCTCCGAAAACAGTTTCATCTCCGCCTCGATAAACTCCTTGGACATTTCCTTGGCATACCCGCCGGCGCCAGACCCGTCTTCCTTCATGTCAACCTCGATGAATTCAGCGCCGAGAGACTGGACCTGCTCGCGGGCGGCAGGACGCGTGTCGAAACCTCGTACAATGGCACCGAGTCTTCTCGCAGTTGCAATGGCACTTAAACCGGCAACACCGGCCCCAATAACGAGCACTTTGCAGGGGGGGACTTTGCCAGCGGCCGTGACCTGACCGGTCAGGAAACGGCCAAAGTTGTTGGACGCCTCAAGGACTGCCTTGTAGCCAGCAATGTTGGCCATTGAGCTTAGTGCATCGAAAACCTGCGCACGAGAGATTCGAGGGATGAGGTCCATGGCGAAAGAAGTCGCCTTTTGCGCGGCGAGTTTGTCGACCAGCGGCTTGTTCTGGGCAGGCTGCAGGAAGGAGATTACGGTCTGGCTCTCCTTCATTAGATCTATCTCGGCGGGAAGCGGCGGGCGAACTTTCAGCATGATGTCGGAGCCGGACCAAACGTTCTCAGCGGACTCGACAATGGTTGCGCCTGCGCGATCGTATGCCTCGTCGAGGAAGTCTGCCTCTGCTCCGGCACTACGCTCGACGAGGACCTTGGCAAAGCCTTTTTTGAGCAGCAAGGCCACGTTCTGAGGGGTCAATGCGACGCGGCGCTCATTGAGGAAGATCTCCTTGGGCACGCCGACTGTGAGCTTGGAATAGGGGATTGTAGGTGGCTCTACGACGGTGGAATAGTTCGCAGTCGCTGGTGGAACCGGGCTGGTGACCACAGAAGCATGGCGGACGAGCTGCAGGGGCTTCGAAATGGCTGGAACTAGAGCTGTCTGGCGAGCTCGCGCATGATGGGAATGCCACCTTCGCTGGGACTCAATGACAGCGGAAGCCGGCGCAGTTTCTAGCACGGGTTTGTCAGTACTTGAGGCCGTCGAGGCTTTTCACTCGGTGCCCAGAGTAACACCCACCCAGTCTTGCAGACCACGATCGTGGGGTGAGCTTTCTGGAAGCGCGAAATGAGACATTGTGGGCCAACGCTGGCCGCAACACGAAAATAGTGGCCATGATGTGTTGCTTCGGGCTACCTGGCTGGCGAAGCCGGCTTGAAAAATAAATCTAGCAGCGGATTCTCATCTGTCGCGACCGCTGCCGATCTGAAGATGGCACAGGCAAGACGACGTCTCTATTGGTGCGTGAAGCGTTGATTGGGAGCGGGAGACGTGATGTTGCCAGAATCCAAATGACACGAAAGAGAATGGGGAAAGGTTAGAGTTAGGATTGACTTTGCGCCCGATGAACAAACAGCGTTGAACGGGGCGGTGTCACGTTATCCTCGTCCTCGTCGTACACCACGCTTCTTGGCCTTCGTCGCTTCTTTGACCCCTCCCCCGCCTTCCTTCCCGCGCATCCGGATCCTTGTTCTCTGTATTCGTCCATTGTTGCATTCCCTTCACGGACGGGGAGCGCAGAATCGGCCAAGCGTGTCGCAGATGTCGCAGAAGTCGCAGAAGGAGCTCTGAGCCCCTCCAATCACTGCATGAAGTGGTCGTTTGGGATGTCTGTCGCCAAGGGGACACCCCGCTCGAAGCTGGAGCTGGATGGGCAAGATAGCCGGGACGGATGAAGTGGAAACTGCATTTACGCAGGTGTTCGCGAGGCAACCCCTGGCAAACAGCTGGAGAAACCACCGTGTAGCAGCGGGAAGATGTGGTGTGGTTGCTCATCTGTTCCTGCGAGCGATGGAATTCGCGGCAATATGTTGTGTGGTAATATGGCTTGGTTGGTGTGGTGTGACCTGGTGATGGAAACGGCGTGCTTCTGTGCAGGGGATGGGTTCCACTGGAGGCGTCCCGGACCCGCTTCTCCAGTGCGGGGTGTGGGGTCGGAGACGCTAAAGAGCGCTAAAAGATGGCACTCGACCTTATCCCCCGCCTTTTCTGCCCCCGATAAGCCACCGATAAGACCGATAAAGCTCCCCTCATCCAGACTAGAACCTGCTATTTCCTTCATCCATGCAGGTGTCTCGCCTCCGAGACAAACAATGTGAACTACCTTAGTCACGGAGTCATGGAAATGCTACCGCTTGATAGAGGTACCCTCGCCCAAGCTATTTCCCTAGGCCTCTGTTTGCTGTTGCGGACGAGTTGCAGTTCGTCTCCACCCGCATTGCCCTACATCGCCCGCCTCTTCCGTACCTCCCGCGTAAGACTTTCATTTCCAGGAGTTTTCATGCTAGATCGCCATATGTAACGAAATCAACTAGAAAATGTTGGCTGCTGTCTATAGTACCATACTCACATCTGACTTTTCTCTATACCCTCCATATGCACGCGTAGCTTTCATATAGACGTTCGTGACGGAGGTTCGTCACATACCCCATATCAGAGTTCTCATACTGCATATCTTGTGCATATCTTCATGCAGAATCACAAAGGAAGAAACGTGCGTCGGCTAGCTCGGGTTCTTGGACATGAACGGCTGTGAGATGCGGCAGGCGAAGCAGCCAACCGAGCTGCGGGATTGCATTGAGATGACGGCTTTGATAGTGTCATTTCTGATGTGTCTGTCTATGAGTAGGTGTGAGAGTTGCGTTCTCAAGTAATAAACGCCCCATTCCAACCAATTCATTTCCCACCCCAATACCGAGTTTCTCGACTCTCGTATCGGGCGACGCATGCTCGTGTCCACTCCAAAATTGGCCATCGAGACACCTTGCAGCTTATTGTAGAAACGAGTCCTCGTCCTCGACCAAGCCCATCATCTGCTGGTTGCTATAAAACCAGTCCTCCAACTGCGACGCGTTCCCCATCCACATCATCTGGCTGAGCGAGCCCGTAACAGCCGGGTTGATGCCATCTTCGAGGCTGCCGCCCAACTGCTCCGTGTGCCCCACCTCGGCCGACTGCCGGTCGCTATGCCCCGCTGGCGGGAACCCGAGCGCCGCCAGGTACTTGTCCATCTCCTGCGTAGTCTCTTCCTGCTCCGCTTGCTGCGAGTTATTCTTGATCTCGACGTATCGAAACGCGACATTGTACAGCACCTGGAACAGTCGGTATATCCTGGCCGACGCCTCCGTAAACTCCTTGGCCGCCTGGATCGACGCGGCGAATGCTTGCAGCCGGGCCAGGTCCGCTTCGTCCTGCGTTTCCATGACTTGGCAAAACACTACGATGAATGGCACAAAGGGTGCGAATAATATCGTCCTGAACGTCGCGTCAGCCGGTGTCTACAGAACTACGACCGTCCGGTGAGACTCACCAGTTCATGTACATGGGAAACAAATAATAACTGTCTCTGGCCATGATTTCCATACAGTCCTGATGTCTCTGCAGAGTTGCTCTCGCTGCTTCAATGCATTCGGTACAAAAAGTTGTCGGGGAACCCGGAGGCGACGGCACGGCGCGGTAGATGACGGCCAAGAGTGAGAGTCTCAGCACTTCGTCCGATACGGTAAAGAAATCCACGGCGTTCTGTCCAATAGCCTCGATTGCCGGTTGCAAGTATTGTGCCTTTCGACATGTCAGCATAGCTACAGGCGAGGAAACAACCACGAAAGCCCACATGTGTCTGTTGAGTCTGTTCCGTCACCCGCTTCAGCTCCGCTGCAAGACCCCGCGCGCGGCCCTCGCGGATCGAAGCAGGTTGAGAGACCGCCTCGGGGCTATACAGCTGTTCATATGTCTTGCCTTGTATACCGGCGACGATGACCCAAAGGTAAAAGTAGCTCATCAAAACGCCGTGGGCTTTGCTGGAGCTCGATGGGTAGGGAATCGTTATGTCGTAGTCCTGGCAGGTGGACGGTCGTCCGAGACGGAGAGAAAGGCTCTTATCAAGAAAGTAAACCGACCAAAAGAGAAACGTCTTGTAGTCTTCGTCATCACGATTACCACTTCTTACGGTCGTTATTCGGTGATAGCCAAGGCTCTGGCACAGCTGGACTGCCGCACAGTTGAGTGTCCAGGCCAAAGACGGTTTCGCGACTTCCACCGCGTGGTAGGCCTGGGCCTCGTCAACAACATTATCTGAACCAAGCTCGGGGGCACTTACGCCGAAGAGAAGAGCAACAATCATGTCCATGTTGGCGGGCAGGTGAAGAGGCAGGTTTGCGAGGGCCGTCTCGAGATTCCCACCGCACATGACACCCATCTTGGCGTACTCCTGCTTTTGCTCGGCGTTGACGCTTTTGTTCATTGTCATGTCCATGTAAAGACTCTCCAGCCCAGAGTTCACAATAATGAATTCGGCTTCGTTGAACTCGGTTGGCGAAAAGTAGATTTTGAGAGTGAGATCCACGAAATGGTCCGGGTGGAGAAACGTTGTGACCCATTCGAGCCCAAGGATCTTCAGCGCTGGACGGCGTAAGCTTCTTGCCGAGACTTGCAGGACGTGGGTAATCACCTTTTGCCTCTCGAATCACGGCAACCGGAGACTGTACTGGGGGCATCTCAAAGTGGCTAAACGAGGGCCGCGGCACCGGCCTGGCACGGGGATATGTCAGCTCGTGGGCAGCTGGTTGTTGCTTCAACGCCTCGACAAGAGAATGCAGAGAGTCCAGGGTTTCCCGCAGCTCCAACACAGAAGATGCGTCCCCGACAGTTTTCTGAAGGAATTCGTGGGCGAATATTGACTGGGCCGTCATGGAGGACTCGCCCTCGAGCATGGGGTCTGTCGTCTGGGTAGAGCTGCCATGGCTTGCGGGTGTTGCGGCCGACGAGGCAACAGGTCTCTGGGTTACCGGCACAGCATTCAGAGGAGCTGGCTTTGGGAGTTCAGCCGCTGCTTCCGCTGGCGCTGCCTTGGGCAATTGCAGTTTGAGATCTTCCAAAAGGCGGACGACGCCATCAAGACGGCGATCGATGAGGTCAATCTTCTTCTCGCTGAAGAAGTTGGTTTCAGTAATAGGCCCAAGGGTGAGCGGATGGCTGGACCAACTATTGTGGGGTAATCAGAATGCGAGTTCGCTTTTCTTTGGGCTTCAATCCTGAAGTGTTTTTGCATTCGATGCCGGCATGTTGGCAATGAGCGCAGGGATTCTCCCTATCGCAACGAATCTTGAAAACACACAGTCAACTCTAAGGGTTCAAATCGGAAACCATTAAAACATGGCCGGGATCTGGTCGTCCAAGACACAAGAGAGACAAAAGCTGTCTCGACTCACTTTGCGAGCACGACAAGCATCACACTGAAGACAAGGTTAACTCGGGTTACTTGATGAGGGTCTCGTGACTTGCAGCTCGTTTAATGGGAACGGATGATTTGGAAGGGCCTGAAGACCCCTCTCCGGGTGTTTCCCCTGCTTCCGTGTCCATGGCGACGGATAGAGGTAGGCTACAGACGGGGCCAACCGATCCACTGAACACAATGTTCGGTGCAGTGGAGCCTCTGGGAGGTGCCAACGGGGCGGCTCGGGGAGATGCCGAGACGAGAGGAGATAAGAGTGACCCGGAACTTTGGACTGAAGGTCCCGACGGCTGCAGGCGGATCGGAGGCTTACTTAGACGCGGAAGCGGCGCACGCGGGGGCCGTGTCCAAGGCGCAGTTAGTGGGATGCCGGTGGCTATGGCTGTGGCTGTGGCTGTACGCCGTATGTAGTATGCAGCTGTTCGCCTACCTTGCTAGTGGAGGGCTTGTAACGATGTTTGTGTCTGCAAAACATAAGGACGAGGTATGATGTAGGTTAGAAAGGTCTGCTTCCCGAGTGAACTGAGCAGTTGTCGTAGACATATGACTGGCGAGCCCTACAGATTTTAGGATTTCGAATTGTCTGGCTGAGCAGGTTCGATACTGTCTTTTGTCCAGGGCTATCCACGCTGGGTCCCCAGCTTCGGACATGATCCCCTGCAAATGGCCAAAGTGGTGATAGTTTACGAGGTATGTGCCTGTCTTATTGGCCCAGAAATAGGCACACTTGATCTGAGAATGTATAGCGACGCGTTCGATTCGTCGGGATGAATCACTCTGTACACTGTAAAGGCTGCCTCAGAGTGCTGAGTCTGTACAGGCGAATCACAAAAAGGTCACTGGACAGCCCAAAGGCTGGGCATGGACAGCATGTTCTCAGTGTGCAGTTCAGTCATGTGTGTACCTGACGTTGGGTATCTTGGGTGAACTTAGCGGACTCTCTGTTGGTGAGGGCAATATGCACTTGAGTATTCTGGGAGTGGACTACCTTCCTTACAAGTATCCAGAATAACCGTATGTGTAAGGTAAGCGCAAGTGAGGCATCCTGTCGGCAAGAGCGCAGGGCTTTCCTAGCGTCTTGTTCCTACTGTGTACACAGCACCTGCCCGTGCTGTACGTAGTAATGGCCCAGAGTTGTGAAATAGTGGACCCTCCCGCCATCCTCCCGATCTTGCATCGATGTCGAGCAGGAGCAATAGGACTCTCGGACTTCCCCTTCCTATAACAATCGCGTCGTTTGATTTCAGCATCGGAGTTTTGGGCGAAGTTGCCTCGGACGATTCCGTCCAATTACTCTTTTGAAATATAGGCCTGGATCTGGTCTTGGTACGCCCCAGCACAGCATTCCGACCAACTGGGCCCAGCTTGTCATCGTGCGCTGACGGCACATGCCAATCAACTTCTGAATACCTACTGGCCTTCCACCTGAGGTACCTAGCAGAAGCCTCCTTGCAGAAAACCTCTCATCTTCCAACGAGCGAGATTTCGTTATTTGCAAGTGCAAAGCCCCCCGGGTTTGTTTGGTCGCTGCAAAATGACAGACCGTTGCGTCTCAGCTTAAGCCGAGCGACGCAGGCCGAAAGAGTCATTGTCGTCAGACTGGCGCTGACAAAACACGAGTAAAGAGGCACGAAGTACGTACACAATGGTCTCAATCTGCAGGGGGTGAGATGGTCGCGCCCCGAGTGCACCGCGCTCCGACGCCACTACAGTGGCTCATGCTGCGTGGTAGCGCCCACGGCCACCGGGAAAAGTGACACTCGGCCCCCGCTGGCAGTTCCGCCAAGGGCCTACGGACAGGTCCCCGCCAATCATCGTGACGGCGCACCGGTAGAGACCCACAAACCCGGGCTCGATGACGGCGGTCCGCGGGCTACATGTCTCCTTTGCCAGTGCTTTTTCAATGGCGGACCTTAGGACTCTTGGAATCCCGTCATTTCGCAAGGCGCATTCGCATTTCGCTGGGACACGATTCATATTGAGGGATTGCTCATCCAGAATTACAAAGTAATTGAAAAGATCCAGAGTTGGAGGCGTCATGGGAATGAGACGGCCCAAGATATAAGCTCTTCGTCCCTTGTTTCAATCCATCCGAGGTCACAGCAAGCTTCAACAGACGGCACGGGCTCAGGTACAGGCAGGCACAGGCCCAGGTACAGACAGGCACAGACGTACACTGTTGAAGCTCCGAGCCCAATCAACTACCGCGCCTCTAGGAGGTACTTACCTTTGGCTGTCAACGTCACCGAGTTTCTCGACAACGATCTTTTCTCCTCCTCTTGATATTCGCGATAACGAGCCGCGAATCCGAAATCATGGGGGCCGAACCCGAGAAAAAAGTGCACAAGCCGGCCGAGGATGCCATCGCCGCCGCGAGTTCACCCACAGAGGCCGTCAAGGATGAGGGCGGCGCGTTCAAGGCCTACTTGGTATGATACCACGGTCGCAAAAGGGAAAAGTCAGGATCCATATTGACATTGCAATCCAGCGGATATTCAGCTTTGGCGGACCATTCGAAAAAGCTCTACAACTCGTGGCCATCGCATGCGCCGTGGCGTCTGGCGCAGGTATTGCGCTCCAGAACTTGATCTTTGGCAGCTTCGTTACGACAATCCAGAATTTCACCACTGGTCAATCTGCACCCGCTGATTTCCGTAGAGAAATCTCCAGTCTTTCGTATGTGTATCCTGACTGATGCCTCATGTTGAGCTGATCAGACTGACCTTGTTAGTCTGTACTTCGTCTACCTAGGAATCGCGAGGTTCGCTCTCGCCTATGGCTATATTTCCTTGACCACCTTCTCGGCCTACCGTATCACGAGAAACATCCGGCACAAGTACCTCCACGCTGCTCTGCGACAAGAGGTCGCATTCTACGACTTTGGCACTGGCGGCTCCATCGCCACCCAGGCCATCTCCAACGGACGCCTCATCCAGGGCGGCATCTCGGAGAAGCTGGCACTCACCTTCCAGGGCCTCGCCGTCTTCTTTGCCGCCTTCATCATCGCTTTCATCACGCAATGGAAGCTGACTCTCATCGTCTCCTGCATTGCTCCCCTCATTCTCCTCGTCATGGGCGTTTGCTCGGCCTACGAGGCAGCTCTCGAGACCAAGATTCTGGACATCTACGCCCAGTCAAATTCCTTTTCCGAAGGCATCCTCTCTAGCGCCCGCACCGTCCATGCATTCGAGATTCGGTCGAGACTTGTCCAAAAGCTCGACAAATTCCTGCAGGATGCCCACAACCTTGGAAAGAAGAAATCGCCCCTCTTCGGCATTCTGTTCTCCTTTGAGTACTTCGTCATCTATGCCGGCTTCGCCCTGGCTTTCTGGCAGGGAATTCACATGCTGAACCGTGGTGAGATTACTGAGTCTGGTGAAATCTTTACGTAGGTCAACTGGAAGGACAGTCTGTGACGCGTATTGACCATTTTCAGTGTCCTGTTGTCCGTTGTCATTGGCGCCACGAGTCTCACCATGCTGACGCCCTACATTATCGAGTTTACCCGCGCTGCCTCTGCTGCTGCTCAGCTTTTCAAGCTCATCGACCGCGAGTCCGAGATTAACCCCTTCAGCAAGACCGGCGACCAGCCTGCCAAAACCGTTGGAGTCGTTGAACTGGAAAACATTACCTTTTCGTACCCCACGAGGCCCGGCGTCACAGTTTTGGACAATTTCTCCCTGCATGTGCCTGCAGGCAAGGTGACGGCTCTTGTTGTAAGCACACATCCCATTCCCATTACACCAAGTGCTTCTCTGACACCTCCTAGGGTTCCAGCGGTTCCGGCAAGAGCACAATCATCGGTTTGATAGAACGGTGGTACAATGCCAATGCCGGCACGATCAAGCTTGATGGACAACCGATCGATCGCCTCAACCTCAACTGGCTGCGGAAGAATGTCCGACTGGTCCAACAAGAGCCTGTGTTGTTCCAGGGAACTGTCTTTGACAACATCGTCAACGGACTGGTCGGAACGCAGTGGGAGAACGTCTCTCGGGAAGAACAGATGCAACTGGTCCAAGAAGCCGCCAAGGTCGCCTTTGCCCACGACTTTGTTTCTCAGCTTCCCCAAGGTTACGATACCATGATTGGCGAGCGCGGAGGTCTTCTTTCTGGCGGGCAGAAGCAACGTGTCGCCATCGCACGCAGCATCATCTCCCAGCCAAAGGTCCTTCTCCTGGATGAGGCCACGAGTGCACTCGACCCCCACGCAGAGGGTGTCGTGCAACAAGCTCTCGACAAGGCCTCCGAAGGCCGCACCACCATCGTAATCGCCCACAAGCTTGCGACGATTCGCAAGGCAGACAATATCGTGGTGATGAACAAGGGCAAGATCGTCGAGCAGGGCACCCACGAGGGACTTCTCAAGCAGGATGGCGCGTACACTCGTCTCGTCAAAGCCCAGAATCTCGCTGTGGCGGATGAGGATTACGTGACTGAGACAGAGGGAGATGAGGAGGACTCGCCACCAAAGGACACCATGGACCTGACGAAGACCATGAGCCGCTACCGTACCACAGATCAGAATCGAATGGAAGCCCAGAAGGACCGCGACAACTACGACAACCACAAGCAGATGGGCCTCATCAGTGTTGTTCTCCGCATGGTGCGCGAGACCCCGGAGCTGAGCTGGCCGTACATTGGCACTGTCGTTGCTGTCGTAGTTGCCGGCAAGTCACTGTCATCTGTATGCGTTTCGATCAGCCACTAATTCGTCTTTTAGCCGGAGCCTTCCCCGGACAGTCGCTGATCATTGCGAACCTCGTCGACGTCTTCACTCTTACCGGCTCAGAGATGATTTCCCGCGGCAACTTTTACTCTCTGATGTTCTTCGTGTTGGCCCTCGGCGTGCTTGTCTGCTATTTCACCATGGGCTGGACTACGAACTTGATCGCACAGGTACCGACCAAAGCTCTCCCCGCCTCTTGAAGCCTCACTGACGATGTCCAGGGCCTCAACCACAAGCTCAGGCGACAGTGTCTTGACGACTTCTTGCGACAAGATCTTCAGTTCTACGATCGCCCGGAAAACAATACCGGCGCATTGGCCAGCAGGCTTGCGTCCAACCCGCAGTCCATCCTCGAGCTCATGGGCTTCAACATCGGTCTTATCCTCATTTCGACGCTCAACGTCGTCGCCTGCAGTATTCTCGCCATCGCCACCACATGGAAGCTTGGCCTGGTCGTTGTGTTTGCCGGTCTGCCGCCCTTGGTCAGCTCTGGCTACATCAAGGTTCGACTCGACGCCAAGCTCGACACCAACACCTCGAAGCGTTACTCCACCAGCGCCGCCATCGCCTCCGAGTCCGTCACTGCCATCAGGACTGTGTCTTCCTTGGCCATCGAGGAGTCCGTCTTGAAGAGGTACACCACCGAGCTTGACCATGCCGTCAAGGCCTCCACAGCGCCCCTCTTCATCATGACCATCGCCTTTGGCCTAACCCAGTGCATCGAATACTTTTTCATGGCACTCGGCTTCTGGTATGTTACATGTAATTCTGGCTTCCTACGTATTCTCACACATCTTCTAGGTACGGCTGCCGTCTGCTCTCGTTCGGCGAGATCTCAATGTACCAATTCTTCGTCGCTTTCATGGGCACTTTCTTCTCTGGACAAGCAGCCTCCCAACTGTTCCAGTACTCTAGCAGTAAGTCGGCTCAGTCTTTCCGGAATCTCAAACCCCTAACACGCACCTAGGTATGACAAAAGGCGTAAATGCCGGCAACTACCTCTTCTGGCTACACGACCTTCAGCCCACCATTCAAGAGACGCCTGAGAATCACGACAGGTCACCCAAGTCCGGCAGCTCAATGAGCTTCGACCAACTCAAGTTCTCCTACCCTCTCCGTCCCGATTCGCACGTCCTCCGCGGCATCGACTTGAAGGTGAGCACATCACAGTCTACCCCGCCACGCACAGAAACTAACATCCGCGGCAGATCAAGAAGGGCCAATTCGTTGCGCTCGTGGGCGCCTCCGGCTGTGGTAAGAGCACCATGATCGCCATGCTCGAGCGCTTCTACGACCCGACAACCGGTACGATCCGCATCGATGGCGACGCCCTGACCGACCTTAACCCCCGCCTCTACCGCCGGTTCGTCGCCCTCGTACAGCAGGAACCCACCCTCTTCCAGGGCAGCATTCGCGAAAACATTGCCCTGGGCATCGACGCCGAGTCTCTCACCGATGTTTCGGATGTCCAGGTTGAAGAGGCATGCCGCGCGGCCAACGCGTGGGACTTTGTGGCTTCCCTTCCCGAGGGTCTGGGCACATCGTGCGGCAACAGCGGCATGCAACTATCCGGCGGCCAGCGCCAACGCATCGCCATCGCCAGGGCGCTCATCCGCAACCCGCGCATACTGCTTCTCGACGAGGCTACCTCGGCACTCGACACCGAGTCGGAGAAGATTGTGCAGCAGGCACTCAGCGAGGCCGCGAAGAACGGCGAGAGGATAACCGTTGCAGTCGCGCATCGGTTGTCGACCGTCAAGGACGCGGATGTCATTTGCGTGTTTTACGGCGGGAGGATCGTGGAGAAGGGGACGCACGCGCAATTGGTCGCCAAGGGCGGCATGTATAAGCAGATGTGTGAGGCGCAGAACCTCGAGTAAGAGGAGGTAATGGGTTGCATTGGTCCTGAAGGCCTCTCTTCGTCTTCGTTTCAAGCACGGCGTCGGGTTTACGCATGGGAAGCATAGCTGCATCGATCAGCTCTTAACTCATAGAACTGTAGATTCTTAAACTCTAATGTTTACACAAATATTCCTTCGAGCCTGAAACTGATTCAGACTTGATTTCCTCGACTGCCGATTTTGGCTGGAAGAATCTGTGACCCGGATGATCCCATTCCTCTGACAGCTGGTTCTCAAACCTCTCTCAACTGTCACTTCGACCACGCTGGTTTGACCGCCAGTCACTAAGAACACAGAGTCCAAATAGGCACATGCGCTTTACAAGAAGGTGGCGTCCTGCTTCCTGGCTGGAGGCAGAATGGCAGCACAACTTGTCGGCAAGGCTTAGTAACTCAACCCGAACATGGCAGAGCAGAGCAGGTCCATCAAGGCTTAGCAAACGTGGAAACAAGAGCACGAGTGCGCGGGAGCTTATCAGGAGCAAATGAATGTTGGTATCTAGGCCTAGCGAATGTAATACCTCTTGGAAGAAAGAAGACAGGTAGACCCCGATGTTGTCATCTCAAGCGAGTGTAAAGATCAGCGCCCTACATGAGACACTGATCAGAAGCCATCCTAACCGAGAAGAAAAGTACAGAAGGTTAGAAAGATACAAGAGGTCAGAGACAGTCATGCACATTCTCAAGTTGCCGCGCCTTTCAAGAAGTGGGGGCCGACACGCTTCCCCTTTCCAGGAGGAGCAGGAGGGGGTGCCGGAGCAGCCGGCGGGGCAGGGGGTCCAGCAGGAGCAGGAAGAGGGGCAGCAGGAGGAGCAGCAGCAGGAGGAGCAGCAGCAGGAGGAGCGACAACAGGAGGAGCAGCAGCAGGAGGAGCAGCAGGAGGAGCCGGGGCCGGAGCCGGAGCCGGAGCAGGTTCTGGCGCTGGAGCCGGTGCCGGTGCCGGTGCTGGAGCCGGCGCGGGCTCAGGGATGGGAATCGGAATCGGAACCGGCAGAGTGGATGCGGTGATGGCCGGTCCCGGGGCCGAAGCACAGCCGAGGTTGCAGGGCGTCTCGCAGCGGCCGATGAAGTCGGGTTCGTCGTTCTTGCAGCGTCCCTGGCAGGGGCAGAGGAGCTCGATGACAGTGCCCTGGTCCTGGCCCGGGGGGCAGATGCAGACGAAGAGGGTGTTCTCGAGGGAGTCCAGAGCCGGTGCCGCCGCGGCGCAGTTGGTGCCTGGGGTGCTGCAGTAGCTCTGAGAGAGCTCGTCGGTCGTGTAGCCTGCGAGTTTGTGTAAGTTGCAAAGTTCTGGAGGAGGGGCTGTCAGAGTGGATGCGTACTCTGGAAGTCAGTGAGAACCCTGCCGCAGTACGTCGCGCCGCAGACGCAGTGGGCACCGCCGGGGACAGGAGGAGGCGGAGGCTGATTGGGATCGGGGAAGCTGGGAACAGGTGGCGAGGATGGGTTGGGCACTGGGACCGAAGGCACCGCCGTGGTGGGAAGTGTGATGGGAGATACTGTCAAGCCGGGGGTCTGCACAGGGCCTGGCTGTATATCGCTGAGGGTGATGACGACGATGGAGGTCGAAACCTGGGGGACCTGAGGGACCTGTGGTTCTTGAGGAGCGGCCGAGGCCCATGCCAGCAAGGCGACCAAAGTCAGAGGCAACTTCATCTCAACGAGGTTTGCAGTATAAGTTGCAGTTCAGTCAGGTCTGGAAGCGAGGGTATGATGACGAGGACAAGAATGGCGTGCTTGGTAACCCGGCCTGGGACACATTTATAGAAGTCGATTGTGTTGACATGATGGTTCGGTAGTCCGTGAAAAGGGGTTCGTGACCGATGTCCACATGGCCGAAGGTAGTTGCTTTCACCAAAGTCACGGACTGACGTCGCGAACACGTCGGCTGTTCCACCCGTCGTGAGCGTGGTACTAAGACGGGATCGATGGCCAGCGAGCGAGGTGGGACGTACGGCAGCGTTTCTCTCCATGAAGCAAAGTTCTTCAAGACAAAACAATGAACAAGAGTATATCTCTAGTGGACTGCCTGCTAAAATAGACGTGTTAGTTGGCTGCATCCACTACTCGACAGTGTAGGCTGTCTTCACAAATAAACCAGTGAGTGCAGTGCTTGGAAGATGATCACACCCTCCGACGTTCGAGTGAAAAGGGTTGTCGGCGTTCATGTTTGCCTTCAGATGGCGTCAACCGTCACAAGTGACTGGCACAATACGGGTGCAACAGGACTCGACAACAGCTCTCCACGTCAGGACCCAAGGAGACGGTCTTCCGAAGTAGCTCAGGGGCATGAAGCGAAGGTCTTTCTCGACAAATTTTCGCTGCGTTACCTCGCACTTGAGCTCAAGTCATACTCGCTCGTCATCTTCATGCTCCTCACCGACAAGTCTGTGATGGTGGCTCAAGGGATATAGGAGAAAAGGAAGAATGAATCCCCAGTCACCGTAGCATGGCTCAACGTGTTTCGTGCGCTGACACGTCAGAATATTGTGTCATCACGGCTTCGGCCACTCCGGCGTACCATCAGGAGCCAAGAAGCGTGTCAGTGAGCCGAGATTCGGTCAATCGACGTCGGATGAACACATGATGTTACTGGGAGGGGAGCTCACAGCTCGGAGAGGAAGAGCGGCGTGAGGTAGGAACATGGGCACCTACACAGGTGTCTTAGCTAATCAGCACTGCTCAAGCCGAAGCCGAGGACCCTGCATGTGTACTGTACGAACTACTTGGCCCGGCATCTATCTGCACTGTACATGCCCCTCCAAACATCCCATCCCCCCACCATCGGTTGTGCTCCCATACAAAGATGAGCTGAGGTACCTCATCTACCTGCCAGCCACACCTCCAAACTCGAAGCTTCTCGTGCGATTCTCACCCTCCCTGCGAGCTCAATTGACCTCGGGATCACCATTCCGTCACCCGCGAGTCGCATCCTGATACGTTGAGCTTCTCCTCCGCCCATACCAACCTCTCAGCAACATGGCCGACAACGGCGCTCCCATCAATGTCGGCACGCGCAGGTCCGCCCTCGCCCTGAAGCAGACCGACATCGTGGTCGAAGGCCTCAAGGCCCTGCGCCCCTCGGCCACCTTCGAGGTGCATCCCATGCAGACCCTCGGCGACAAGGACCAAATCACTGCCCTGTACAACTTTGGCGGCAAGGGCCTGTGGACCAACGAGCTCGAAGCCCGCCTCGAGGCCCGCGAGATTGACATCATCGTGCACTCCCTCAAGGACATGCCCACCACGCTGCCCGAGGGCCTCTTGCTGGGCTGCGTCACCGTCCGCGAGGACCCGCGCGACGTCGTCGTCTTCAAGGCCGGGCTCGCCGAGAAGCACGGCTGGAAGTCCATTGCCGACCTGCCAGACGGCAGCGTCGTGGGCACCAGCAGCATCCGCCGCATCGCCCAGCTGAAGCGCCGCTACCCGGGCCTCAAGTTCGCCGACGTCCGCGGCAACATCGAGACCCGCCTGCGCAAGTGCGACGATCCCGAGGGCCCCTTCTCCGCCATCATTCTCGCCGCAGCCGGTCTGCTGCGCATGGACTACGGCGCCCGCATCTCCCAGTACCTCGAGTCCGAGAACGGGGGCATTCTCCACGCCGTCGGCCAGGGCGCCATCGGTGTCGAGGCGAGGGCCGGCGACGAACGCGTCATGAGCCTGCTCAAGGAGTACGAGCACCGCCCCACCATGCTGGCTTGCGTCGCCGAGCGCAGCCTCATGCGCACGCTCGAGGGCGGATGCAGCGTGCCCATCGGCGTCGAAACGAAGTGGACCGAGAGCGAGGGACAGAAGAAGCTGCGGCTCAAGGCGACGGTGGTGCACACCGACGGACAGCAGGGCGTCGACGCCGAGAGGCTCGCGACGGTGGAGACGGTGGAGGAGGCCGAAGACTTTGGCAAGCTCGTGGCACAGGACCTGGTGGACGGAGGCGCACAAGACATTCTCGACGTTATCAACTCCGCTCGGCCGGCTACCGACACGGCGCCAACCGCTCCCAACCCTACCCTCGCCGCTTAGATCTAGCTTCCGACCCCCTTTTTTACGACCATGTCATGACACGCACGTACACACACACAAAAGTAGACTGATTCCCCAGGACGGAAGGGGGAAAATCGATGGCGAGATTTCTACTTCTCTATGTCGGGTGGTTACTTCGTTGAATCGTAACCGTTGATAATAATAACACAAGCGCTCTGGCATCGGAGGGACCGCGATCCCGGAGACCTCTCTTTTCCTCGTGCCGTTGTAGATCGTGTGCCAGGTTGAGCTGCCGGCCACGCTACTACCATATTTTATATCCCAGAATCCATTCCACTTGCAACCTCTTTTGCGCCCACTCTTTATGAAAACCTTAAAATGACCGCACTACTTGTTCTAGTGGTCGGCGGTGAAGGCCTTGTACGCCTCCTCGTCCATGAGAGCCTCGAGCTCCTGGACGCCGGCCTCGTCGACCTCGACCTTTGCGATCCAACCGCCACCGTGGGAGTCGTCCTCGGGGACCTTGTTTATGGTGCCGGGCTTCTCCTCGAGGCCGAGGTTGACCTGGGTGACCTTGCAGGAGATGGGGGCGTTGATGTCGGCGGCGGACTTAACCGACTCGACGGCGCCAATGGCGTCGCCCTGGGCGACGGTGGCGCCCTCTTCGGGGAGCTCAACGTAGACGACGTCGCCGAGCTGCTCGGCGGCGTACTGGGAGATGCCGACGACGCCGGTCTTCTTATCGGCGTTGAGGTCGATCCACTCGTGGTCCTTGGTGTACTTGCGCAGTAAGCCTGTGGCGGAGGGAGGGTCCGAGGTTAGCAACGCTGCCTTTGTCACATAATGGTATCGGAGGAGGGGGTAGGGGAGAGCTCACTGATGGGAGTTGTCGAGAGGGCGCGGTGGGCTGGGCGCTGGAAGTAGGCGCGGGGAGCGGCCTGGGAGATCTGGGAGAGGGCGGAGGGGCGGATTGCCCTCACGGAACGAGCAATTGAGGCCATTGTGGGCGGTTGTGAGCAAAGCGGTCCGACGGGCGGGAAGCGTTTAGGTAGAACAGTCGAGATTCGTATGGTGAAGGATAATGAGGTCAGAACTGGGACTGCGAACAAGTAATAACTTTGGAGCTTTAGTGTAGAGGTGGTTCGTTATCGGTACGTATCGGCCGAAGACCGGGCTTTTGCTCGAGTATCAGAGGCGATGCGACCAATCAGGGGACGTTTTAGTCATGTCTGCTCGGCAGAGTTACCGCAAGGCGACGGATGAGATACCGAGCTCTTTTTTCCACGCGCGCATGGAACCTGGAATGGAAGCCTGCCGGGCCATCGACCAGTCGGCGATGCAGTCGGGCCGTGAAGCCTCGGATGGAAGCTGTGATAAGATAAGAGATTGCAGTCTGATAAGAGACTGGGATCTTTGGCAGATCTCGGCCAATGGGCAATGGCCTCAATGCCCCGCGGCTTATGTCAGCTCAGAGTACGCAGTAGCCTAACACGGAAAGAGGTGAACGGAGCGGGGCCAGCCAAAGCCAGGAATACGTCGCCATTAAAACCCACCGTCAACGGGGACCTCCTCTGCAGGACGTCGGTATCGCTGTTGGGTCTCGACGGCTTCATGCCCTTCGCATGAAGGGGCCATTTAAAGGCGAGGAGATTGCGACAGGATCTTCAATTTCAAGATTTTCACTCCATTTTCGGGCTTTTTTTCTTTTAGCTCAACCCTAATCGCAAGCCCCTCGTCCACCGATGGCTTCCACCCAGGCTTCTGGAAATACGGTACGGTACCAAAGCGTTTGTTTGCCTCAGGTCAGGTGCAGGACGGATACCGTGCATCGTCCCATGTCGCGTGCTTCTCTTTGTTGACTTTACGTAGTGGGCTGTTTACATTTGAACGTTAGTCGCTGCCGGACAACGGAGCTGCTGCTGCAACGTCAGGCAAATCATCAACGTACAAAAAGCCAACAACAAAAACAAGCAGATGATGTGTGGACTTGACGTTGGGATCGATCGATTTGTTTCGGTTCCTGCATAGCTGGACGTATTCAGTCTGCTATAGTACGCAGTATCCGTATGCCTACCTAAGTAGGGTAGGTAATGTATGGCTAATGCTCGGGGCGGTGAGGGCCGCCCGTCCCTGTTTCGTTTGGTCAGGAACACACCAAATCCATGACTATGGATGGAGAGTGGCTAGTTGGCAACCTAAAGTCTCGGTTGGTCCGTTGAACGTCAATTTGTCTCACTGCCTTGCACCGCCGGTCAGCCCGCTGCCCGTAGCCGTCTCGTCTCGTCTTGCCCCGTTGTGTAGGTCCGCCTGGGTCGACTCAGGAGGACGGCGACAGAGTTCGTCCTCGATCGAGTCCCACAAGCGACATACTCGTAGTGGTAGAGTTCTCTCAGATTCGCCAAATGACGGTCGGGCTCAGACGACAGGGAAAGTCAGAGCCTCATGGACCCGATGGTGGGCCGCAACCTGACCAAGACGAGGAAATAGCAGCCTGACCGGATGGCGTTGTGTCAATCGATCATAAAAGCCGCCTGGGTCACCCATCTTCGCGGGGGATGGATGCATTAGCTGGTGTCCGTTAGGTGAATTTGAATGCCTAGGTTGTGTACGTTGTGTACGGCGTATCTACGCAGTATTTGGCAAGGCCGTGACATGAGGTACATAAAACGCGTCCACTCGCGTCTTCCCCACACGCTAACAGCGAACTTGTGAAATTTTGGCGTCATCGTCAGTGCCGCTGTCCGTCTTCCCCCTCCCACCCCAGCGGCCATCTCCGCTGCGTAGCGCCTCACTGGTCAGTCAATGGTCGTGCATTCCCCCCCCTGTCGCACCTCCCTGGATCTGCCATAAGCGCCGCGGTCTGGGGGCTTTCCACGAGTCCACGACGCAGTATTGCCCCTTCCCTGTCCTCATGTCCTGCATTGGGGCACCTGCTAAAATCCCGCCATGTCGCCCTAAAAATCCTCGAGTCACAGCACCACCTCACCACCCGCGCAGTATCATTGGTACCTACCTACCTACCTAGGTAAGGCACTATAGGCACCTAAGGTAGCCACACTACGTGTACTTGTAGACCCAGTGGACAAGCACAACTCAAGGAGCACAAGGGGCCCCCATCAGCATCAACACCAGTCCCATCGCATCGTTACGCATCGCATCCCGTCCGTTGCGCACAACACAAGTGCAGCGCAGTGCAGCCAGCTCCGCTAATCCCATCACTGCCTTGCCTTCAAGTTATCCATCCTCGTCTCCATCGCTTCTCCATCTCTGCCCATTTTGCGTTGACCCGTTTCGGTACATTCCTTGGCCGTGACCTCCTTCTTCCAGGTCAGGTCCAGCCGCATCGCCGCATCTCACCACCACTCCCGTCCCGTCCGTTGATGCCTTCCGTTGCAGCCCATCTCGTCGGACTTTGAACTTGGCCTCCCTCTACTTGCTATACGACAACCTGTCGTCGTCCGCCTGAACCATCTGGCAAGTTCAAACGATCTGCATCCGATATCCAGGCTCAAAGGTCTGGCATCCGGTAAGTTCGTGTGTGGCCCCCAACAATGCCTCTCTCTCTCTCTCTCTCTTCTCATTGCCCGGCTTTGCTCGACTCCAGCTCAAGGGTGGGCAAACCCCTGCTGCACCACCCGCCCAATCCCGTCTCTCGTTTCTGTCCGGTACCGTCTCGACCGCACCGTACCGTCCGCACTACGCCCTCACTACGCACACCTCATCCTCCTGTCCCTCCTCCTCCTCCTCCTCCCCTCTGCTGCAGTGTGGAGAGGTTAGGTGAGACAACTTCGCCTGACACGCACTCATTCTCTCTCTCTCTCGCCCGCGCCGACCTTTACTCTCCTTCGCCGCCATTTTTACTGACAGCGAGTCCACAGCCAGCAAAGCTGAATTTCGAGTCAGGCGTCCACCTCCGATCCAACGCCGCTCCGTCATTGGTAGTGCTCATGAAGCCATCGTCAGCCTCGAACTGAAACCTACCACAACCTCCCCCCGGTCTCTCCCCTTTGCTGAAAAGAGAGTCCGCGCCGACTGCCAGCTGTCCTCGTCACTCTCAAAGGCCCGTCGAAACCCGATTTCTGTCGACACCCCTTGCTCGAGACGGAGGCTCTTCGTCCCGGCCGTCTACAGTCTTCCACGCTGGATCCCTCAACAGTAAACGCGGGGTCGTCGGCCCAGTTCCACGACGCAGTAGACAACATGGAGCAAGATCAGATCTCCGTCCAGCCGCACCCGGACGAAAACCTCGGCGGGCTCGAAGATGCAGCTCACGTCGCACAGAGCAACGGTTACGATTACGCAGAGAAGCAGCGCCATCAGTCAAACCCCTCTCTCGATCAGAGCCTGCCGCCAGTATCGCCAAGGGCCGAAGAACAAGCCGATCGTTACAACACCCCGCCTCTTCCCATGGGCGCTCCTCCCATCTCGAGGCCTGCCTCTGGTCTATCTGGCAACGGCGCGCAACAAGGCTACGCCGATCACGCTTCACGAAGTAGCGCCGGCGCAGAGGCCGCCGCGAGTAACGGTCGCAACCACGTCGTCATCAAGGTCGGCATGGTGGGAGACGCGCAAATCGGCAAGACGAGTCTGATGGTCAAGTACGTCGAGGGAAGTTGGGACGAGGACTACATCCAGACACTGGGCGTCAACTTTATGGAGAAGACCATCTCCATCCGCAACACCGAAATCACCTTTTCCATCTGGGACTTGGGCGGCCAGCGCGAGTTCGTCAACATGCTTCCGCTGGTCTGCAACGACGCAGTCGCCATCCTCTTCATGTTCGATCTCACGCGCAAGAGCACCCTCAATAGCATCAAGGAGTGGTATCGTCAGGGACGAGGCTTCAATAAGACAGCCATCCCCATTCTGGTGGGCACAAAGTACGATCACTTCGTCAACTTTCCTAGAGAGGACCAAGAGGAGATATCGAACCAGGTAGGACCGCTACGGATTGTACCTCTTTACGTCGGCTGACAGTTTCCAGGCTCGCCGGTTCGCAAAGGCGATGCGCGCGGCATTAATCTTCTCCAGCACGAGTCACAGCATCAACGTGCAAAAGGTAGCCCTCAGCCACCTCGTTCAATCGCATGACCCGCTCCTAACGTCTGCCAGATCTTCAAGATTGTCTTGTCCAAAGCATTCGATCTCAAGTGCACGATCCCCGAAATCGAAAACGTGGGCGAGCCTTTGCTGCTGTACCAGTCTTGCTGATCCCGGCTCCATGTGCCGCGGTCAGCTTTGTCTTTGCGACGCATGGCCCCGTCGGCCTCGCGCCGAATATCAGATCGACTCGGCCGTCGCAACCCTATAATGGATCATGACCCATTACGTACTTCACGACCTTTTGCATCACACTGAGTCAATCGGCCCAAGCCACTTGATCCGTCTCGCTGGCGCCAACGGTCCAACCCCGCAAGCCTCGAGTATGAGGCTTTCAGATTGCATAGAGCGCCACAAGCTCATCTCATGGGCATAATTCGACCCTCGACTCAAATCGACTCGTTCTTTCATTTGTCACAAACCGGCCAAGACTTGGCCAGTCGCAGCGTTTTCAGTGCCACTAGTTTAGTCCACGCCCACACATTCGCACACACATATACACATCATCGCAGACGACACACAAATCCTCACTCTGATAGCAACGGCCTCTGGTTGCATTGGCGTTGCACATCTCTTCGACTTTTCTTCGCAAAGATTGGTAGGGAACGGCGGGGCCTGGTGGAGGCAGGATGAGATGCATTTTCGGATCACGGTCTGGCGGGACCCTCCCCACCCGCATAATCGCCCGCAACACTTTCATGTCGACCGTGAGATCGGGGAGAAAGTCGGGTGGCCGGGGGCAGACCGTCTTGTTTCTGGGCGTCACGGCCGCTGCAAACTGCACCCAGGCAGATCTGGAGCAGTAAAACTTGCTTTTACACACTCAATTTTTCTTTTTGTCGCCCTAATATGGCCCAAACAGCTGCTGTTGTGTGTTTTTGTTTTCCCACGGGGTCTCAACCTGAGGCCTGGGGAACTATGATGGAGAAGACGATACAAGAAGGAAAGAGACCCCTATGTAACAAGTAATTCACCTTGCGTGCATTTTACTTCTTCGTCGCCACCCGCCCTTTTTTTTTTTTTTTGCTTTTTTCCCTCATGACCCTTCGACCATGGACGGTCAAGGACCAGGCGGCTCTGATAAAGGGTATGGGTTGTTGTTGGGGATGAACTTGTAATATTTTCTAGGACTTGCTATCGCAGGTCGAGGTGGGACAATCCAGATGCCGTTGAGAGAGACCTCACGTGTGCCGCTTTCGCCTGTTTCGTGAAGCTGTGTGTTGAGCTTTTGCTGCTGAGACCAGGCGGGGAGTCATTTTGCGTCGGGGTCGGGTGGTCCATGTTACAACGCTGCCTCGGACCATCAACGCTGTTGAGTTATCGCCGTTGAAGGGCCTACCTGACAAATGAGCCGGGATCCGATTGCGCGCGCTCGAGTGGTCAACGTCTGGCTTGACCACGAAGGATGGACGATCGACACTATACATGAAGTCTGCTTACACGAGGGCACTTGCCCACGGAGTTTTACACACGATGTTGCGTCCTGAGCCTTTACTGCTCGCTCCAGCCAAGTTCGTGGCTGATACCGAGGTGTGGCTACATGTCTGCAGATTGTGCGGTGCGGCAACGGAGAATACGCAATGTCATCAACTTTGACGACATGCGTTCTCTCGCGCGCTAGTTTGAAGCCCTCATCACCCTTGAGCATCAAGATGTCGATAACGATATGTCGATAGGAAGTCGAAGCCGTCCACAATTGAAATGGTCCCGAGGATATCGTGGAGACGTTACACGATGCAGTTCGTCAGCATGTTTCCGAGGGACAAGGCTATAGGGAGTGACCACTTGTCAGGTTTTGACCAGACTTTCGTTCCCAATGGACGCATGACACGGTAAACATATCAAGAAATACAGAAGAATGGTTCGGTCACGAGGCGGCGCAAATGTCTAGCGGAAGGTTGCTTGGCGATGGATGGTACCGTCCAACAACGGCTGGTGCCGAGCAAGCAAAAGCCTCGCGGATGGAGAAATGCGCCCTAGCAATTCAAGAGCATTGCTGGCAAGGCAAATCTGTTAATTGGCAGGTCACAGGCAACGGACGATGCTGAGAATGTGCACTTCGTGACATGAATAGCACGGGTCTCGCGGTTGGAAGACGGAGTTGAATCCGTGACGTTAAGTTTACGTGTTGCTCGTGTCGACGGCTGAATTGAATATTCGGCCCGGCGATCATGTACCTGCTATACGTGTTATTCCGGCTATTCGGTGTGCCCTATGTTGCTTGTAAAACAATGGATACTGTGGCATGTCGTGGAATTGCGTTGCTGTTAGAAATTGGGCTGCTGGCCATCATCTCGGCGAGGGAGAGCTGCCACAGTGATTTGACTTTTGTGACCTGTTGAGAGTAATCGTTGAAAGGGTCGAGAACATGACTGAAAGTGAGGGCTTGGAGAAGATTCTTGAGAAAACGATGATGAGAGTATGTCAAAGTAGACAAATGAAGAGCTGGAAGAGTGGATGCTGTCAGGCAAGAAGCTCTGGAGCAGAAGCTCAGCTCGCCAGTCAAACCGACTGTGTCTGATCCCGTGTTGCATAACCAGTTGTTGAGGACTCCGGCCGGCTTGTGGCTTGGCTAGATGAGTTGGCCCCCTCAATTGCCTGTCTTGAACGAAAAAGATGAGCTCGGCGTTGATTTGCGACGGAAGAGAGGTGGGTCTCGAGTTCAGTCTGGCTTATTCACCTGGACTTCTTCAAAGTCGCCCATTTCAACGATGACATCTTGGGGGAAGATAGTCGTGGGAGCCATATCTTCACTGCAGTTCGAGCCTATCGAATTGCCCATGGGACTGTTGGCATAACCCAGATAGATCAGGAGAGGAAGACATCAGGACTATCACTAACTCAGGTCAGTGATAGTTCAGTTTCATCTGATTTGGGTATTCATCTCTCGCAACACGTGGAGTAGTGGACACCTCGTGCGAGTGACATTCTGCGGAGGAGACGGCTACACAGAGCATGCATTTGAGCCGAGAGAGAGAACTATCAGCATGCTTGGGATGCAATCTGCTGCCAATGTGAACTGACCATATCCAAATACCGTCGACCACCTTGCTTACCAGCACTTACTCCGGGCACTGCCGCTTTCCACAATTCCAACAAGGTATGACTTTCTCATAGAGTCAGATTTAAATGAGCCTCGAAGTTTACGATGAATATCATGAGTAAGTGGAAAACTGTCTGGGCATCGCGTCGAGATGGTACAGGATAAGTGGCCAAAGAGCCTGAGAAGTTGCCATGCTCTTCCAGGTAGTCGATGTGTAGCTTAAAGACGCGAATAAAGGTGCGGTCGAGACGGCTAATCGTCGATAAGTGTATCGAGATGCTCACTTCGTGATTTATGCTCATCAATTGCGCGATCGGAGCAAGATGAACGACGGCGACACGTCAGAAAGGCGCCAGTTATACCAAGGACGACTCTTGCATGTGCGTACACCAAGATGGATGGCCCATCTTTGATAAGGATGCAGCAGCTCCATGTTACGCATGGAAGATGGACATTGCGTGAACGAGTAGACGCAGCATGAGGGTTTATACGACGAAATGATTCGCCTGCAACGTAGTGGTTTGTCCACAAATGATTGCTATCTTCGTACTGATCTTGCGCAACGCTGCGGTCATGGGATGTCTACGAGGATAGAGATTATCTCCGTGAAACAGCAATATCAACCCCATGAATCCAGAAGCCTAGAAACCGTCAGATCTGTAAGAATCGGTGCAATTCTTCAGAGCCAGCATCGAGGTCTCGCCACTGCAGCTACCGCGCCACACCCTTTCTTATTCCCTCATCCCACGTCTAGCGGTGAGCCGGGGAAAATCCAGCCCACCCATCCAATTCCCTCCATGACGGCACGCCCCCAATCAGGCCGGGAAGGTGATAGGCGAGCTGTCCAAAAAGGTTCTTGTGCTTGCCGGGGAGCCGTATCCGTCAGGCTCCGACACGCCGGGACCAACTAAGACATAGCCAGAGGTCTCACGGCAAAGGGTTTACGATGGGAAACGGTCGCGGGAGCGGGTTCCGGCAGTCGGTCAGAGGAGGCCCGGCCGCTGACACAAGAAGAAAGGTTCAAAGTGCTGCGCGGACAATGGCGGTCTGGGACGGGTGGACGCAGCGGCGACGGGAGGGCGGGAGAAAGAGAGGCCGATTTTGCCCGCGGGGGGAGGATGATTCATCGATGCGGCTCTTGGAGATGGCGTAATAAGTAGGGGAGCTGCTGCGTTGGCTCGCCAGTGTCCTTGACACCTGACTATGTTTCATTCTTGACATTTTTCGTTTCTAGCGTAAGAGAGCGATGTGAGTATGCTCTCTTGTAGACGATTTTACGGAAGAGAGAGGCTGACGATGCAAGTAGTCTATCGCCCGTATTCTCACATCCAGGCGAAGCCTGCGATCATCGCCATGTCGAGAACAGACCCGCCCTCGCCTCGCCCGCCACCAAACCCACCACCGAGCCCGAGTTGGCGTGGGAAATCGACCGACTCTCAGTTCGAATCAGGTATGTGGGGTGATGCCTGTAGGATTCAAGGTACTGACATCTCCAAGATGGGTAGTTGGCAGAAATACATACATCAAGGGGTACCAAAAGGTCGACCACAACTTTGAAAGTAGTCAAGCCCAGCTTCCGAGACATACCTAGTAATACAGCACATTCAACGTGTTTCTAATCATAACTTGGACTTCTCCTTGAGAATGAAAGCCCCGCTTACAACGTCAAACTCCCTTCCCTTCTTCCATCCAAGCCAGTCCGCAAGCGCCTCCTCCCCGCCATCACCGGGTGAAAGCAGCGAGGCAGAGTATCCCCCGCCGTCGACACCAGGACCCTGCCCCCTCCTGGCGTCTTCCTTTTCACCCTCAGCAACGGCTAAACATGGCGTCTCAGCCAAGGTCACAACCGGTCTCTGGTCGCCTTCCCTCGAGCCGCCCTTCTCGAGCTCCGCATACTCAAGCACGGGCGTACAGCACGCATCCGTCCCGTCAAACACCTTCTCCCACTCATCCCTCGTTTTGCTCTTGAACGCGGCCGTGAACAACGCCCGAATCTCTGTCCACGCATCCATGTCGATCCTCCGCTCCTCCAGCCCCTGACCCTCCAACCCCAGCCCCTTGATCAACGCCCCGAAGAACTGCGGCTCCAGCGCTCCCACGGCCATGTACCCCCCGTCCCTGGTCTCGTAGGTATCATAATACGGACACCCGCCGTCGAGCAGATTCCTGCCGCGCCCGTTGTTCCCCAGCGGCGTCTTCAGCGCAAACCGCGGAAAGGCGGCGAGGTACGACGACCCGTCGACCATGTTCGCCTCGACAACCTGCCCCCTGCCACCGTTCCTCCTGCGCGCCAAGAGGGCCATCAGCACGCCCTGGAACAACACGGCGCCGCCGCCGGCGAAGTCCGCGAGAATGTTCCACGGCGGGCGCGGCTTCTCGCCCTCCGCGCCCAGCAGCCCCAGCACCCCGGACACGGCGAGGTAGTTGATGTCGTGGCCCGCCATGTCCGCGTACCTCCCGTCGCGTCTGAACCCCGTCATCCGGCCGTACACGAGGCCCGGGTTGACGCCCAGCAGCACGTCCGGCCCCAGGCCCAGCTTCTCCAGCACACCCGGCCGGAAGGGGTCGATGAGGACGTCCGCCTTGGAGGCGAGGTGCTTGACGAGAGCCGCGCCGGCGGCCGACTTGAGGTCGACGGCGACGGAGCGTTTGCGGCGCGCGAGCATGTCGTCGGCGGGCGGGGCAAAGCGGCCGCCGGCGCGGTCGACGCGGAGGACCGAGGCGCCGGCGTCGGCGAGGAGCATACCGGCGAAGGGGCCCGGGGCGAGACCGGCGAGCTCGAGGACTTTGATGCCCTGTAGCGGTGGCGGGCCGACCATTGCGTATCACTGGGGGGTGTTTAGGGTTGTACGGAGAGAATCAATAGAGGTTGGGTTGATTCACCAAATTGACGAGGTCATGACAAGATGTATGAAGTACAAAAGTTTTGTAGGAGACTTGAAGAATGACATGAGTGGCAGGGATGTTGGGGAAATGGTCCAGAGAGCCGAGGCAGAATGCGGACGCGGATCCCGGCCGACTTCAGATGCATCGCGGGGGCGGGGTGGGAAATCGAGCCACCTCGGTGCATGAGAGTGTGGGGTCACCGTCGGTGAGACTGCCCGGGCAGTGGTCTCGGTGATGGACTATCAAAAAAAAATGTTGGTGGTGGTTTAACAAGAGACGTCTTAGCAGAGCATTGATCGATGTTGAGGGATGAAGGTGGTGGCTCTGGCGTGAAGCATCTGGGTACATGAATAGCACTCAAGTGAGGCCATTTACACACTGTGTCTCGAGGGTTTTGAGTTCAAATCCTATTGAAGGACACCTTCAGTTCGTTTCTGCCTCATGTCGACGATATCTTTCTTCGAGAAGAAACTTGAAGTGATATATGGAACACATGCCAGACGAGAGACACTCAGAACATACAATTAAGCAATCGAGGAAATGGGAACGAACGACATCGGTATCCGAGCACGTTACGAAACACAACCACCACGATTGGTATCTCACAATCTCACCCTACATCCAACCTCACCCCATCTGCACAGAAAGTCTCCTACAGATTCCTCGACAAGTTCGGGTCAACGCCGTTCAACACCTCCATCGTCTCCTCCCACAACCGTCCCTGCATGTTCTCCCCCTCCTCACCCTGCATCAGCTTGGGAAACTTGACAACGACGCAGTCGCTCATGTACCGTCCGTGGGCCTCGTCCCCCGCAAACGCGCCCGCCACCAGACATCGCGACCCGACCTCGGCCGACCGCGCGATGAGCTTGAGCCCGACCTTGACGACGAGCGTCAGCGGGAAGGGCAGGTTGCGGAACAGCGCCGTCAAGCAGAGCCCCGGGTTCAGCGCCGTCACCTGCACCCTCCCCTTGCCCGACGCGTCCGCCGCGATGGCCAGCTGCCGCCCGAGTATGATTTGCATCAGTTTCGTCGTGTTGTACCGGTCCGAGAGGCTCTTGTTGGCGTTGAGCGCCTTGTAAATGTTCTCCTCGTTGCGTTCCGTGAACTTGGCCTGTCGTCGCTGTCAGCACCCTCACCCTCACACTCATAAATCACCTCGAAACGTATGACCAAGACAGCAAACAACACCCCCAATCTCACAGAAAACTCACCATCTGACTCGCATCCGACGCCGTTATCACAATCTTGGGCGTCACATTCGCCGTCCGTCCCGTCCGCCGCAGCACCGGCAGCAACTTGACCGCCAGCAAAAACGTACTCAGCACGTTGACCGTGACCTGGCTCTCGTACCCCTCCGCGTCGGCCCTCTTGCCCGTCGCGATGCTCGCGTTCAGCAGCACCACGTCCAGCCGCGCCAGCTTCTCCGCGCGCACCGCAAACTCCTTGACGCTCTCAAACGACGCCTGGTCCAGCGGCCACACCTCGACCACGTCGCGCCGCCCCGTCGTCAGCTCAATGTCCGTCTTGGCCGCCTCGCCCTTGTCCGTCGACCGCACCGCCAGCACGACCTTGGCCGCGTTGAGCCGCACAAAGTGCCGCGCCGCCTCGAGACCCAGGCCGACGTTGGATCCCGTCACGATGACGACGCGGTTGGTGCAGTCCTCCGTCGGGTAGGGCAGTTGCTTGAACTGCGAGCGGAAAAAGTCGACCGCCTTGAACTTGGGCATCTTGCTGGTGCTGCTGATCGTCTTGTTTATGCTGATGGTGGAACTTTCTTCGGCGTGGTCAACCTCACAGCTTTCTTAATATCGTGCTGTCTATTACTGTAAGCCAATGATACCTGCAGCAAAAAAGATAAAATAATCCGAGACAGCGCGGGGAATGCTTTCTCCTTCTATAGGTGAAGGATAAAGGGGACCAGCACGGCAGAGTTTCGTTCCATGTCCCCCCTCCCTCTCCCTCTCCCTTCTACCCCATACCGCCTCACTTCTGCCGACACACCATCTAAGCTTTGCCTCGTTTTGAAAGCGACGGGCGCGGGGGTGAATGCGAGCGAGCACGCAACAGCTACCCTGGAGCCGGAGAATGAGAAAGAAAAAGAGGGAGGGGTTGCAGTCCGTTGCACACAGACCGACAAGGCATGGACTTCTGGAGCAGAAACACAATTGCACTAGCGCACGACGCGTACAAGGTACCCATTGTTTCGACCGAAGAATGCCTTCGATGACCGTCTCACAACCCGTATTCGTACTTGGTCTTGATCAACATCTTGTACCGGGTGCCATGCTTTGACTTGACTCCCACGAGGGAAAGAAAGAAAAAAGGTTCTAGACCTGGCCTGATCTGGCCGTCTCCTCTCCGCCATGGGCATACCATAGTATTTACCACGCAATCCTGGCGAGGAGGAGCTTAGCCTCTTATTCTTTGAGAAGCAAATCTGTGGGTTTAGCCACGCTACGCACCTACATAGGTGCGGTGGCTGGCCCCATACTAGGTACCTAACACGTCGGGTAAACCTCGGCTTTGATCACAACGGCCGACGGGACGGGCACAAGCCTGGAGCTACTCAGATCTAGCCCTTCCATACGCCTCTGTAGAAAACGTGCCGTTCACGAACAACAACCCCTTTTGCCCTCGCATTGAGCCTGCATCGCGTGCTACGTGCCCTTACCCTTAGTGAAGCCAACCAAATGAAGCCTTCCGAAATCCGAATAATAGCACGCAATTAGCTATTGCCCAGCTAATTGCCCTTATTACACCACCCCTGTGGTAGAGCGGTACGTCACAGCGCTGGAAAACCCACCCCTACTATCCGTACAACTACATCGTTAAGCGGAGCTTGTTGCCTAGGTATGTTCTTACAAGAAATGAATTCAGCTTCCGGCCTTCTGGTTGGCTGTTGTTAACTCAGCTCTGATTAGTGAACTATTGCTAAGACCAACCCCTACAGGCTGACAGTTAAATAACGGTTAATTTCTGTGCTCGGCTTTCCTTCCTCCAGTGTAGCGATTGACATGAAACTCAAATACATTGTAAACTAAGAGCTCGGTAATACCAGACTCAAAGCATGAATATGTTACTTAGCACAGCCTTCCATCAGATGTTAAACTCCATGTCTTGCTCTTCAAGTATAAAATAAGTCCTTTCTCTTGAGGTGGCTAGACTGACTGTCACGATTCAGCAGACAGTCTGTCAAGATGTTTACCTTACTCCCATTCGTCTTATTTGCGTTCATCAATGCCTTACTTGCTTCACCTACTAGTCTTCCCCTAGCCGAACAACCTTCAGCCCCTCTACAAAGCCGGTCACTTACAGAAGAAGCATATCGAGTTGTGGAATTAGCAGCACGGAGGGGAGGATCAACCCTAATACCCGGGCAATATTACTTCTTCAGAGTCTGCGTAACACCAGACGGCCCTCTAACAAATCACCTTCAACAAGCAACCGGCTGTATGCATCACATGTTTCTTGTTAGTACTAGGCTTGGAAATTACCCATAGGTACCCAGTTGGGTAATACTTCTTAGAGCCCATGGGTAGTAATAGGTACCTATTAGGTCTATAGGTAGGATATAGGTATAGGTAAAAAGGTAATGCTACCTATAGGTAATAATAAGTTATTTATAACTATTTATTTTATAGATTAAGTAATATTAAGTTATTTAATATTACCTATAGAAATACTTTTAAAAATAAAAAAAGAAATTTATTTTAGAATAAGAAATAAAATAATAGCTAGAATAGTAATAATTATTATAATTTAAATAGAGATAGATATAAATAATTACTATAAAAACTACTAACTAGCTATTTTTAAAGTTATAGTTCTCTTTTTTTCCTTAATCTTATTTAATTTTAAAAACTCTTACTATTATTATAATAAGATATTTTAAAAGAAGGTTTAATAGAATTATCTCCTAATAGAGTATTCTTAAGGTTTAATAAAAAGGGGAAGTCTGGAAGGAGAGTAAAATTCTTCTTAAAAGCTTAAGTATTAAATTAATTAAACTTATTATTATTATTAAGGTTATTATTTTTAACTATATCTCTATTAGAAATAAAACTAACTCTATCTTTATAAAAATTCTCCTTAGGGAAAACTTTAATTAAGGAATTAATAAGTAACTAATAAATATAAAAGTAATTTTTTATTTTTATTTTATCTAAAAGAGAACTATAGTTAAAAATAGTATAAATAATATACTAATATTCTTTAGCTATCTTAATAATCTTATTTTTTTATTAAATATTTCTTCTAATTAAGAATAAGATAGCTAGGTTTTTTTTTAATTACTTAACTTTAATAGTAAGGAGTTTGAAAATTATCTTAACTAAGAGGTTGAATTAGGAATAATAGTAAATATTATATATTAAACTAAATAAATATTTAAAAAGAATAGAAGTTATTTAAATATAGAGATAATTTATAGCTATAATATAAATATTTTTGAATTAAGGATAGCTGCAATTTAGTTTTAATTAAAAAACTTAAGCTATTTCACTAGTAAGTATAACTATAATAATAATTAGAAGTATTCTAATAGTTTATTAAATAATAAAATATATTTATATTAAAGTATTTATTATAAATATTTTAAGCTTACTGTATTTTTAATTTAGAATTTTATAGAGATTTAGTATATTTAATTACTATAATAAATTATTATAAATACTTTTTTATTAAACTACTAAATTATATTATTTATATAAGGCTAAATAAACTTTGAAGTTAAATACTAATAATCTATTAGATAATTTACTAGGTTTTCAAATAGTATTAATTAATATAAACTTTAATAAAATCTTATTTAAACTATTATTAAAAGGTCTTAGTATTTGTAAAAAGTTTAAGAGTTTAATTAAAGTTAAATTAGGTACTTTATGTCTAGGAGATTAAAGTACTAGCAATTAGAGTTAAAAAAGTAGTAATACTATAAATTTAAAAAAAATTAATTTAAAAAGTATATTAATATACTTTTTAAACTAATTCTATCTATTTAAAGTTATATTAGTAATTATAGATAGCTAATTATAATTATTACTATTAGTCTTCTTTTTTAGAATAGTAATATATATTTAAAAGTATAGTAAAATAATCTAAAGGAGAATAAAAATATACCTAGGGGTAATATTTTATATATAGTTAATAAGGTTAGTAAATAAAATAAAAGGTTTTGTAATATTAAGTAAGATATCTAAAGCTTCTTATTCTATACTTAAAATTATATTTTCCTAGTTTTCTTTCTACTTCTAGAACTATATATTGATAGTTAGTTAGAGGAGTCTAACTTATATATATATTATAATTATTAAATTCTATTAAGTATGAATATTTTATAAAAATCTTAGAGGTTATTCTTATAGTTAAGTAGAATCTTAAAGTTTTTAGAATTCTTAGGATTTAAGTATTAAAAGTTTTAGAAAGATAGTAAACTATTTAATCTATAAATTATTAACTTAATATTATTATAATTAATTATTATAAATAACTATATTTTATAAATAACTATATTTATATAATTCTTATTTTATAAAGCTATTTAATTAAGTTATTTTTATAGTTTATAATTAGTAGGATTAATAGTTTATTAGTTATTAGTTTTAACTATATAATATTTATTCTGTTAATCTTACTTAAAGTTGTTATTGTCTAATAAGTCTTTATAAAAAAATATAAATATATTAAAATATTAAAATAAAAAACTTCTTATATATTATAATTCTTACTATCTATACTTTTTAGTTAGATATTTAGTATCTTATTATCTAAAGCTTTAGATTGAGATATCTTAATTATATAATATATCTTATAAATAATAAGATTAAAAATATAAGTAAGATATTTAATATAATAGATATCTAAAATCTTAGTTCTAAACTAATAACTATATTCTTTAGTAAGAACTTAAAAGTTAAAAGATAAAATATTATTTATTAAAATTATTTAGAAGTTTAAATATTAATTTATTTTCTCTTAAAAATATTAAAAAACTAGATTATTACTTTAGCTTATTATATTTAGGTATACCTTTTAGATATATTAGTAGTATTAATAATAACTTATTATAAATTCTAGTTTTTATTAATAAAATAGTAGAAAACCCCTAGAAAAGAATATTTAAAACTAAGAATATTCTAGATATTAATTATAAAGGAAATTCTCCTATTTCTAAAGAGTAAATTTAGAAGTAATAATTAAATCCTTAAGGTTGTAATAGATAGCTATTTAGAAAGAATTAATTAGCTTAATAGCTTGTAATTAAATTATAGAAACTAATAGAACTACTTAAAGAAGTAATTATAAATAATATTTAATAATAAATTTACTTTTATTACTAAATAGATAAAAGCTTATTATAAAGTATCTATAGGATTACTTAATAAAACTTAAATTAAATTACTATAAATAATTACTATAAATACTTTAAAAGATTACTTATAATTACTCTATCTATAATAAGATTATTTAATTAGGTTAAATTATTTAGTTTTTTAAAATAAATCTTCTAATATTTTAATATAATATTTATATTACTTAATTTAATATAAGGATAGATAAGTAGTTTGTAATATTACTTATATAAAACAACTAATTACTTAGTAGTTTAATAAAAAGTATAATTAAACTTATTTTAAATTAATATTTTAATATTAGATTAAAATACTTCTATTTAATTAAAATATTCCTTAAGAGATTCCTTACTCTATAGTTAGTATTAACTATTTATAACTTATAATTAATACTATAGGAGAGTTTATTAAAAAGTAACAAATTAGTAGAAAATATTTATTATAAAATGTGAGAATAGGTATAGTACTAAAGCTACTATATAGCTATACTAACTTATATAAGGTCTAACCGCTCTATTTATACGTATTTAAATGCTTTACTCTAGTTTGAATAGATCATACCTTTTAAAAACCTATATTTAAATTATATACTATATTATTTATTTATTATAGTTATAAGCCCAGTTTTATTTAATTTATTTCTAAACTATTCTTAATTAATTAATATGAAGAAAATCCTTTTTAATCTATCTTATTAGTTCTTTAATAAACTGCTTAAAAATAGTATATTTAACTACTAGTAACCTCGATATAATAATAAAGTTATCTAATAGTTCTGATTTTAATTATTAGTATATTATATTATAATTCTATATAATAAGTT